>PITB01000686.1:0-255012 GCA_004024585.1 Paradoxurus hermaphroditus | reverse complement strand
GAAAGCTCTTGGGAAGCTGTACCTCAGATGCCACCCTGGGCCCTGTGCGGGGGAGGGCCACCCTGGGCCCTGTCACCTTCACGGAGACAGAGGAGTCTTCACGAACTGCCAGGAGCTCGGGGCCCCTTAAGAACCATGCGAAGTTGAGATGAGCCCCTGTTCTCTCGGTTCCACCGGACTCCGAGTAAAGCAAGGAGGGGAGGGAAGTGATGGATCAGACAGCAAGTGGCGTCAAGGACAGAGAGCGGCCGGGCACGGGCGGGGACCGGGCCAGCCCTCATTCTACCGTGACCCCCGTGCGCTTCAGAGAAACCTATGAACCGTCCTGGGCCCCCGCTGTCCTCGCCGGAAACTGGAAAAGCGAGCTTAGTTCACCCGTCTTCCCCAGCCTGCGATTCTGTCTCCGCTTTCCTCCTGCTACGATGACGTGCGACGGGGGATGGGATGGGAACTCCGGAGTCGCGTCTCGCGGCTGAGGCTTCTCGGAGCTTGCCCTCACGCCCCACTCCAGACAGACGCGGGGCCCAGGGTCCTCGCAAAGCAGGCGGCCCTGCCTTCGCCTGCCTGAGGCGATCAACACAGGAGGCCGTTGCTTACTGTCACCTGGTTGGCCCTCTGGCCTCCGCGCGGGTCACCGCAGAGAGCGCTCTCCAAACCCCTCGGAACTCTTCCCCGCTGCAGACCACGAAGTCTGCGTGTTAAATGACAGGCTGCCGTTCTTCTTCCATGTCGGAGGACAAGATATCCTTGCTTGCTAATATTTTCTGACGTACCACTGGCGACGTGGACGTCGGATAGACTTAGAGCATCCTACGTCAAACATTTGGCCGGAGTGGGGCTCGGCTAAGGAGGTAAGTAACGCCTGTCGGCAAATCATCCCCAATTTTGGCAACTGCAGATTCTGAAACAAATTATTTCCGAGTATGAGCGCGGAGGATTATTTGCCACAGGAGCAAAAGGTAAGTGCGCACGGCCGGCCCCTGAAGCGGAGGACCCCGGCCCTGAGCTGGAAGGCACTAAGGTCTGCGGCTGTGCAAGAAAACGAAGCTTTGTTCTTCCCTGATGGGGCGGCCGAGACGCTGGCCGGCCCGGCGGCCTCTGCAGTGGGGGGCTGGCTGCGCCCCCACGTCCCTCCCACCACCCAGTCCGCACTCCAGCCCGCTGCTCTCCCTGGCCTCTGCGTGTCCGCAGTGACTCCCTGGCACCCCTGCACTCCTCACAGCCCCTCCCCCTACTGAGCCCTGTGCACCTGCTCGCCCCTATCCTGCTCCCTCCCCCTTCTGGCGCCCACACGCAGGGCAGGGCAGGGGTGGTCCCATCACATGGTGCATCTACCACCCCTAGCCCTCCCGTTGGGGGGTGCACTGTGTGATATCTGACAGGCCTGGCCCCGCTGAGACTCCCAGCAAGCCTGTTGGGTGTTTAATGGACAAACAGAACAGAAAACGATGCCTCGGGGCCACGTTCTAACTTTGTAGGAAACGGGGCCTCCTGCTCGCTTCCTCGCCCGCTCTGCCATCTGCCGAAACGCACAAGCACACGCACACTGAGATCCGCCACGGAAAGGGGGGTTGGGGGTCTCTCTACGTAGAAAATTAATGAAGCAACCCCCTGAAACGAATTCCCAGGGGCAGCTGAAAGCACAAAGATAAGTCCCCCAAATAAGACTCGATCTGCCCCCCCAGACGGTGAGGACATTCCCTCTCTGTGAGGCGCGATGGAATATGCTGGCCGGACGTGGAAGCCGCTTGGCAGGCCGGCCTCCCCGTGGGCTCCCAGAAGGCCCTGCTCTGGCCCCGGGACGCGCCTGTCACCCCGCCCCAAGAAGGAAGATTTCTACATCGACGCTTTCCGGCCTCAGACTTGGCAAGGCAGGTGGTTCAGGGGAGGTGAACCAGAATTATTCCCCCTTGGCCCGTCTGTTTCGAAAACATTACATTCTGACACAGAAGCAGAGAGAACACAGGCTTGGGCTGGAATCGACACGTCACGGTCTCCGGGCTTTTGTCTGCTGATAATTCCTCTTTCATCCTTGCGTAAACAAGATGTCCAAACTCTATGCTGATGAGATGAGGCAGTTTGACATGTGACAACTGGCTGAATATTTTATGACCGTTGCTCGGGAAGCATCTCCTCACAGTCTTGCTAACCGCCCGCGGTCCAGCGTCTGCTGATTGTCCCACAGTCACCTCCTCGGAGCACGAAACTCTCACTGACCAACTGTAACCCTCATGCACACAGTTGCTGCAACACAGCATCGCTGGCCGCGGCCCCGGCTGTCCACATTCCGTCTCCAGGACCTACTGGACAGTCGACCGGGCTCCTGTGATACTCGCTTCTCCGCCCGGAACCACCTAGCAGCCCGCTTCCTGGGAACCCGGACCTCTGGTCGCCGCTCGTCTCCCTGTTGTCTCTGCCAGGCCTTCCCCACAGGACTCTGCCCGCCTCTGGAACGGACACGGCGTCTCCTGCTAACATCGCCTCTCCTGAGGCCACCGGGGCAGCTACGACCAGATTAATCTTCTGAAGATAGTTTCTTCATTTAACATCTTGTTGCTTAAAAGAAAACAAAAACAATACAAACGGCCTAGAAGCTAAGGTCTGAACGGCTTAGACGGGATGAAAGGCCACTAACGATCATCTCGGATGGTCTTTCCAACCTGCCTTCCACCTGTCCTCATCACAAATCTTCGCTCAGGCCAAGCAGGCCTTGAGACAGTCACAGGAAATACCTCTTCCTGTCCCCGTGCCCTCACTGACTGTCTCTGCACCATTCCGGAAGGCCCACCGGAATCCCCCACCCTGCCTATTCATTCCCTGCGGCCACCCTCCCCTTGGTCACCACTTGTCCTACCCGTATCCTGTGTGTGTCCTGCAGGCCGGGGTAAGCTCCTCGGACCAGAGCAGGGAGACAGCAGGTCACTAACCCATGGCGCTAGCAACCCGCCCCCACAGCTGGGAGCTCCGGGCCAGTGTGCGTGCTCGGCTGCAGAGTGTGCTCCCGACGGAGAGGTCCCCCTTTCCAGTGCTTCCCCTTACCACCTCCGCTGACAGTCATTGTTAATTCTGTCTTATGCTGATGGTTTTGGGTCGTAACGGGCCAATGTCTTTACCGTAAACCAACTCAAGTTCTTTGGGGAGGTGGGAAGGGTAGAAACAGATCCTGCCTCTGTCGCTCCACTCGGACATTGGGTTTCTAATGCCGTAGGTGCCAGGTAAGTAGTTTTCAGAGGATAATAATCTATTGCCCAGACAACACATTCTATTTCTCATCTCCAGGTTCAGTGTTTTAAAGGGAAATAGATTTTTTAATAACATCAGTAAAACTAATATCAATCAAGGAACATTGAAGATCCTGAAAGGGGAAAAAAGTGTCCCCTCCCGAAATGACATCCTACGACTCGAGGCGAAAGGGGAACATTGACTTCTTTCCCACCCCGGCCAGCCCTGCTCGCGGAGCACAAGATCGCAGTTGGTCAATCAGTGGAGCTGTCTTTGTAAAACGAATAGCAGCTTCTTCAAGAGTTTCAAGTTGCTTTAGTGAAGTTCAAGGTCACAGTATCATAATTAATGATTAGTGAGATGTAAGTTGGAAATCTAAGAATGAATAAAACAAGAAATGTTTGAAACTAAGCCTTTCTTCCAAATTATTAGACAATTTATTGATCACCTAGAGATTCCTTATATTCCTTTCTACTACTCTCTCTATAAAAACCTGCAAAGAAGTTACAATGATCATTATTTTGCAAGGAGGAACATGAGTCTGAGAGAGGTTATGTAACTTTTTACCAAGAATTATCTTTAGATCCTCTAAAAGGGCCATCTTGGCATAATGATATTCTATATAAATGAAATTTTAAAATGATGCTAAAATTAAATACTTAACTGTTGGGATCCATTTTGGGCTCGCAGGTTGAGACCCCTCCCTGTGTGGAAAAGGTTGAAGCAAAGCCCCCGCCAGCCAAACTGGCGCTTAATCTTACCTCCTTCTAAATAATCTTTCAGGCCTGGATTTCTTAAACTGCTCTCGTTGGCCTAAGGGATATAATGCTCTTTGGTTTTATGGCACATGGAAAAGGGGACCTGGTCTTGATGGATAAAATCTGAATGAGAGTAACCTGGCCAGAAGTAACCTCAAAGTTGCCCCTTGGGGATAGGTTACACAAACTGATCATACAGAATAGCAGTTATGAGTTGGCTAGAAATTAGCAGACGTTAGGCTCCAAGACTCCTTGAACCAACCTAGATTTTCCCTGCAGGTATAGCTCCCCTCAGCCCCACCATAAAACCTCAAGGCACATCTCTGTAAAGCTTCTCTCAGTATTTGGTTAACAGACTGATAGGAGAGATTGTAAAGAGACTTAGGACCTTCTCCGGAGGTTAGCCTAGCCCAAATGTTAAAAGCACTGTTTTACAGGTAAGGTACAAACAATAGCCAAATAAAAGTAGCTACACTCTTCACTGATCAACAACAACTACTGAGTACCTTCCTGAGGTTAACATTTCACGAATCCTTTTGCAATTCCCATCCCCACGCTCCCTAATAATAAAAAGGCAATAACAAAATACTTTTACAGAAACTGCTTTTTATATAAAGAACAGATAAACATGAACCCTTACAATATAGGCTCACTCACTCACAAAGGAAAAGAACTTAGACAAACATTAGAGATCGTGTCTCTACCAAACAAATAATACCTTCTCCATTATGGTTAAAGAGTATGGATAGAATGACTCCTAATCTATCTATAGATGGTTAACATAGGTCTTAAGGTGACAATACATGCGCCCTCTGTTTACTGAGGGCTACGACAACCCTGCTCTCTTCTTAAACATCTTGTTATCTTCTCTGCTATAAGCCTACCTAACTCTGCCCCAAAAACGATGCGTGGTCTGTAGTTTGGAAAAGAGTCATAAAAATGGTTACTACCTAATCTAAGACTGTCTCCTTCTAGGTCTGGGGGATTCACAAATATGTCAACCTAAGAAAAACTGTTAAAAATACCTTGTCACTGATGTAATGTCACTCACTGCCTTTAAAAATAAAGACACTGAGACTAGCAGGTCAGAGATGCCAGAATTGCCAGGGCTGCCTGCTTCGTCATCAAACTCCATCTCTCTCGTGGCTCTCTCATTTCCTTTCGCTTGACTGTCCGTCCTTTGTGGACCCCTAGATTCGCCGGAACAAGGACCCTGGCACTTAAGAATAAACCTAACAATGTGTACAAGATATGCATGAGGAGAACTATGAAACGCTGATGAGCAAAATCAAAGAACTAAATAAATGGAGAGACATTCCATGTTCATGGATAGGAAGGCTCAATATTGTCAAGATGTCAAAAATTCTCAATCTGATCTACAGATTCAGTTCAATCCCAAGAAAACCCTCGGCAAGTTATTTTGTGATTATTGTCAAATAGATTCTACACCTTACATAGAAAACAAAAGACCCAGAAGAGTCAACACATTAGCGAAGAAGAACAAAGTTGGAGAACTGACATGACCTGACTTTAAGACTTACTATAAATCTATGGTAATCAAGACCATGTAGTTGTGGCAAAAGAATAGACAGTTAGATCCATGGAACAGAACAGATAGTTCAGAAACAGACTCGCATAAATAAAGTCAACTGATCTTTGGCAAAGGAACAAAGACCATGCAATGGGGCAAAGACAGTCCCTTTAACAAATGGTGCTGGAATCGCTGGACACCCGTGTGCACAAAAATTAATCTAGACAGAGATGTTACACCTTTCACAAAAACTAATCCAAAATGTCCAGAGACTTACGGGTAAAATGCAAACCCTAAAACTCCTGGAAGATAAAGCAGGAGAAAAACCTAAATGAACTGGGGTAACTCAATGACTTTTTAGATACAGCGCCAAAGACAGGCTCCCTGAAAAAAAATAATTGGTAAGCTGGACCTCATTAAAATGAACAACTTCAGCTCTGCAAAAGGCAGCATCAAAAAATGAGAAGACAGGGGCGCCTGGGTGGCTCGGTCAGTTGAGCACCGACTTCGGCTCAGGTCATGATCTCACGGTTTGTGAGTTCGAGCCCCGCATCAGGCTATGTGCTGACAGCTCAGTGCCTGGAGCCTGCTTCAGATTCTGTGTCTCCCTCTTTCTCCTCCCCTCCCCGGCTCACACTTTGTCTCTCTGTCAAAAGTAAATAAACCTTTAAAAAAAATTTAAAATATGAGAAAACAAACCACAGGCTGGGAGAGTCTACTTGCAAATAACACATCTGATAAAGGACTGCTATCGAAAATATACAAAGAACACTTAAAACTCAAGAAAACAAACAGTCTCATTAAAAGGCCTTAAGAGATACTTCACCAAAAAAGACATGCAGATGGAAAATAAACCTATAAAAAGATGCTCTGGGCCATATGTCATCAGGGGAATGCAAATTAAAAAAAAACAATGAGATGCCACAACAGACGTATTAGAATGACACAGTCCAGAGCCCTGACAACACGAAACGTTGGTGAGGACGCGAAGCCCCAGGAACTCTCATTCCTTGCTGGGGGGAATGCAAAGTGGGCTCAGCGCTATGGCAGTTTCTTACGAAACTAACCATAATCTTACCATATAAACCAGCCATCGCGCTCTTTGGTATTTACGCAAAGGAGTTGAAAAGTTATGTCTATAGAAAACCCTGCACGCGGATGTTTATAACAGCTGCGTTCATAATTGCCAAAACACGGAAGCCACCCAGATATTCTGTAGAAGGTGAATGGATAAACAGACCGATATATCCAGACAACGGAATATTGTTCAGCCCAAAGAAGAAATGAGCTATCAAGTCATAAAAAGGCATGAACCTGAAAGGCCTATGACTATGTGAAAGAAGCCAGTCTGAAAAAACTATCCACTTTCTGAGGAGGGGGCGGATGTCGAAAACTGAGCTGAGTTTACGTCAGGGTGCGTGCTGATGCTGTCACTGATGGTATGGTATATATTTTGCCTTTTAAAAATCCAACGAATTCTGAATGTGGCAGGACGTTGAGCCCTGAGGGTTTTGGGTTTGGGACTTGGACTTGGAGAGGCGGGGATTCTGATCCGCACTTGGAAAGAACACGAGACGGGTGGTCAGGTTGCCTGGGTTCTCGCTGTACCGTTTGCTTCCACATGGTTTCTCCTCCCCCAGCTGCGCCAAACCTCCTTCCATTGACCACAAACAGAAGGGAAAGATACCAGCCTCGTCTTCCACCGGGGATTATCATAAATGTCAAATTAAATAGAAGATGAAAGTCGGTAAAGTGATTCATACATTTTTGAAAAGATTTCATTCTAAGGTTCAATTCTTGGACCAACGGAGAAAGACGAGGAGTCATATTTATTTCTGATAAATTATTTCCTGGCCATTTCTGCCATGATTTCCATATTTTTGAAATTCTGGTTCACCGATAGGATTTAAAAGTTTTAAATCTCCTGACATAGGAATACGATAAAGGAGACACGAAAATCTAAAATTAATAAGAAGTTGTTCATACAGTCAGTTCTTCGGTTTGTCTTCTTAAATGCTAAAACCAAACCTAAGCAAAACATAAAGAAAAGCCAAACCCATGTGGAAGAGGACTGTAGTAGAGTGAACAGTAAGCCAGCCCATGACGAACAGAAAGTAAACAAAGATGTTTAAAACTCCCCGCCGCGGGCGCCAGACTAGCTGTGGCATTAGTTCTGTTCCTCGGCTTGCGCCCCTATAAATCTGGCATTATACGGTAGCTGACAAATGAACTATCGAGGCTCGGCGCACTATTTCTGTAGATGATCCTTCGCACCAGAAAGATGAATAAATCACACGATGAAAATGGACTCTCTGTGTGCGTCTACCCTTCCGTAAAGAGACCGAGAGTTTACAAAAATGCCTATTTCTGGTTGTCTGTTCAAACAAAAGAATAAACACCGTCAGAGTCAACATTACGAGCAGAGAGAGATAAAATAAGCAAGGAATAAATCCTTCCTGTCATCATGTACTCCAGGGCCCCGTGCCGGCTCCTTAAACATTGAATCAATAAGTATCTGGTAGTTGAATGAGTCAATCCGATGACAGCAGCTGGGGGTGGGGGGGTGGGGTGGGGGGGGGCTGGAGTCTCTGCCCTGCTGTTCTGCCCCAAGTGATGGAATTCAATTTTTATTCTTTTTTTTAAATTTTTTTAATGTTTATTTATTTTTGAGAGAGAGAGAGAGACAGAGCATGAGCAGGGGAGAGGGAGACACAGAATCCGAAGCAGTCTCCAGGCTCTGAGCCGTCAGCACAGAGCCCAACGTGGGGCTCGAACTCACAGACCGCAAGATCATGACCTGAGCCGATGTCTGATGCTTAACCAACTGAGCCACCCAGGCGCCCCTCAATTTTTATTCTTAAAAGTGGTCCACATTTTAGCATTGTAACTGTGTTTGGGAATCTTGTTAACAGAAATCGGGATTTCAGAGTTGGCAGAGGTCAAGAACGATTTGGAAACCAACCGGTGTATCACTGATACTGCTGTGCGAGGAGAGAGTGCGAGATCGGTCATGTGTGATGGGGGAGGGCTGGGTAGGGCGAGTCCTGAGTCACCCAGCGTGGGGCTTGCCTTCCACCAAGGGTTCACCCAGCGGGAAGGGGCAGAACTGCCGGAGGGCTGAGAGCAGGGGCGGAGGTCCCGGCTGTGGGACGCATCCAGCGACTGGTCTCTGGGTATTGTATTCGGCTTTCCAACTTCAAGTTCCATTTCTTTGGCTCACAGTCTGATAGAAGTAGGAAAAAATAGGTAGGGTAGGAAATATAGGGGAAAATATATGAAAATAGAGGAAAAATATATAGTTGTTTCCTCTAGTCCATTTTAGTCTATCCGGGGAGCAGTTACGGTCCACGGGGTGTGAGGGGTGGGGCTGGGGTGTCCGATGCCCCATTTGTGGCCTGAGCTCATTCAGCTGACCGGCTCCATTCCATCCAAGTCCCCTTTTCTGCCTCGTACCTCCGGGCTCATCCCTCCCAAAGCTGTCTGTCTCCAGGGCAGAACCAGCCCCGATGAAGAAACTTGAGTAGCCTTCCAGTTGAGTATTGACTGACTGTTTGTTGTATCCTCACTGTGCTAGCTCCCAGAGAGGACTTCACACTTAACAGCGCTGGTATCGTCTCGGGGCTTAGGAATCTTTCCGTCTGTTGAGAGAGAGGCAGCTAGAGCAGGGGGTAAGATGTGCCCTGGACGCAGGCTGCTTGGATTTGAAACTCACCACCTCCGATGCCTGGGGAGCGTGGAGCAGTCTCCGGGGTGGGCACGTCCCGGGCAGGGGCAGAGGGCTCAGAAGAAAGCCCGCAGCGGGGTGACGGCCACGCCGTGCTAAGGACAGTGACAAGCCGGAGAGAAACAGGGCTGAGGAGTAATGATAGTTCTGGTTGCCAATGGTAGGAACCCAACGTGTCGGGGGGGGGGGGGGGAAGAAAAGACAAAACACCTAGAGGGAAAATTCAGTGATGAAGCTCCAGGAAGCACTGAATAACTGGAATGAGAAACCCAAAAGGTCTCAAGACGCTCTCCCCATCGCTTGCTTCTCTCTGCTTGGTGGCTCCCTCCTTCCTCCCGCAGGAGACCAGAACCACGCGTAGCTCCTGAGTTCAGATCTAACGCCGCAGCCCCGAGAGAGGTTATCCCGGGGCCACCAATCCTGAGAAGACAAGTCATTGGCCCAGGAGGGTCAAGGGCGCACCCCTGGACCAAGGCGCTGTAAACGGGAGGCTCATGTTTCTCCTGCAGCTGCTGGTTTGAGGGGAGGACCGACGAGGGGCAGGAAACTTCCCAGAAGAAGAGACAGCGGGGGGGGCGGGGCGCGTAGACAGCCCAGGGCCACCTCCACACGCACATCCGTACACAGCACAGCTGTCATGAGCTAGAGCTAACTCTGGTAGGAAGACAAGGTCAGCTGGGGGCGGCCTTGGGTGTCAGGTGGAGCGGCACACCTGCAGCATGACACAGGTGAGGCCGCAGGCGACCCTCGCCTCGTGTCAGAAGCTGCAGAACGAGCCCACGCGGGCACAGACAACACGTCCTTGCAACACAATGCCACCCGGTCATTGCTGCCTCATGGGAGCCGACGAACGCTGACGAATGGACGCAGGAGACCTGGACTCAGGCTCTGACTCTGCCAGTGAGTTTGGAAAAAGAGCTTCAACTCTGACCTTCGGTTTCCCGATGTGTCAAGTGACAGGTGCCCCCCCCCCCCGTTGGTCTCAGGGATTTGGCGGTGGCTGAGATTCACGGGTGAAATTTAAAGGCGCCGCAGAATTTGCCTCTTTGCCCGATGAAGCGTCGAGCGAGCCCGCCTGGCCCTCCCCGGCCCGCAGTTAGGGATGATGCTTCCCTGCTGCAGATCGTTCCCCGGGTAGGGATCCGGACACGCCGCCGCGGGAGCGTGGCAGTCGCTCCTCACCCCTGCCCCCAGAGCCCGTTCTCAGGCCCATCTCACAGGGAGGGACCTGTTGCAACAAGGCGATCGCGGGCTCGTGAAGGGTTGAGGTCCCGCCGGCCCTGCTCTGTCCGGCTCACTGCAAACTGTCATGTGCTCACTCGCGGCTGCGGGGTCCTCGCTCCCCTCTGCTCCCCCCTCCCACGGCATCCAGCTTTCCTCCCAGGCTTTCTTTCTAGCAAGAGGCAAAAGTGGAAAAGGAGGAAGAAGGAGAAACTGAAGAAAGATACTAAGTTGAAAGCAATGTTGCACGTTTGCGAATCTGGCCGCCCGGCCGGCCCTCTGTGTCGCTGGCTGGAGGGATGGATGGGGTGCGCGGATCCGGGGGCTTTCCTTCCTCCTGAACCCCCCCACACACACACACACACTGCAGTTCGGGGACTTCGCATCGTGAGCTTTTATGTGCCTTCTGCCCCAGCCTGAGGCCATTCAGAAAAAGGCTCCGAAAAGCGCCCTGTCCCCCCCACCAGTGCCGAATATAGAATCTGCTGCAGGGAGGGGTTCCAGAACGGTTCCTTTAGGGGGCACCTGGCTGGCTCAATGGGTAGAGTACGTGACTCTTGATTTCCGGGTCCTGAGTTCAAACTCCACTTTGGGTAGAGAGATTACTTCAAAATAAAATCTCTAAAAAAAATTTAAAAAAAGACAAGGGTTTCTAAACTGAATAGATGGCTGAAATAATAATATCAAAGATGCTTACTAGGTTGTCTGGTGTTATTCACCTCTATTTGTGTTGACTAATCTGTGGCTAATACTGTATTCAGAAACATAAACAGAGGCCCTATTTTTAAAAATCTTTTTTTATTTAAAAAACTTTTTTAAGTTTATTTTTGAGAGAGAGACAGAATGAGTGAGCGGGGAGGGGCAGAGAGAGAGAGGAGGAGAGAGAGACTCTCAAGCAGGCGCCGCACTGTCAGCCCGATACTCCCTTGCTCATGCTCTATCATTCTCTCACGTGCCCCCTCTCTCAAAAATAAGTAAACATTAAAAAATTTTTTTATTTAGTTTTGAGAGAGAGAGAGAAACAGAGTTTGAGCAGCAGAGGGACAGAGAGGGAGACACAGAATCCGAAGCAGGCTCCAGGCTCTGAGCTCTCAGCACAGAGCCCGACTCGGGGCTCGAACTCACAGACCGCGAGATCATGACCTGAGCTGAAGTCAGACGCTCAACCAACTGAGCCCCCAGGCGCCCCACCACCTATTTTCTGAGTTCTGGATTTCAGTTTGTGTTTCCTACGAATGAATGTTACCCGCTCCATAGGTAAATGCTAACGTTGAGTTTCTCTGGTTTATTTAAGCTTGAGGGTGTGGGCCCGTGAAAGCCAGGCCCGGGGCTCAGTGCGTCGTGGCGGGAAGACGCCGGTGGGCAGGTGCAGGTTACAGGCCTCCCAGGACTCGCGCTCTGCAGGCTGACCTTCACCCAGCGTTTCATGGGCACAAGAGATCGCTTTAGAAAAAGCAGGAGATAAATAACTAGTCAGGAAGCTAAATGACATAGTCATGAATCAGGACTTTGATTCCTTTCTCATGCTTTCAGGTGGCTTCTCCCTGAAACCCTCTCTCATAACTGTGCTGCGTTTTGTTTAAAGAAACCCTTCAGTACTCCTCATATTCCTACTCACTGCAGTGATATGCCATACACTTAAAATGCGGGTAGATGTTAAGATCTGGCCAGCGGATAAAATAAATTTAAGACAGGCTATTTCGTAATTGAGAATCAATACACATTATAATCTTATTCCATTAGACTTAAATTAATTGTGCCATCAACGTTTAACCTGAGAGGCTACTCAAAGACGGCTATTAAGTGCTAACGAGCTGGATTAAAGCAAATATTTATCATAGATGGCATTATATATCTATTCACACCTCTGACAACTGAAAAGTCGTTAAGACTATACCATGCCCGCGGATAGCAGTACGTGCAAAACTTGCAGCTGAAAAAAAAATGAATGCTTTTTGTCCAGAATAGGATCTTAGAACCAGCTTTTTAAAGGGGATTATGAGATCATGACCTGAGCCAAAATCAAGAGTCAGAGGCTAAACCACTGAGCCACCCAGACGCCCCTCACTGTAGTTTTGATCTGCATTTCCCTGATGATGAGTGCCGTCGAACATCTTTTCATGCGTCTGTTGGCCATCTGGATGTCTTCCTGGGAGAAGCGTCTATGCATCTTCTGCCCATTTTTGAATTGGATTATTTGTTTTTTGAATGTCGAATTTTATAAGTTCTTTATACATTCTGGAGACTAACCCTTCTTGCAAATATCTTCTCCCATTCGGAAGGTTGCCTCTTAGTTTGGTCGGTTGTTTCCTTCCCGGTGCAGAAGCTTTTCCTTTGGGTGGAGTCTCAATGGTTTATTTTCACTTTTGTTTCCTTTGCCTCAGGAGACATATCTAGAAAAAGTCGCTACCGCCAGCGTCAGAGAAATGACCGCCTCTGCTTTCTTCAAGGACTGTCATGGCTTCGCGTCTCACATTAGGTCTTTAACCCATTCTGCGCTCAAGAAATTGTTGAATAAAGAAATGCGGCGCTGAAAATTATTTTCGTAAAGACCCAATGTCCAGTCAGCCTTCAGGCAACTGGCGAGCATGGTATGTGTGTGTGTGTGTGTGTGTGTATATATATGTATTTTTTTTTTACAGCTTTCCCACTGTTCCACTGCAAAGAAGGACTCTTTTTTTATTTATTTTTTAATCGAGTTTGCAGCAAGTCTGTTCACATGAAGAGGAGAAGCATACCTGGGAAGAAGGAAACCACTTCCTTTTTCCATTGCAGGAACCACAACGACTTGGAGAAGGTTATTGCCCTATTTACCCATGTGTTCTCAAGCACATAAGGCAGGAGCTTGCTTTTACACATTCCGAATGTGGTGTTTGGCGTGGGGCAAAGGGTCATAAGCTCAGCGGAGACTTCTAGAAGAGACCCTGGCAGATAGTAAGTGCTCAGTAAATATTGTTGTGGATTCAGACGGCTTGATTTCCGATCTGTGTCCCAAACTCCTAGCGCATTCCCCCATCCTTCTCGCTCTCCCTCAGAAACCCTGAGCCTGGACAGAGGGACGAAGACGCGGGGGTTCAGGGCTGGACGGGCAGGTGGCGGCTCACAGTCAGTGCTCCGGAGCAGCTGTTACTTGCTCAGTCAATTCCCAGGACCGAGAGGAAGGACGCCGATTCCAACAGCAGGTCCCGAGCCACACTCAGGACCCAGGCTCGTGGTGCTTCGATGGGGTTGAGTCAGCCCCTCACGGCTCTGCCCTCACGTTCCGTTTCCCTACATGCCTCCCCTCGGTGCGCCCTTCCCTTCCCTTCGCCCTGTTCAGAACAAAAGTGAGAAGTCATTATCTTGACAGCACGGATTCAAAAAATGGAAGCCAGTTCAGTGATGAGGCATGTAATATTTTAATTACTGATAATTATGAAGCTGCAGAGGAACGTGGAAGATGGCGTTATTTAAATGTAGGAGACAAGTTTAAATTATGCTAATGGGTTTTAGCTTGCCTGTAATTTGTGGGGGTTTTTTGACAGAGTATAAGGATTCAGTCAGATGAGTGACTTGAGTGAGTGGTTGGGTGGTTTCTCTGCCTCGTGATGAGACATGACAATGTCAGGCTGAGGGCTGGCAGGTGCAGTGTGGAACCACCCGCCACACAGCAAGATGGCCTCCGAAAGGTCAAGTCTAGGCTTCAGCAAAGCTGACAGCGTTCTGAGTTCGAAGTGTCCGAATTCGGTGAAAACTTTCCCTGTTCATCGCAGATCTTCGAACTTAAATATTTATGCTCTAAAAGATACGCATGCATTCCAATACTCACACATGGCGATCCGATCCATTTCAGTGCTGCCTAAAGTTTTTCATTCATTTGCTTAATTTAAAGGTCCCATGGGATTTGAATTCAGGAAATGCGTAAGTTAAGTCTATGGTTCTACTACTTAAATGCTCTGTGATCCTTAGAAAGTTATTTACTCTCTTGGCCACTTCAAAAAAGTCTGAGTTTTTCCCCAGGGGGTCACAAACTTAAATCTGGCAAAAGATGAAGGAAAAAATAAACAAAAGAATCGTTCACAACAAAAAAAATTGCATCTCACAATATCAGATGGTATGGCCTAGCGAGGTTTTTTGACTGGGGTACTTGGGCAAATATCATATAATTGTTATGCAATTTGTACGCACAACCATTAAAAACACACTTTGTGAGCAGCCTGTGTTCACCCCCGTCGTAATCCTTGTCCGGATCTTGCGATGGCTTATTTATCTCAGTTACGAATCCTGACCTCCCGTGAGCCACAGGATCTGAATCTTCATCTCACGGCAAAGAAAGTAGCCTCATTTGTATCTGTAAGTACCAGCTTGGTTCAGAAAGTTTTGTCAACACGCCAACATCCCGAAGTGGTCGATAGGATTTGGGTATTTCTCAGAAGATGAACTGGGCAGATTCCATCTTGATATTTTTCAGGGCAATCTACTGTCTTATTTCTTGCAAAACATTTTTTTTTTTATTTCATTTTCACCCACTGAATTTTTGGAACGCTGTTGCATATAGTCAAAAGGTGATCATTATCTCGAAGCTACTTATCTCAAACCTTTTGAGTCACAGAGTTGCTCACTCGCTTTATCTAGACATTTCTTTCGATTAGCCCCTTTTCTGCGGACGCTCTCAGAACAGTGAACTCTTCCGGGCCGTTCCGCCAGTCTCACGGAAGTGAGAGACCGTGGGCACGGAGGCTGGGGCCGTTCGCGTTTTTATGTTTTAACTTTTTCACTTCTTACAAAGGAAACGTAACCCCCTCCCCCACGCCAGCTCTCAGTCGCTCAGGTAACCACCATCGGGCACGTGGCCGTGTGTCTGGATTCTGTGTGCTGAGTCACACACACATTTCTGGACAAACTGAAACCTCTTTCTTAAAAATGTTTAATTTCGAGAGAGAGAAAGAGAGAGAGAGGGAAAGCAGGGGAGGGACAGAGAGAGGGAGGGAGAGAGAGAGTCCCAAGAAGCAGTATCTGTATCTGCACTGTCAGCTTAGAGCCCGATGTGGGGCTCCATCCCACGAACCATGACGTCATGACCTGACCTGAAATAAAGAGTCGAATGCTTAACCGAATGAGTCACCAGGCGCCCTTCAAACCACTTTCTATCATGGCTGAAATCTGGGCAGCTCACACTAGTCCTACAAGCCTGGTCCAGACCACTGTAGGGGATTCACGGCTCTCTCTGCACCTGCCCTACAGGCCCTGCACCCCGCCCCCCCACCAAGCTCCCTTCCCTCCCCCGACACAGTCAACTCCTTGTCCTGGCTCAGAGGCTTTAGATCTGCTGTTCCTTCTGCCTGGAATGCTGTTCCTCCAGACGGCCACATGACTCCTGCAATCGCTCCATTCAGATCTCTGTCCAAGTGTCACCCCCGGAGAGGCCCTGTCTTCCATCCTGTCCAAAACACTGCACACGGACCACCCCGCCACACACGCCTGCCTCGTCCCTCACTGGCCCTCACGCTCGAATTTTGGTTTTCCTTTTTTTTCTCCTGATCCCTATGAACATCGACACTATATTCTCGTTACTCGTTCTGTGTTTTGCCCTTGACTCCCATGCGGTGAGCTCTGGAGAGCAGGGGTTTATCTCATTGGTTGTCGGCTGCACTCAGGGCCCACGGTCAGGTGCGTTACCAGAGCGGAGCTCGGGGCCTACGCATCGGTGACTGGGTGGATGAACCAGCCAGACCCTTCTCTTCAAGTTGCTTCCGGTTCAGGAAACGAGACGGGCCAGCTAGAGAGAAACGTCTCCCCGACAGGAGAGCCGCGGCGAAGACGGAGAGAAACCAGAGGCGGGGAGGTTCCCTAGCGGTGCGTGCTCTGCGCTCTGGCCCCGGCCAAGCCGCTCACTTCCACGCGGCTCCTAAGTTTGGGTCCTTCTGGGGTCCCGCCCGCCGCGAGGACAGGGCGCTCGGTGGCTGACTGAGGCCAGCCGTCACATCGCACGTGATAGCAGGGCCACGTTCAAAGGCACCATCTGACCCCCGGGCCGTGGCTGTGTAGGGGCGAGAGGGGGAGCCCACATTGCCCACGCCCCGGGCGCCGGGCGGGTGCCAACCTCCTACCTGTCCGCCCGACTTTGATCCTGGGTTCGGTGTGTGGAAGTCACCGGCTCAAAGGCACCGCGCCTGCAGGTGGCAGACCTGTGACCGCCCTCCAGGTGGGGCCCCCACCCACGGTGTCTGGGCGAATGGAATTCCCCGCTACTCCCCCGGGAAGGTCTCAGCCGCCACCTCCCTTCAGCAGTGACAAGAAACCGGCGACGAGCGGTGGCCAAGCGGCTCTTTCTCATCCCTCGGGGCCAAGCAGTTTTTAGCAGCACGAGAATAGATGAAGCGATCTGAGGGCGTCAGTCGTCGCTCAGGCAAGGGGGCCTCGAGCTGTGTGGCCCCCGAGCCCTGAATCAGATCGACTGAAAACGGCCCAGCCGCACTGTGGTTCCCTGACATTTGGAGAAGGAACCTGATGCCTGAAGCGCACCCCTTACATCCAGTCTAAAGAACATTCCAGCTGTGCTCCTCGGGCCGTCCGGGCGGCCACAGAGTCAAGGAACAAACACAAACCGCCCGAGAGGCTGGCCTGAGGCCCACTGGGAGGACAGGGTGGCCGCAGACCCGCCCGCGGTGCCCCGCCCGCCGGCCAGCTCAGAGCCACTCAACGGCCGGCGGTCACTTAGCCGCTCTGCTGTGGCCCCGCTACCCGGACATCCCCCAGGCAGGTGTCTGTTCTCCCCGCGCCACCACGGGGAAGGGGAGGGGCCACCGCCACCAGGAACACCCGCCTCTCAAACGGCAACACCGAAGTCAAAATACAGACGTGTACACCCTAAGCGTACGCGTGCATTTATAATACGGATCTACATCCCTGCGTTAGCTCTGGAGAGAGGCTCACACTTCCGTTGTGCAGAGAGGACAATTCCCAATTCCGGGGTAAATGCACAAGACCACACAGGCAGAAAAAAACCCGCAGTTTGAAAATCCGAATGCGGTTTCGTCCCGTCAGACAGAACTGTTGTCTTGGAACGAGCCGGGCTAAGCCCGAACTGAACCTTGCTCATCGTCCGGGAACCGGGCCCGCAGGTGCACAGGCGGCTCCGAGCCTCCCTGGGCTGCTCGCTTCGCCCCAAACACAGGTCAGCTTTCGTTCCTGGGCCAGGAGACCAGCCCCCGCCACCAACGCCTTTATGCTCTGTAACAGCTGACGCGCCCTCAAGGAAGAACGAAGCTTTGGCTCTGCCGGGAGTTAGCGGCTGAATGGAACTCGGGGGGTGAAATACGGGCACAAGAGCGGGTGCGCCCGGTCCTGCCTCCGCTGGGTGCTAACTGGGTGAGCGCTGGGCAGGGCGAGGGGCGAGGGAGCGCCGAGGGCGAGCCGCTGTCCTAGGCTTCCTTGCCAGGATGCGGGGCCTCCCCAGTGTCCCTGTGGGTGAGACACGCCCCAGGGAAGCTCCGGGGCTGCTGTCAAGAGCCCGCCCACAAGCCATTCTGGTCCCCCGATGTCACCGCTCCCCCCGTGGAGCTGCCCCAGGCGCCCCTGCTGGGTATTCGAGGACCCAGCAACCTAGACGGGTTAGGGATCCAGCCAGACACGCAGTCACACTCTGAGAGCGAGCGTAGAGTTAGGGATTTATGCTCTATTGTCGCTCTCATGAACCGATGACCGCCAGAGTCCACGGTGTCCGCATGCCAGGCTCGTGGCGTTTCTGCTGAAGGACTCGCAGGCTTTGCGTGAGGATCTCCTGAGATGAGGTCCCGCTGGCCAGGGGCAGGGACGTCTCCACCATCAGGAGCGGGCTCCGCGGAACGCGACACCCGAGACCAGGCACAGAGCTCACGAAGCCGGCGGTGGCTTCCCGTCAGGACTGGGACCAAAACCAGGATAAACCGCGAGATCCTCTCGGGAACTTTTCTGTTTCCCGAAGCTGCCTTTGCTCGTGGGCCGATTCCCTCTCACAGCGGTGGCCGCGTGACAAAGAAAGGCCACCTCTCTCCGACATTCTCGGGTGCTGCGTCCTCTCTGCGGAAGCCAGCAGAAGCCCCCACCCTTAATCCCTGGGCTGCAGGGCGACAGCGCCGGACAAAGGCCACCCCAGCTGCAGCAGCGGTCGAGAACGTTTCTGGAAGGAATTCTGTGTGGACATGAAAATCGTCACGGAGGGCCCACCTCCCAGGCCGCGGGAATGAGCTGAAACTCCGGGTCCCACCCCAAATGTTCTAGAAATCTTGCTTCAGAGACAGTACGTGGAGACCCGGAGACTCCAAATCTTGCGTGCAGCTGGGAAGTCGGTGAAATTTTGAGGGTCAGAAATGCTTCTTCTAACTAGACGGGTAAAATGTACTGAGCGACGATGACAATTGAATCGCCACTTTATCTTATTGTTTCTACTGTTTTGGACAGCAAATGCTTTGGAGAATCATGCACGAAGTTTCCTCCGGCTCTGAGCTGGGCTCCCGACATGCTGCCACCCTGCCACCCACCCCTCCCTGGAGTGGGAGTCCTGCCACCTAAACACAGGAGACACGAGCGAAAACACGGACAGCCGTTCACGGTAATAACGAGCGACACTCTCATCTAGAACGGGTATGAAAGCCGGCTTCTCTGGTCCTTTCCCAGACTTCGGGTGGACGCCCGTGCATGGCCTGCACACGTGATGTTAGGAAGGGATGCTGGACCCTGTCACTGTCACACTGCGGGCTCTCCACATGCTCAGGCACACGGGGAGGCCTGCCCCTGTCCCCAGAAGGAGAGATGGGTCCCCATAAGTAGTCTGTGTGACACTGGAACTCTGTGCCTTAGGGAGCCAGGCCAGCGTCACCTCTAACGTCCTTCCTGCTGTGTGGATCACCAAGAAGAGATGTCTGGTATCCTTGGGGAAACGGGACCCGAGCACCTGAGACCGTACGAGCAAATATTATTCTCCTCTGTCCCCTGTGCCGGGAATCTGCACGGACTGGCAGGGTCAGACGGATACCAATGGGTAATTGTCACCAAATCCAGAAGCTGATTTTAAAGCATTACTCCTTAGCAGGTTGGAACTGTCAGATCTTAACAAGCACAGAGATTGTATGCAAACCTACCCTCCAACCTTGAGAAGGAGCCATGGAAAACACCTGCCCTTTTCTCTGCAAACCTCCAGCCCCTGATCCTGACTGGTAACAGATGGCATTTTATCTACATAAAGTGGCCTAACGTAACTTCTAAAAACAGATTCCTCTCTCTCTGGTAAGAAATGATGGCCCAGGGCAGGAATTCACACTTAAATTTACCTTTAATATTTTGTAACTTTCTGTATACTTAAAAATTTCAGAAATCAATTTTTAAATCTTTTTATTGACTTCCGGGATAGTTATTGACATTTTATATTACGCCTTTCTTTCGTGCCTCATAAATTTCTTCTCTCTCTCTTCCCTCTGTCGAGATGCCATATTGTTTTGTTTGTTTTTTTTTTTTAAGATAAAAACACACCATTAAACAACACAAAAAAATCATCCAACGCCAGGTCAACGGGAAATCAGAGGAGACATCACAGAGCTATGTTTATTCGTCTTACGATGGAACAGCATGGAATTTTAAGAAAGTCGGTGTAGTTTTAAGTATCTACAGCTAGGAAGTGCCACAGTAGGAAGCGTCAGGTTTCAGCTACCTCACCAAGTTTACGAAGTGACTTACCTATAGAACCGGACTGAGAATCTCGATTTTAAAAACCTGTGAGTTGATGACCTTTCCAGGGGATTTCCGGAACGGCACTGAGCAGGGAGCTCCTCTTGGGTGAAATCACAGAACACGGTCACTGGGAGGGTGCTTCCGTCTCTCCTGACCCCCGGCCTCCCCAGCTCGTCGCCCCACGTACCTCGGCCTGCTGGGCTCCGAGCCCCCCGGACCCCGATTTCTGACCTCTCCGTGGTCCCAGACAACCCAGGGCGTCACCTTTTCGGCCCTGAATGCACAGCCCTCTGCCCTCAGCGTGGACCACCCTCGCCAGGGGATGGGAATGAAGTCGGTTAACCCATGTCACCAGCTACGGCCGACGCTCTCCACCCTGGTTCAAGCGACAGGTGAAGGTTTGCAAGGGCTTTTCTGGGCTTCCCCGAGCCCAACGGGCTGAGGGTGCCGAGACCTTTCATCGTGAGGAAAGGTGGTCTGGGTCCCTTACGTATTCTGGGCGACCTCCTCCAGCACGGTTTCAAGTCTGAATGCGGAGGTGGCCACAGGGCTTGTACAGGTGGGTCCCCCTCGACCAGGGCCGCGTCCACCCCTGGGGTGGGCGCTGGGCATGTTACTGCGCGCACCCGCCAGCTGGACGGGAAGTAATTCACACCGCCGCTAGTCCAAGACCAGGTAAATATTCCCCTCGTTCTGCTTCTCATATTTTGGGTCATCTTTCTTCTCTTTAGTGCTAGGATTTTTCGGTGAATAAAAATGACATTAACACATGTTCCTTTAGCTCCTGTTCTCAGGATCGTCATTAAGCAACAAGAAGTTGTCCTCAGAAGAAACACGAGCCGTTTCTCTCCCCTTTGTGTGGGTTTCGGGTGTCCTTGACCAGGAGCGAAGGGTTATTTGTCCAGCCTTGACTGTGACTCACCAGCCCACACACCAGTGCGAAATCATGTGTCTTTGTTAAGTCCCGGTGCTCCCACGGTAGAGAGGTGGGAAGGAAGGGAGGGTGGACCACCCTCAGAAGCTGGAGGACATCCGCGGGGCCACCCCAGAGAAACGAGGGCACGCGGGAGACGCCTGGATCCTTCCAGGGCCGGGACAGAGCAGCCTGTCCTGGGCTCTGACTCAGCAAGGGTAACGCCACCCGCGGCCCAGGGCACGGGCGGGCCGCTCACCTCGGGACCCTCACACTCCGGGGCAGGCAGTACCCACCCCAGGGTCTCGGACGTCACCTGGATGTGGGGACACGGGTGCCGAGGGGGCCGTTGCTCTGCCAGCTGACCTGAGCTGGCTGGAGTCCAGACATTACTCTTGACCGGAAACATTCTTTCCTGCCTCCCAGGCCACGGCCACGGGCCAGAAGACGCAATGGCGGAGCCGCCCGGCCCCGGGGAAGCTCCGATTTCCATTCTAGGTAAGGGCTGGTGAAGACCGGGTGTCAGAGCAAAGGGACCGGGGCCGAAAGTGTGTCATCCCAGGAAAGATGCAGACGTGAGACAGGCGTGTCCCCACGTACGAGGTGAGGGTGCGCAGGAGAAGACACAGATGGGTGTGTCCGAAGCCAAAAGGTCCACACCGGATGGAAGATTGTGAGGCTGTCTCGCCAAGATCAGGTAAATTCACTGTGACCTCGGCGGCAGACGACCGGGAGACACGCGAGTCACGGGGGCAGCTGGGCGCCTGGGCCGGAGAGGGACCAGAGCGGGCGGGTTAGCCCCCCGAGCGGCTGGAGACAGAGCAGGAAGCATGCTGGTTGTGCCGAGCAGACAGTGAGGCTGACCTGCCTTCCAGGGGCTTCCGGGGGGTGAGCTCTGGAGAAGCTCAGAGACCAGGCGTGGCCACCCCCTGGGCCACCTGCGAGCCCTCCCCAGTGACCACACAGAGCATCTGTCCTGAGGAGCCCGTCTGCAGCCCCGGAAGCCGGCCCATCCGGCCGGGCCAGGTACGCAGGTGACAGGCAGGCACCATCACAAGTGTTAACACCAACCCGCAGCCCAGATGGGTCCCTGAGAGACTCGTGCCACAGGACGGTGACCGTCCACCTCCACGGTGTCCCAGGCCCAGGGTTAGAAATGGGACTCTCTGGTCTGCTCCGTCCTCGGGGCATACTGTCTTCTAGAAGTTTCACGGGCAGGAAGGGGTAGTGGGGTGTGGCAACTCCTCTTTCACGGGAGAACCTAAACATTCGGAGCGTCAGAGCAAGGAAAACTCGAATAGGAAACCGGGGGCCCGGAGAAATGAAACGCGGTCAGGAAGAGGAGAAATGAAACGCGGTCAGGAAGAAGGCGACTTCTGCGCTCGCTAAGATGCAGCTAACAGGCTCCAGGCCGTGACTTGCCCAGTGGCGTCTGGCCACAGAGTTAAAATGGGATCTTGTTTTCCTTGGTCATCGTTTCCCTTTTATTTATTCTTTTTCTTACTTCCTCTGTTTTCAAACATTCCTTCACTGGCCGGATCATGAATTACGTGGCTCTATGTTTAACCTTTTGCCCAAGGGTTTCATTTGAGAACGCAACGAAACGTTTGCTGCCAGAGGTTACTTTAGAAAAACAGCCGGATCCGGGTTGCCCTACTCGTTGTGAGTGACGTCTCAGGCAGGGAGTCCTGAGGTCCCTCTGGGTGACCCACCGACGTGGGCCCGGCTCGCGTCTCTCGTTTTCAAGAACAGGGCAGCGCCAGTAACTGCGCCCGGAAGTTGATCCGAGAGCGTCGGCACGGCCCGGCTTCCTTCTGCCCACGAACTACAGCGCACGGCCTTGGGCCGCCGTCACTGTAGGCTTCACGTAAGCCCATCACACGGTTTAGACCGCACCGAAACCCTTTGGGGGAGGTAACTTTCCACTTTGAGGTCATACCATCCCATTCATCATGTCCCGTGGCTGCTGAAACCCCCATGGATGGAATACCTTTCGGTCCAAATGAACTTCAAACCAAGAGCTGATGAATATAAACTAGGGTTTTCTATGGTTATTTTGACCTCTGTTATTCTTGAAATACTATAATTCAGGGGTTTTTTTACATAATATTTTTACACCTGTTGATGGAGCTGTAATTCACACACCGTGAAACTCCCCCCTTTAAAATGTACGATTCAGTCACAAGATTGCACAACCACCATCTCTAATTCCAGAACGTTTCCACAGGCCCGAAAGAAATCTTGTACCCACTGGTAGTCACTCCTCAGCGTCCCTTTCCCCCAGCCCGGGGCAACCACTCCTTTCAAGATTATTTTTCGTTATATTTTTTTAATGTTTATTCCTTTTTGAGAGAGAGAGAGAGAAAGAGAAAGAGAGCGTGAGCGGGGGAGGGACAGAGAGAGAGGGAGACACAGAATCCGAAGCAGGCTCCAGGCTCCGAGCTGTCAGCACAGAGCCCGACGTGGGGCTCGAACTCACTAGCCGTGAGATCATGACCTGAGTCATAGTCGGATGCTTAACCGACCGAGCTACTCAGGAGCCCCAAGATAATTTATTTTAATTAGGTAAGAACTGCTTAGGATGACACGTGGTACCACGAAGTAGATACTTGGGTGGATTTAGAAAAACTGGGTCCCATTTATGTTACTGCCAACCCACGCGAGGCCAGGCAGCCCACCGAAGCCCTCCTCTGTCTCCTACCTACACAGAGTAGATCACAAGCCCCTTAGGCGAAGTTGGTGTGGCAACGAGAGGAGGAAGGGTGTGTCAAAGCCCCCTAGACACTCGACGATCTTTAGAGACTGCAACACGCCCCTGCTCTCAAGGAGGGTTATGATCTCCCTGGTCCCACGGGACTGTCTGCGGAGGCTGTACGGCGGTGCAATCCGGGGGCAGGAGGCTTCCCCGGCATCCCCCCGAGTCCTGCTCTGTGGGGCGGATGGGAGTCTAGACTTCGTTTGAGGATCGGTGTGTGTGGGGGGGGTCTCTCTTCCTCCAGACCCTGCACCGTGGGGCTCTGAGGGCCGGAGCCTCTGTACCCATTTGAGCTGCAAAGTTGAGGACAAATCTACTCAGGAAGGCCGGAAGACCCGAGGTGGTCGCGGAGAAGTGCGCTCGGAAGCCCGTTTCCGGGCAGTTCTGGGAGCCTACGGACGCCCTTTGCTTTCTAAGCCAGTCTGGGCAGATGTCAGCTTGGCTAAACCAAACTGTGGTCTCCAGTGACTCAATCACTAACCTAGGTGCTGACGCGAGGGGGTTTTGTGGATGTGATCAGGGACCCTAACTGGTCAACGGGAGTCTAACCAAAAGGCAGGTTAACCCAAGTGGACCCGGCCGAACCAGATGAGCCTTTTCAGGAGGGCTCGGACCTTCCTCGAGTCACAGGCTCCAAAGCCCCCTGCTCACTATTCCAGCCCCTTCTTCATCCTGCCTTCGTGACCCCTGCCTTGGCCCCGGGGCTGGCTTATCCTGCCCCGACGGTCACGGAAGCCAATTCTTAGCGATAAATCCCTGAATACGGACACGTGCACATATTTATGTGAATATTCTCCCTCCGCTTCCTTGGCTGGATCCCGACTGGTCCACCGGTTATGTCTTAGTCACGGCCGGCACACTCTGTCTGGTCAACAGCACTGTGTGGGCCTCCCTGTCCTGAAGCAGAAGGGGACGCACGCACAGACCTGGCCCTGGGCCCGCCCCCTCACGCCCTCTCTGTGCTGCGTTTGTGACTCTGGGATCCTCAGGCCATTGTTCCTTGAAGACACTGCCTAGGCCCTCTCTCGACCCCAGTCTCAGCCCGTGAGGAAACTAACAAGGGGTCTTCGCAGGACCAGGTGGCCGGGACCCTGCGTTAAGTGCTGAAAGACCCCCGCTGCAGGACACGACACACAGTGGAGTTCAGACCCCGAGAATCAGCCCCGTTCTGGAGCTCGGTGTCTCCCCAGCAGCCACCGCAAAGGGACACGGACACAGGCTGGGGTCAACCAGAAACAAGGCGGTGGTCAGCCCAGCTTCCCCGCCGTGGGGTCCTCACATCTCTGGTGAGTTACCAAGCGGTCCTACGCCACTCGAGAGGTCACCGCCAGGAACGGACCCGGCTGACGCGTCTGTTTTCGGGAGCCTGCACTGAACGGTCGGCGTGTTCCAGCCCGAGACCAGCACCCCCGTCCCGACGTCGGAAGCTGGACAGCTAAGACTCGGAAACCCAACACCACCGTGCTGCCCCGTCTCCCCAGGACCGACGTGAGCTCCCCTCTTCTCTCACGACGTCCTCACCCTCCCACCCTCCCTTCTTCCACGCGTTCCTTCTCGTGCGGGTTGGGTCCGTGGCCGCCACGGTCAATGCTGCCCCTCCCCGTTACTGTCTCACCGTCTGGCCAGAACCCTACTCCAGAAGAACCCCAAGTCTGCTTCCTCTGGGTCAGCGCAGGGGGTCGAGGAGGGCTGATGTGAAGTGGAGACAGGAACCTGGCATTGGCCCGAACACGCGACGGCAACTTAGAACGGTTTCGGGAACCGGCCGCGCTCAGCGGTGGCTTCTTGAGACTACTTGCTTGCCCACTGTCTGCACATCTGACTTTTTTCCATCCTTCTCCCACCTCCCGTCTCCTCCGTTAGGGGACCCCACCTCCCGTGTCCATCCCCACCTGCGAGAGGAGAGTGCGGCTCTCATTCCAGGCTCCCCCTGAGGATCCCACCTCCCGCTCTCCACCTGCCCGGAAGCTCAGTAACGGCTGTGCTTGCCTCCTGGGACAGGTGCCTCTCCCTGAGAGCGAGCGAGGCTTCTCGCTGAGCGTGGGGGGTCCTCCGGCTCTTCCGCAAACACCAGCAGGCCCGACGGCCGCCGCGTGTGTCCTCCAGCCGGCTCCTCGCCGCCCCCTCCCCATTCCGAGACCTCACAGAGGTGCGTCTCAGCTGGCTGTCCATGTCCTCGCTCTCCGTGCCGCATTTGACCCACGACAGTCTGGCTTCTGTCCCTTCCCTCTGCAGACCCAGCTCCTGTTCTTAAATTTAACGGAGATTTCAAGTTTTCTTCTCCCTAGGCCTGTTAGGTGGCCACCCTCCTTCCCTCTCTGTCTGGAGGTATCAAGGCCCCAGCCTCCCCGGTCCTCCTGTCTACACTCTGTGCTGCTCTGATCCAGGCCCTCCTCTGAACGCCGGCAGGCTCCCCAGCGTCCACCTGGCGTCTCCCCTGGGACGTCTCAAAGTCACTGCGGGTCCAAGGACACCAAGCCGAGTCCACCCCGTCCTCCATGAGCCCCCTCCGGTGGTGTCTCCATCCACGTGGACAAGCCTAGACTTCTCTGTACTGCCCCCCCCACGCTGAATCCGCACTAAAGTCCAGTTGACTCCACTCTCTAAGCATCTCAGCTCCGTCTCCTTCCCACCCCGCCAGCATCCGCCTGGCCCAGGCTCCATCATCTCTCTTCTAGACTCTTCCAAGCCCTGAATATTGCCTCCGTTCTGCCCTCCAAGCTGCGGCCAGAGGTTTTCCCAGGTGGAAATCCCATCCTTTCTGTTCCGACCGCCTGGCTGCAAAAAGCCACGAGGGGCTTCTCTTTCTTTTGAGCCTCAGGATTAAAACCCTAAGCGTGGCCGAAATGCACTTGCCCGAGGTCTCAGGTCTGGCGGCCACCTTTCCTCCGGCCTGCGGTCACACTGCCGTGCCCTGGGGCTGTGCCCCGGCCACACGGTCCCCGCCGGCTCCACACGCGGGAATCTGCATGCGCCCTTCCTCTGCCAGGAACCCCCGCCCCTCCTCTGTCCTTCCTTCAGGTTTCGCTCAGGCACCCCTTCCTCCGAGAAGCCTTCCCGGACTCACCCCACTTCCGCTCCGCAGATCTCTCTGCCCTTGGCCAGATGCTGAGTCACACCTGGCCCTGCCCGAGGACCAGCTCAGAGGGGACTCCCGGAGGCTGCGGCTGGGGGGGGGGGGCGAGTGCTTCCTAAGTAACTGTTAACCAGTTAACGCGAGTGATTAACGTGACCCAGTTATCAGCGACAGAAAAATGGTCACAAAAGAGACTTCCGAACCAGGTGTGACGTTGGGCCGCGTTCCGTGAATGGAGCGAAGCCCCGCGCCTGAACGGAACGAGAGATACCGCGTCTGTTCCTAGAGAACCAGCGTCCGACTCCACGAAGTGTCCTGTAAACCCGTCAGAGACACACCATCACCAGCTGCGCACACTGGGGTCAGCATCAGCCTGTGACGGGGGGCTCCTTCCCGTGCTGGCCGGGAGAGGGCGACACCCAGGCCACGGGTGGGCGTGGTGCAGTTCCCCGGAGGAAAGAAAAGGAGAGGGGTGTGACAGGAAGGGTCGGCTCCGGGCTGGAAGACTTGGTTCCGGACGGCGCTGTGCCACGTGCACCCAGGGGCCTGTGACACACGTGTGCGGAGCCCCCGCCCCCCCCTCTGCCGGCTGCACAGCGGGGGGCAGAGATGAACTTGGAGTGGGTAGAAGGCTGGGCGTTTCGAAGGCGTGGACTGAGCAGGGGACGGGAGAGGACAGGATCCCAGGGGAGGGCGCCGGCCGGGGACGGGCGGGAGCGTCTGGATAACAAGGGCGGTCGCTTCCTTCCTTAGGCCACCGCTCAGTCCGTGAGTCAGCACGCGTTCGTGACGCATCGCTTAGTTCTGGGACCTCTGAGGTCCTGGGGTAGGAACGTGACGACGGGAGAATCCCTGCCTGCCGTCGGGGCTCCGTCTCCGGGGGCCACCGCAGGGGACGTGCTACCACCCAGGGAATCTGATCCTGCTGGCGTGGAGGCCCGGACCCAGCCGAGAAGCCGCAGGAAGTGAAAACAAGCAGAAAAACACCATGAGCTGCCGTTCACACCCTCGAGCGCGGCTGTTACTTTAAAAAAGAAAAAGAGCGTCCGACTTCGGCTCAGGTCAGGGTCTCACGGTTCGTGGGTTCGAGCCCCACGTCGGGCTCTGTGCTGACCACTCAGAGCCTGGAGCCTATTTCTGATTCTGTGTCTCTCTCTCTCTCTCTCTGCTCCTCCCCCACTCATGCTCTGTCTCTCAAAAATTAAAAAAAAAAAAAAACATTAAAAAATTTAAAAAAAAAGAAAAGGAAGGAAGAGGACGCGTTGGGGGGACGTGGAGAGACGGGACCCTCTGCCCACGGCTGGCAGGAAGTCGTAACACGGTGCGGCCGCTGCCACGAACAGCGTGGCGGGGCTTGAAGAAATTAAACCTAAAATTACACGCGACGCGGCCACTCCACCCCTGCTCACACAGCCCACAGGGGCTGCAGCGGGAGGGGGCTGGAGCCCCTGCGGGTCGGAATAGTTGGTTCAGAAAACACTTGAGAATCAGCATCGCGATTTTCCCTAAATCAAGGTTAAAGAGAGGAGTCCAAGGCGTTCGAAAGCAAGTTACTGGGGTGAGTAAGACACTGACTTTGCCCTTGAAATGTGGGCTCTCTGTTTTCCACTTCGTGCTCTAGGAATATCCATTCCCTCATCCGGTGAACATTCACCAAGTGTGAGCTAAGTGCTCAGCATTGCTTCGGGGCAGAAGGAGAAGCTAGAGGCTCAGCTGTGGTCAGCGTCCAAGCTCCCGGCCCCAGGCCTGCCCCGCACTCCCCTCCCCTGCAGAGCAGGCACAAGGCAGGAAGGGTGTCTTTGGAGGGAGGAACGGTATGTGCAAAGCTCCTGCAGAACACGGTGAGCGTGAGAAAGCACTGGCACCAGTGCCCCCAAATTCCTCACACGGTCCCCAAGGATGCCTTAAGAAACTCCATCAAATTCCCGCCCCAGTGTCCTTTTCTGTCCCCTCAGGCCCAGGAAAAGCCAAGGCCTCCAGCACAGTTCCTGGGATTTCACATTCCACCTGTCCCATGAACTACGTTTCCGTCACGCAGCGAAGCTCACCTGTTCCCTGTTATTTCTGTGCCCTTGACCTTGCCATTTGTCAGGCCTGGGGAAATTCCTTCAGCCCTTCCCTCCTCTCCTGCACGGGAAAGTTCACTCGCCTTTCAAGACCTAGATCAGATCTCGCCTCCTCCAGGAAGCCCACCGGCATTCTGTCTCTAATGAGACTCCTGTTCTGGAGCCTAAAGCTACACGCTCTGTTTCCTTCTCGGTTTGCCTCCCTGGCTTGCATCTGAGCCCCGGAGAACCCCATCTGTGTCCTTCCCATGGCAGCACGCACGCTACCCAGTGCGCAGCACAGGGGAGACAGCCAACACTTTTCAAATGTCTTCTGTTGTTTTAATTTTTTTTTTTTCTGGAACCCAGTGTCATGTCAACGAATCAATGGGTTCTTCCGGGACTCTGAACTGGCAGATGCAGAGCCTAGGACTTATTCTGCACCACCCGGGGTGCCCGAGGTCCAGGCTGGTGCCGGCTGTGGTCTAGACACCTGCCTCCCTCGGCCGCTGTCCCTTTTCTGAGCCTGGTTCCTTTTTTTTTTTTTTTTAAGTTTGTTTATTTTAAGAGAGCTAGAGCACACGTGGGGAGGAGCAGAGAGAGAGGGAGAGAGACAGAATCCCAAACAGGCTCCGCACCGTCACCGCAGAGCCTGACGCGGGGCGGGCTCGAACTCACAAACCGCGAGATCATGACCTGAACCCAAGACGGACGCCTAACCAACCGAGCCGCCCAGGCGCCCCTTCTTTGCTTCTGAGTTGGCTCCGATTATTTGCAAACGAGAGGCCTGGGACGGATGAAAATATGGGGACGGCCACACCTGTGGCCACCTGTGGCTTTTCCAGGCTGGCGAACGTTTGCTAGTTTGGCCGGACGGTTCCGCGAAAAGCACACTCCTCCAAAGTCCTGAAGCTGTTCTTTCAGGGGCCGCCCTCCAGAACTGACCTGCTAATGTGGCCTCGGTCTTTTTGACGCCTACCTTCCCCACCAGGATGCCCCTGGGATTAATGAGTTAATGGTCAGAGTCCTTTGTGCTCTAAATAGAGCCAGGCGCTCAAGGAACTAACAGCAGAGCTGCGGATAAATTATGCAGGTTCCTTCTGAAGCACCACATTTATCTCAAACTTGAAAGGAGAAATCGGTGACAGGGGCCAATATTCCCTTCCAGAAGTCGTCAAGACTTTCTGAGTCTAAGAAATTGAGAGAAGAGAAGACACATGAAAATGTCAACGAGGTCGATTGTCTCCCGACCCGACTTTCAACGCGGTGGGACCACGGGCGGCCTCTCCGGCCCCCGCCCGCTTCCGGTGCCCAGTCCGTGCGGCTCGGCGGCTCTGGAAGCAGGACGGACGCGCCAGCCTACGTGCAAGTGTGAGTGCAGGCGACTCCTCGGACCCTGCTTCTCCGAGTTTCTCCCGGCTCTCCTTCCCCTCCTCCTCCCCCCTCCTCCCTCCCGTCCCCCTCCCTCCCCCACACCCACGCTGGGTGCCTCTCATCACAGTGGGCGCGCTGGGCAGGTTGCTGTGGTCTGTGGACCCTCCTTCCACCAAGAATGGACCACCGGAGGGCGTGGGTGTTTTCTTTTGCGCAGCAGGGGTTCCCTTTGGGGTCACTCTAGAGCTGACCCTTCCCCCCCGCCCCCCAAATCCTACTTACTTACCCTTCTCTTCCACATGGATTCCAAGTCCAGGACTTTTCCAGTGAGGAAGAGCCGATGCCCACCTGAGCACAGCTGTAGGCGTGACTGAGCCCACCTTCACGTCCTCGCGAGTCGCCAGCTGGGGGCCGGCCGCGGGACGTCGGGGCGCCCCGGCACGCGGCAAACATCCAGCACGCTCTAGAACAGCGTGCTCTTGTGACCGACATTCCCCGTTCCGACCGGTAAGAGACGTTTAACCCAAACCTATTTTTGATCTACTTTATTTACAAATTATAGACCGAAGAAACACACCAACAAATAAGGTGCATTCTAGAAAATGCACTAAGATCAGAAACTCGACAAGGGTCCCATAAACATGTCCAGAAATATTCTCCTTTCTTCTCACTCCCCAGGGAGGGCTCCTGAGCAGCCCGGGGGCGAGAGCTCCCACCTTGGCCGGCGCGCTTCGAGAACTTCACCGGAGGGGGATCTGCCAGTACTCTTCCTTTGTAGGGAATTCACATTTCAGTTACATTTGACTGTTTAAAAAACCACGCACAGCTGTTGGGTTGGCATCTCAGCAAGGTCCTTTGCAAACAGTAGGTATCAGTCAATGAATTTAAGGACTTCGAATGGCTGTTTTTCCGATTCGCTTCTGGGTCTCTGTTTCCTTCTGGATGGTTACCGTTGCAAAACCCGGCGCTGTCCCGTCTTCTAGCTCAGCAGTGGGAATCGGCGCATTGATTATAGACCAGACGACAGGGGAGGCCCTCCCAGCAGCCTCTGCTGCCCAGTCCTCCTTGTCCACCACCCCCAGAGGGCTCAGATGGGCCAATGGGCTGGCCCAGGCTGGTCTATGTTGCCGGCCGACTTCCGAGTGTCCGGGGTGGACCTCAGGCCAGCCTGAGCACCTGCAGGAAGTCCTCCTCTCGGATCCCGAGCCGGGGGCCCTGAGATCAGCCCTTCTGTCTTGGATGTGGGAGAGTGTGATGGGAGGCCTGCACCCCCTGTCCGAACACGAACGACCTGAGGGGTCCCTCTGATACCAGGCACCTGCTGGGGTCCACTTAGTGCCCGGGTGTGGAGGAAGAAGGCTCTGCAGGCACGAAACCGCTCTTATGGTGAGTCGCAGCCCAAGAAAGCTGCAGGCTCCTGAGTGAGAGGAAGTCGACGGCTGCGAATAAATGACTAGGGACTCACGGGCCGCCATCTAACCCTTTCACGGTCACAGCAAAGCTGGAACGAATTCATGGTTGTCCAGGGAAAGTGCAAGTAAGTATATGCTTGCTTCTTTTGACTATTTATTATTATTTTTTAATGATAAATAAAATATCATTTTTGAGAGACAGAGAGACACAGAGCGTGAGCAGGGGAGGGACAGGGAGAGAGGGAGACAGAATCTGAAGCAGGCTCCAGGCTCCGAGCTGTCAGCACAGAGCCCGACGCGGGGCTTGAACCCACGGACCAAGAGATCATGACCTGAGCCGACGTTGGACGCTCAACCGACTGAGCCCCCCAGGCGCCCCTATCCTTGCTTATTTTAATATGAAAGTAATTAAAACACAAAACCAAAAACTTTTTAACTATGAATATGATGTAAATTATGCCAAGAGTTCTTCGTCTTTGTTGTGATTTTGCTCACCCCGAATCACTACGCGATCTCGCTGCCCCACGGTCTTCCTCACCCCCACGTAGCTGCTTTAGATAAACTTTGCCGAGAAAAAAAAAGAGGAAAAAATACCCACGATTTGAAAAAGATTTTATAGATGTGCTGAAAAAAGTGAACTTGTATAACGTGATGATGGTCCTCTTCCCCCGAAATCATATATACTTAAGAGCTTAAATCTAAACAGAATCTCAAGGTGCTTGTCTTTGACACGTTAAAAACTTGAAAGATAACATTACGGATTTTTTTAAATGTTAAAATTGTCACAATCAATCAGCCAGACAAAGAGCGGGTAATTCAGAGCGAGAGATGACAAGGCTGATCGGTCTATTTTCACCCAGTCTGCTGATGTAACCGCATGACTTCCATTAAATGAGCCACTTAGTGCCACCAATGTACCCATTAGAACCCCTGTAATTACCGGTATGAGGGGCTCGGCAGTTAAGTCTTTGCATATGCTAAAGAACATAAGCATTCATATTTAAATCCACCTTGCACGCAGCCCCAGAAACATCCACCTACCTTAACTCTCAAAGTGAGTTAAAATGAGTAACAGACAGAGGGAGTTGACTTTGGAAATTCACCGGGGCCTCCTCTGGGTGAGCAGGACGGGACAGCGGCTGCTTTTGATTTTAACTTCGGTCAAGTTGAAACCACTCCACCGTTTCCTATGAGCCGAGGGCTACACTAAGCACTTTGATCTTTCTCTTTGTTCTCGTCACCATCTTACACAGCACAGAGAGGTGAAGGGACTTGTCCGTGGGCACACAGCAGGCTAGCGATGGAAGAGACCAGACCCCAGAACCAGATCTCCATGAAGGTCAGAGAGATTTTTGAAATGGAGACCGGGCGCACCCACCCGGGTTCTTCCTGGGGGTGGAGAAGCCCCCCACAGCCAGGCGCCCCACGGCGCCGGCCCCATGAAAGCACAAGATGGGTCAGGGTCCGCCCCCACGGGGCGCACTGGAAAAGACAGGAGCCCACAGAGGCTTTCTGAAACCACAGCCCCGAACGAGGTGGGGGCAGTGCCAGCTGAAGGAGCTGGGGGCAGGAGGAGATCACGAGCTCCAGGGTGGCTTGGGAAAGATGAAGAGGATCCCTAGAAAGTCTGGAAGCCTTTGCAGGGGAGTGGATGGTCTCGGGCTCAGAGAAACCTGTCCTATGCCGGGAAGAGTCCCAAGGAGAGGAAGAGAGAGACGGCCTATCCCGGGAGGTCTGCCGCCACCAGAAGGGAAGTTCCCGGCCCCCAGGGCAGGCTGCTTCCAAAAGGGTGGGTGTTGGGTGGGCAGCCGAGAGGACACTCACAGGAGATGGGGTGCAGGGGGGACAAAGCTGAGTTCAGTTGTAGTGTGAACTTGGAAAAAGTTCTGCTGGAAAAAGCCTCACCCCCCACCCCCAATAAGCCTTTTCTACTGGGGACTGGAAGGGCTGGAAAGGGCTGGGGGTTTGAGGTCTGGAGCCCAAAGTCATTCATCCCAAAGTCATGGGCAAGGTCAGAGGGCCTCAGGGCACTGACAGATAGCAGGAAGGAGGCTCCGGGCGGCCGACCCCTCGGAGTCCAGGTGCAAGTTCTGTGAGCAGCACCCAGCTGGGGGAGGCGCTCCCCGCAAGCCTGTCATTAAGAGCTGGGAGAAGCAGGTTGTATAACATGCAAATTGCTAATCAGTGAAATTTAACAGGGAGCAGCTAAGGTATTCCGAGTCACTGCGTTTTTTCCATTTTCGAAAAATGAACATAAGATACCTAACGCCCTCTAATTGAACCTGAGTTTGGAAATGTCATGAGTTACCATAAGGCTAGAATTTGAAGTTCTGGATTTAAAGTTAACTTAAAACTTTAGTACGTTTTAAAACCAGAAGGCGGGACAGGAAAAACGTTTACACCCTGTTCAGTTAACTCGTAAATTTCATTCTCTTTCACGGTTACACCCAATTCTTGTCTTTACTCTTTCTTAAAATTTTTTTATATTATTTTCTATTTTTATTTTTTTTTTTTTTAGAGAGAGAGGGAGCAAATAGGTGAGATGGGTGGGGGGGGGCAGAGAGCGAACAAGAGAAAGAGAGAGAGAATCTCAGGCAGACTCCAGGCTCAGCACGGAGCGGATGAGGCGCTCCATCTCAAGACTCAGAGATCATGACCTGAGCTGAAACCAGGAGTCAGATGCTCAACCAGCTGAGCCACCCAGGCGCCCCTTGTTTTTACTCTTTAATCATAATTTGAGGAGGTTGAAAAGAATTACATTGAAGAGATAACAGTGCGAACATACCAGCGTCGCTGGGAAGAGCAGGGAGCCCCAAGCTTCGGTATAAAAATTGCCGGGGAGCTTGTTACGATGCTGACTTCTTGGACGCACGTTTTGACCGACTGCGGGATATTCTCAGCTTTATATTTACGGAAATGTTAAGTGTTGCGTCCATTAACCTCAGGACAGTTTGTCAAGGAGTTACACCAAGCATGCGTAAATGTCTAATTCTACCCGCAATGACTCCTGCAGGTTTAAAGCGTGTTTGTCAGTTACTCGCGGAGAGGGGGGGCCGTGCTGTGTCTCTGGGTCTCACTGGAATAGGCTGTCAATGACCCTTCTTTCGGAGATGAGAGCAGGTCATGAGAAACGGAAACAGTTTAAATATTAGGGGCCCGTCCCATCTTCAGAGCTTCCGGTGACCCCGAGACGCAAAGCGGCAGGTACCGATCTGAGCATTGCACGAGGCAGATGCAGAATTAGCACCAAACCAGCAGCCTTTAAACTTCACCCCAGGGGGGCTAGTCCAGTCTGGACTAAAAGAATGAAAAGGAAAATAGCAATTTACGTGTTTTCTACAACTTACACCAAAATGACAAAGGTCAAGTACCTGATGGCCATATTACCGCAATTCTAAGCCGAGGTACTTTATAGGGGGTCTGTAACCAACCACATTCTCAGGGAAGAAAAGAAAAGATGCAGCATGGGTGGATATGAGGAAGGATTGAGAAGAACTACAATCGGGATAAGGAAACCGGGGGCGCCGAGTTAGCTGGCCAGCCCCCTCCCCCCCCACCGGGCATCACAAACCTTGGCCCCGCACCCAAGGGGTGAGTCATTCCCATCTTGAAAGCCGGAAAACATCCCAGAAATGACACACCTTTGACCAGTGTCACTCACTACGTTCCTGGGCCAATCCCTTTAACCCACTTATTTGGAGAAGCAGGTGCGAGAACTCCTCGGAACCGCCGGCGCCCGGGAGATGCGTTTCCGACAGCTCTGGTCAGTTCCCTCAGCAGGGATGCGTCTCCCCTCTCCACCCACGGGCCGCTTGCGGGACGTGACTTACGTGCTGTTGAACCTCATAAGGAAAATATTAACGCTTTCTGGAATCAACGGAACATAGGAAACAAGCGTTCCATTGTATCGTTTGATCGACAACTTCCTCTGGGGCATAAATCCGCCAGCGTCGGCCAACTATGCAAACGATTTATTATATTCTCTTTGCCATGTTTAATAAGATGGCTGTAAATTTGGCCAGTGACTGGGTATGAGACCTCCAAACTCTCATCAATTAGTTCTGTAAGAAGGTCTCAATGAAAAACAAAAATCCTGCCGAGGCTGCCTGTAGAATACAGCAATCCCAAACGTGAGTACAGAAATAGGAGAAGGTATCCGAGTTTGGGGAATAAATCTGCAAGAGCGTCGTTCCTTTAGGGCAGTTTCCAGAACGCACGATGGCCCCTAATCAGTCTTCGTCATCTTTTGGCGAGGCCCGTGGGACCTAACGGAGAATGGGTTCTTTGTGGATGCCCCGAAGCAGACCAGACTGGGCAGAGTAAACACCATCATTTCGCCCCGGGAAAGCGGTGCCCTGTGGGGTGGGGGTCCCCCGCTACACCCGATGCATTTCGATCTAGGCAGTGCGGCCAGGATTTGAGGGAAGCCTGTGATTCTCATTCCTCCCCCGCCCCCGCCCCCCATCAGAAGCCCAGGCCGATGTGCTGACAGTGAGCACACAAAACCGTGTCCGCCTGGGGAAACCGTCCTCACAAGGGAAACCGTCCCAAGCGGCAAGGACTCTGTCTGCCAGCAGGCCAGCCCGGACAGCTCCGATTAGCCCGTCCCCCGGCGTCAGAGCAGGTGTGAGGCCAGTCGAGGGACCGAGGGACCGCTCTGCTCCTGCGGCACGCACGAGGGGGACGCTTTTCTCAGGGCCTCCCCCCTCCTCCTTTCAATTCAGATTCCAGGAGCCCCGGGAACAGGAAACTCCCCGAGGAACTCCGAGGAAGAGGTTTCTCCTTTAAGTGGTTTGCGGAAGGAGGAAATGGCAGCCACCGAGATGAACGATTTGGAAACCAAATCAAAGCAAAAATGGATGAGAAACGAAGGCCACGAGCCCCGTGGGGGCGAAGCAGAGCCACCCAATCCCCGCTGCCTCCTTTCCCTGGGAAGAAAGCTCTGCAGCCTCAAAACCCCGCCCGTTCATTTGAGATACTACGGCCTCTCGCACGGTTCTAATATATATATATTTTTTAGGCGTAGTGAGTGGTGTTTCTTCTTGTGAACGGCTTCCCCAGCCGGGCACCCGTTGGAAACACGGTGGCCGGAGTCGCTGGCCTGTGGATAGGATGGACGGATGCCCCGGACACACGCCGGGTGCATTTCAAGACGGCAGCGTACTTGCTCACTCCAGGAGTCCTTCTGCCCCCAGCACCTTCCCAAACAAATAGTTATTTCCCGATTCTACCAGAGAAACGCAACCACCGCAGATATGTCACAGTCATTTCCTGGCCTGTAGGATTTATACGCCAGCGATCATGACGCACAAGCAAGGAACGACACAAAACCTCATAGCCGCTGCGGCTCTCAGAACGACTCGCAATGAGAGCCTGGTGAACACAGTAGCTGTAGCTGAGCTGACCCCAGTGGCTACCGAGTATCAAAAGTTGATGGCTTCTGGGGTATGAGGTACGTTTTCATCATCACTGAGGCCATTGTACACAATACCAGCAACGTGGTAGGACGCAAGTGTGGCAAAGTCTCTGCCTCATATAAAAACCATCGACGGGGCGCCTGGGGGGCTCAGTCGGATAAGCGGCCGACTTCAGCTCAGGTCATGATCTCGCGGTCTGTGAGTTCGAGCCCCGCGCCGGGCTCTGTGCTGATGGCTCAGAGCCTGGAGCCTGCTTTGGATTCTGCGTCTCCCTCTCTCTGCCCCTCCCCTGCACACACTCTGTCTCTATGTCTCTCAAAAATAAACTTAAAAAAAAAAAAAAAAACATCGACGGAAGGCCATGATCAAGTTAGGATTAAGTTAGTAAAGTGCATAAAAAACAGGTAGAAAGATACATGTGCGATCACACAGGGGGATAAATCGGAAATAAATCTGAAATAAACAAATCTGAAATAAATCGGCAAACAGACAAGTGCAGCTGGCCGACCCCTTCCGACGCCCAGCCTTGCCTCTGACCTCATGTCTGATCATGCGTGTCTTGCTTTGAAGCCAATCCACTCCCAGATGGTAAGCCCAGGGGTTTTTTGGTTTTTTTTTTTGGGGGGGGGGGAGGCAGTGGAAGTTGGCAGCAGTTAAGAAAAAAAAGAACACAGATGAGTTTTTAAATTTATCAAGGGAATGAGAACAAAGTTAGCTTAAATCTAAGCTGTTAAGATGTGATTCGCCCCGTGGTTTGAACAGAAACGAATCTGCCCAAATCTCAATCTTGATTTCACTGGGGCTTTTGGCTACAAGTGACTGCGTTCGATCCAAATTTGTCTTTCGTTGGTATAGGTCAAGTTTGCTAACGTCTCCAGGACCCTTCGGGAGGGCATATGCAACACCAAGTACCAAGGCTTTTCTCTTTCTTGATTCCATCAGCTGAAAACATTATTGCCTGGCAGAGTTTTGCCCAGCGCTGGTGATGAAATTTCCACAGGGTCGCTTTTTTTACTCATTTTTGTCTCAGGTAGAAGCTTGAGAAACAAATGTATCAAGAAGAAGTCAACCGGCAGGGCCGGCTCATTCATCTCTGCCCTGACTCTGTCGTTTGACAAGCGTTTCTTGAGCACCTCCAGGGCTGGGACCTTCCAGTCTCCCCGGCTGCTTCCGTCCGGGTAATTTGGAGGGCGTGTCCGTGGGAGGGGGGACATCGGGATCTTCCGTGTGTGCTGGGCGGGAGGGGGCCTGCTATGAGAATGGGATCATTAGGGAAGGTCTTCCAGACAGGGGACCCCTGAACAAGCACCCTAAGGCAGTGGGGGGGGGCGGCGAGAAACATGCTGGCATGCCCCAGGACTGGAAAGAGACTGGGAGGCTGGAGGGAGGCAGACCTGAGCTCAGAGGGGCTGAGCGATGAGTGGGGACCCCCTAAGGACCTCTGGAGGATCTTGGCCAGTCCTCTGCCTGAGATGGGTTTTGAGCAGAGAGGTGACCCAACCTGGCTTATATTCTAAGGCCCAGCCCCCCGCTGTGTTGAGACTAGCCTAGCCGGTAGGGTCCAGTCAGCAGGATGAAAGGCAGGTCACTGAACTCCTCCAAGTCCCCCCGTGCTGGGGCCTCCCACGTGTCCTTGTGATGACTGCACGAGATAACGCAGGAAGGGTACTTGACCTTATACCTGCCGCGGAGTAAGATCTCAGGAAATGTCGTGTTTGTTTTCATTACGTTTGCTGACAGCGACCGGGTTTGGTAAGTGCCCAGTACACTCACCGGAAACACCCAGCACGGAGCCCCAGCCTGTAGACTTTCCTGGGAACACACTTTGCATGCCTGAAGACGAGGGAGGCCGTGGGAAGCTCACCAGGGCACCCCTGCACTGAGACCAAGGAACGTGGGGTGTCCCGGCCCGGGGCCCTCGCGGTCTCCCGCACTCTCTCCTTCCGTCTACACACACTAAATCCACAAGGCCTGGTGGTTGGCGGAACGACACCCCGAAGCTGCCCTGGTCCTCGTCCCCGCACCTGTCGCTGGGTCACCTCGCCTGCATCTCAGACTTCCCGTCTCCGGAGCCGGGAGAGAATCCATTTCTGTTGAGTAAGCCCGGACGTGTGGCATCCGCCGCAGCCCCAGCACACTCCTGCCGGCCTCGGCCACCACTCACGGCTGCCTCCCACTGAGGACGCTGCTCCAGGTCCGGGCTGGTTCTCCTGGCCCCTCGGGGACGTGGGGACCTCGAGTCCCACTGTTTGCCTCGATTTGGGCCAAGGATTTCCAACCGCCCCCTTTGGTGCCGACACCTGCTAGCAGCTCCCCAGCCGCACACCCCGCCCCACGTCTTCCGGTGGAACAGACCCCCCCCATCCCATCCCCTTCTCCTGCCCCTTACCAGCTGCTCTCTCTCATCTTTGGTCTCGGAACTCCTTTCACATTCTTAAAAGTGACTGAGAACACTGAAGAGCTTTGGTTTGTGTGGGTTTTATCTATACGGATATACAACCCTATCATAAACTCACGCGGAGAAAATGCAAAACTATGCATCCATTTTTAAATGCCAGGAACCCACGATATGTTGATATAGACAACACACTGTTTTCAAAAGCAGAACAAAATTTAGGGAGAGAGTGGCAATGTTTTACGCTTTGCAAATTTCCTTGCATCTGGCTTAACAGAAGGGAGTAGATCTTTAAAAAATGCCCTTACAGGGGCTCCTGGGCAGCTCAGTAGGTCTGAGTGTCCAGCTTCGGCTCAGGTCACGATCTCGAGGTCTGTGAGTTCCAGCCCCGCGTCCGGCTCTGTGCTGACGGCTCAGAGCCTGGAGCCTGCTTCGGATTCTGTGTCTCCCTCTCTCTCTGCCCCTCCCCTGCTTGTGCTCTGTCTCTCTCTCAAAAATAAACATTTAAAAATTAAAAATCAATGCCTTTGCATTCATTCTGTTGAGATATGTTGCTTTTATTGGACTCACACGAAGAAGCCCTAGCCTCATGTGGACACGTGGCTGGGGAAGGGAGGAGTATTTTAATAACCTTTTCAGAAAAGTGTGGATATTTTTCTTGGATAATATGCCAAAACTCGTGAAGTAGCAGCTTCTTAAAAGTTAGCTGCAGTGTGGAATCCGAGCCAATATTCACGATTTGGGCTCTGGACCCTGAAAACCCAGAAACCATCTTGGACTTTGAGTGGATCTTCTTCCCAGGCGCGCTCTGCAACATCATTTCTCAGACACTTGGAAAATACCGGTTCACTCCGTTAGATGGTAATAAAAAATCCCAGCATCGATACCAGTCTTACCAGAGAAGTCGGTGAGTCCTGAGAAGCGGGGTTACGGTGCCCCAACACGAGTTTCGACGATTCTACTCTTCACGCAAAAGCCTGAATTTTACCACCGGTCACAAGCACTGTCCCTTATTTTCCTTGAAGTGACAGTCTCCCGGTTCTTTCCGGAGAAGTCTGCCCAACGGGTGCGTCTGAACGACTAGAGTTTGTCAGTGACGAAAACGGTGACTTATAAAGACAGTGGGCACTCGGCGCGCTCTGTGACGTTGCACACAACTCCCCTCCAAGACGGTCGACGGAACGCAACAAACAACTCCAGGGTCCACGCGTCCTCCCCATTTCGTCACTCGGGAATGAATAAAGACGCACACAAGTGTCGAGGTCTAACAGAGTTAACCGTTTTCCGGCTTCCTCCAGAGCATCAGTAGGTGGAAGAAATGTGTTCTGTTCTTTGCGTTACAACGAAAGCCGAATGGTGACGACACTAAGCCATGCCGGGCGCCAGGGTCCTCCGGCACCGTTGGCTTCTACCCGGCCGGGGCGACTGTCAGCCTACTAAGAGATCAGACAGCGTCTTAGCACCTTGGCGGGAAGACTTGTGGCCTCTCAGCCACCCCCACCCCCTAAAAGTGTGGGGAACCCCCCGGGGCTCACGGACAGCACTTACAGAGCAGAATTCACAGAAAGCTGTCTTTCTGATTCCCTGGGGTCCTTTGAACAGTTTATCATTAATAGCGGAGAACTCTGTTGGACCCCTCACATACCGTAAGAAAATATTAAAATTAATTAACTTTAGTTATACGTCTTTCCTATAAATGAGATATGTTTCCAAAATAAAATGTATTCATAGCGACCTCCGAGTTGCTTTTTTCCTCACTAGGTTTGGGGAAGGTGAAGCAGCGGCGTCCGGAGGGGGGTGCCCTCTGCTGGCCAGCACGGGGAATGGCTGGCTGGGAAGGCGGGGCCTTTGAGGGTCCACACAGCTCCTTTCATCGAGTCTCCTCTTAGCAGATTCAGGGTATTCAACTCTTTAAAACTACATACTTCCTTTGCTTCTCAATACTAAAGTGTTTTTGGAAGAATCAAGATTATTACGATAGAATCTAACATGATTAAAAACACTTGGTGTGGGGCACCCGGGTGGCTCGGTTGGTTAAGCGTCTGACTTCGGCTCAGGTCACAGTCTCGTGGTTTGGAGTTCGAGTCCCTCATCGGGTTCTGCTCTGACAGCTCAGAGCCTGGAGCCTGCTTTGGATTCTGTGTCTCCCTCTCTCTCTGCCCCTCCCCTGCTCATGCTCTGTCTCATCTCTTTCAAAAATAAGTAAGTACACGTTAAAAAAATATTTGGTGACATTCAGTTTTCTGTAACTTATCTGCATACCTCGTTAGGACACTTATCTGTTTATCTATTTATCTATCTATTTTTATTAGAGACAGAGAGAGCACAAGGGGGGGAAAGGGCCAGAAGCAAGGAGGGGGAGAGAGAGAGAGACAGACAGACAGACAGAGAGAATCCCAAGCAGATTCCACGCTGTCAGCACAGAGCCTGATGCAGGGCCCAATCCCACGACCCCGCGATCGCGACCTGAGCCGAAGTCAAGAGTCGCTGGCTCCACCGAATGAGCTCCCCAGGCCGTCCCTCGTTAGGAACCCTGAAAGCAAAACAGAAAGTAGTCTCCTCGTTGCTAAGCTTCATGAGCCACTGACGCTTGGATTAAGTAGACATTCTGGTCGGAGCACTGTGCACGCGTGTGAAGGGAGTACAAGAAAGCGAACAGGTCGATTTCAGGAAGGGAAAACATAACTGAGAGACAACTTTCCATTTACATACGAGGGACAACTTCCCACCCACGTCTCCACCCCAATAATGCCCATCATCGCCACGGCACAAGCCAGCTCTTGTCACGGTCTCGCAAATGCCGCGTTAGTACTGAAACGCTTCTGAGAGTTACTCGGGTTTTGGGTGAATTCTCAACGACGCTCGCTCACCAAAGAGAGAAAGCGCTTGAACTCTCTCCTACGAGGCAAGAATCCACCTGGTTCCATGAGATGTCGGCTAATATTCTGAATGGTCTTCTAGGTGCCCCAGATGGTTCTGCTGTTTGAGGAGGTCACACTGGCTGGTCCCACGCTCACGCTGGGTAAGTGGGTGTACGTCACCAGGCGTCAACTGAGCACTGATGGTGTGCGAGGCACTCTGTCGGGCTGTGGGAAGGGTCACAGGTTCAAAGGTGTGCTTCGGCTCTGCGGCACCTACGATCGGGTGATTCCCCCCACGGCGCCAGCGCAGGGCGGGCCGCCGGAAGCGGGCCTTCTGAAGAGGTACCTTGGGCGTCGAGAGAGGTCGTCACACAGCAGGTGGGACCGAGTTGGTTTTGAGAACTGTTGCGATTACAACAGGCACCGACGGGAGAAGGAATATTCCAGTCTGACAGAGCACTCGGGCAAAAGCTGTAAGTCAGACGTGTTCTGGAAGTATTCTGGAAATGAGAATGATGAAGCATCATATCTTAAAAGCGTATAACCCGGACCGGTGGTTTCACATCCCTGAGGGGAACCATGACGCCGGCAGCGTTTCCCCGAAGCGTGCACACTGGGCTCAGAATCGTGGCTCGGGCCCCCGCAGCCTCCACGAGGATCCCTCTCTCCCTTACTCTGTGTCACCCTCACTGGAGGGTGCTAGGGGCCGGCGGCGTGCTGGGAAGCCCTCTTCGGTGGTTCCGGATGTCGGGCTTGAAAGAGGACACGGGCTTTCTTGAGCTGAGCCAATGAGCCGATCGTAAGTGAGCACTTGAACTTGGCCGACCCCGCTTAAAAGTCGTGGCCGATTGACCCTCCTCCGGCCCTGCAGAGCCGAGGCGCAGCTCGCGAGAGCACGTGGCCACGGCTCACGGTATCTCCGGGTCTGATGAGGAAGGAGGTCGTCTCCTCTCCGCAGTTGGCCGCCTTAAAGCGCCCCGATGCCTAGACCCTGGCGAGAAAGCATCGGCTGTTTTATCCTGACAGGTGTTAGCCGTGCGAGATGCTGAACGCGGCCTGGAGAAGCTGCTGGAAGGCTCAGAGGCCGTCCCTCTAGCATCTACCTGTGTCGCTAAGACAAGTTTTCACTCGTCCCTTTAAAAACCTGGCGGGGTCCCTTTCCCGCGGCACGCACACGTGTGGGGACGTGGCTCCCATCCCCACGGACGGTGCTGAACCGATGTGCTCTCAGCAGCACCAGCGGACCGTGTCTGCCGCCGTTGTGCCCGCGCGGGCCGACCGAGGACAGGAACCGCCCGGGCGAGTTCCAGCTACTGTCCGTACACCGTACCCTGATTCCCGCCGCAAAGCTGGTCCTTGGTCATACACTTTTTCTACGTTACACCGTAGCTCGTGGCTCATGAATTGGCTTCAAAAACCTCTTTTCCAGAGACACGGGTACGTAGTCACAGAACACCGAAAAGTGGGAGTGCGCTCGGCCGTCAGGAGTGAGCCGGCTCCGTCTCTGCACATCAGCTTCCTCACCCAGCGTGCTCGTGGGCTGCCCATCATCCCTAGGGGATGCACCTGACCCCCCGCATCCAGGCCTCCGAGACCGTGTGACCCGGGACTGAGTCGTCTGGTAGAGATTCCCCCCGTGACTCACGCTGTTGCTTCTCTCAGTACAGATCCGCCGTGAACTTGGAGGCTTCCTGACCTTCTCCCCAGCCGGCGCCGCACCCGGGGCTCCTGCTGGTGCCCGTGACTTTGGACAGCACCGGGGTCTTCCAGCTTCTTTTCCCATAGAGTGAAAATCCTCCGGGCGCAACGGAAAGCACCGTTCCCTGTGCGTTCCGGAAACGGTGAACGCTCCGTCCAAAGGGTCACCGTGTTTGGATGAAGTCACATAAAGGGTTTGATGGTGTCCCAGTGCGAACTGAGGAAGTGTCACAACAGACACATATTAAAGACTAGGACTTACTGGCCATTGGGAAGATCCAAGTTTCAGAAATTTATATTTTCCAGCAATCGTGTCTCCGGCTGCTTTTCTGCACCCATCCGGGGCACAGCGCAGGTCGTATCTGCACTGGGGTTGTGCTCCCCGTCCTCATCCAGGATATTATTTTGTTTATTTTTATTTTTATTGATTTATTTGGGGGGGGGAGAGGGGCAGAGAGACAGGGAGAGAGAGAATCCCAAGCAGGCTCCATGCTCAGCATGGAGCCCAATGCAGGGCTCAAACCTATGAACCGTGAAATCGAGACTTGAGCCAAAATAAAAAGTCAGACACTCAACTGCTGAGCCCCCCAGGTGCCCCCACGATATTGTTTTGAATGGCGCTATTCACGTAACCATGAGGCGGCTTCTACATGGCAAGGAATCAAGTTCGTGCCACTAATTCATCTTCCCTCATCAATTAGTGATACATAAAGAAACAACGGTACCTACAACGTGCAAACTGAGTAAGTGATAAAACATGATACACGAGTGACGTAAAAAAAATAAAATCAACTTCGCCTGTCAGCCACGGGTTGGCAGGGACACAGACAAACCTGCGAAACCGCTCGCAGCTCGTGCAGAACTCTCAGGAAGGTGACCGTTATCCAGGACATAAGTGGATTTCACAAATATGATGGTCAGTCTCACTCCGCAAAGTGTAAACCATCCACGCACCCAAGTGACCTACTGCCCGTGCTCTGGAACCACCAAGCCACGTGGAAGACGGCCAGAGGCCCGGGCGGTTCACTAGCCGCACTCAGGAGACACTCATCAGGGACGCCCGCTCAGGGCCAGCCAGGGCCCGGGTCCCCAGGCGGAGACAGGCAGGTGCCTCAAATAGAGACTCTCCCTGGAGGAGACGTGCTCCACGTGGATGGGCAGATGCGAAGCCAGCGGGGCCGGCCCCCCGGCCGCTGCGAGGTCCCCCCCGGCCCGAGGACTGCAGCGCGGCGCCCTGCAGGTAGACCCCCGTGGCACTAGGAGCACGGGCGAGTGCGTGGGGAAGACGCCGGGGGGACACGTGGCGGTGAGCCGGCAGGCCGCCTGCAGATCAGGCTGCAGCGGCGGGCGCGCCAGTCCCCCGAGCCGCACGAGGGAGGAGACGGTACGCGGCCGCCACCGCCGACGCGGCTTGGCTTGGCTTCAGCCGCCAGGAGGGCCGGACACGGGGGCTCGGTAGTTTACGTGGGAGGTGACCTCGGGGAACAGGGCAGGGAGAAAGGGACAGAGGAAGAGCCAAAAACAAGGATGCGTTTGGGAAGTTGTCCCTGAGCAATAGGGGTTGCGCTCTGCCTGGAGCCTGTGAGAGGCACCCGGCTGGGGCGTCCATCCGCTGCCCGCCCCCCCCCCACCCCGGACCCTGGTGAGGGCTTCCTTGGATGCCGGTGTTACAGGGCGAGCATACAGGCCAGGCGGGCCCCAGGGGAGAAGGCAGTGGGCGGCGGGCCAGGCAGCACACGGCTTGAGGAAGAGGCCTCCAGCATCCAGGGGACCACACACGACAGCCAGGCTCACAGGTGGATGGAGGTGCACGGGTGGATGAACGGATGGACGGATGGACGGGGGTGGATGGATGCTGGGTGGGGGTGAATGGGTGGGTGGAGGTGGACGGGTTGGGAGGTGGATGTGTGGGTGGGAGGAGGTGGGTGGAGGCAGACTGGTGGGTGGGTGGATGGAGGGGGGCGCGCATGAAGGCGTTAACAGGTCAGTGGATTCAGGCCAGAAGCTGGCCAGTTTGGACCATCTCGGGAGAGCCCTGAAACCAGGGTGAGGGGTCCTGCATCACAAGAAAGGCAACCGGACCTTATGCGGTGTCCTGCCTGGAAGGGTACCCGAGTCTGGGGTGGACGCACGGCTGCCCTGCCCGCTGCTGCCCCCACCCCCGCGGCCACTGGCCAAGCTCGCCGAGCGCGCTCCACAGCCCCGCTTCCCACTGGAGGGACGCCGCCACCCCACACGCTGCGCGGTGGCGCCGACCTTCCTCGTGAGGCGGGAACAGAAGCAGACCACGACAGAGTTTGCGATGGAGGGCCTCTCTCACAAAGACTTCTCAGGAGAGGGGTTTATGCTCCCAGGTTCAAGGGGAGAGTAAGCTAGGAAGGCAGTGTGCAGGGGGGAGTCCACAGCAACACACCGGATGGACCCTGGCGAATGCCGCACCGCCGAGCTCCTGCAGTTTTGAGAGGATTGAGAAGAACACATCACGCCTCGCTTAGCCGGGGCGCTGACGGCACCAGTGTCACCAAGCAGCAAATCACCGTGGCCACTCTCTGCGTGGAGGAAATAGCTGCCTTCAGGAAATCCCAGAAAATCCCATTTTCTTCCCGTTGCAATGTTTTCTCAGAATTAAATGTTCCTATTGGTTTAATGCCAGCAGACCAAGCCCTCACGGACCCAGGAGACTCGGGCAGGGAAGGGGCCCGGAGGCCGGCTCGCTCCGAGCCCCCCCCCCCCCCCCGCTAGGCTGCATGAAATGATTCCAGAGATAATCACGGACACTTAGAGCCTGTGAATCTGGAAATCCGAGTTTTCTGCCCCCGACCCTCCTGTGCACAGCTCCTCTGGGAAAAGAGCTCAGAGCTCATTCCGGAGGTGGTCCGGAGGCGGCGGGGTCTGAAGCCCACCTTCACCGCACAGCAGTGCCAGCTGCCCAGACCTGGCTCGGGGCGCCCCCCCCCCCTCACCCCACCTGCCCCCAGCAGCCCCTGGCTCCCAGCCAGAGTGTGTCTCCTTGGGCACCCAGCCCGGCATCCCGGTCCTTGCAGCGGCCAGAAGAATGAGGACGGGCCCTTGGTCGCTAGTGCCTGTCACAGTGCCGAGTTTGGATGTCCATGAAGGGGTCTTTTAAGGCTTGATAAAGGCCATGGGCAGCCACTTTTATTCTGGAAATACATATTCATTTTATGAAAATCACACAATTAGCAAATCAAACCTCCCTGACATTTTCAAGATCAGCTCACGAGTCATTTTTATTCTTTTTATTATCCGCGTTATTAGCTACTCGGCTGGGGCCGTTGGTCAGTGCTCCTCTGCGGATGCAGAGTTGACCGAACGCCCTCAAAGATGCTTGGCTGTACGTACGACCTTAGCGCCTCAAGTCTCCTTGACGCTGTGTGCCTCATTTCGTCAGCGGACTCTGCCCTACTTTTCGCCCCTAGCTAACGCACCGCCTTCCCGAAGATACAAAACGACATCAATGAATACACGTGTGAATCTCGAGTTCTATTAGACATCTTAGTCCTCACAAACTAAAAATCGCAGTCATAATTTAAAATAAATTTTACTCAACGGAAAGACTCACAAGGGTCCCCGATCAGATTCTAGCTAGATTCACGCTCTCTACCAAAGATATGCAGAGATCATTCCTCACATTAACGCAAAAGTATCAGGACGATGGGCTGGTTATGTTCACTACCCGGTGATGTGATTTGAAGCCTTCCAGGGGTTAAAAACATTGGCCCACAAAGAGCGCGCTCGGTGGCTCACCGGTGTCCCAGGAAACCTGGCGTGTCATCTCAGTGGGCTACTTCCCTCACTGGCCACAGAGTTTTGACCAGGCCCTGAACCTTAGGGGGAATCAACGCTTTCTCACAGCAAACAGTGACCTCCCTGCCACCTCCCCACGCCGGCCAACACATCCCTTCCACAGAACTCGGATTCTTCTACGGGTCGGGGGAAGAACACCTCGTGTAAGGCTTTGTGCTCTTGCACAATACCGCATTCCACTCTTGTCTCCCCGAGCGCGCGCCAAGTGCAGAGAAACGTGAATGCGTCCCTACGTGAACTGGCCCCCATTGTGAAAGCCGCACGGATCCCTTGAGGCTGCTTGGGGACACTGGGCTAAGGGGAATGATAAAGGGGTTGCTGAGGACAAGGAACCCGGAGAGAAAGTGCAGATTTGTAGCCTCTTCCTGCCTTTGCAACGTGGTGGGAATCTAGGAGAGTGTGTGTGTGTGTGTGTGTGTGTGTGTGTAAAGAACATTATGTTTCCTAAGGCAACAAAACCAGATTAGAACAATCCATTTGGCAGACTTCTCCCCAGGTCGCAGGGCAGGTAACTCTGTGGCTGAGTGCCTGCCTGCTTTGTGCCTGGGAGGTGAAGAACAATGCTCGGGGTTACAAAAGAGACTGGGGTTGACATCACCAGAACTTTCACTCGCCTTTGACTTTCCAGCCGCATAGCTCATGTACACACACACACACACACACACACACACACACACATTGGTGTTTTTTTTTTTTTTTTTTTTTGCAAACAAGCATGGAGAAAGAAAATGAGATGGAAGTAATTTTCAGGTTAAGCATCTTGTTCAATATTATTTAAGCTTCCACGAACACTGTAGGTCCTGTGGCTTTTAAATCAATTAATTATACTTCAGATTCATCTTTCATTAATCCGTGAATATTTCCTAGGGTGGGGAGTTATAAGCCCGTAAGGAAGTACAGACAAAGAAAATTCCTGTTGATAAGCATCGTCCAATGAAACCGCTGCTAGACACTGGTCAGGCTCTTAGTCCCACCAGGGGCTGTCGGGATCGCAGGGGCCGCCTACTGGGGACCCTCCGTGGGGGAGGACAGTGTCTGAGAGCTGTCTGCTCTGGAGGTAACAAGTGGAGAAGGGAATATTTTCTGGCACTGATAGTAAGAGCCTTGACTATAACCCTTCTTCTGTCGGCAGACCGTGACTTGGCCGCTGAATTGGGACAGCGGTTTGGCCTTGACATGAGCTCCTCACGGTGCCAAGGCAACCGTGTCGCCTCTAAGATACTCACGTGGTAGGGCGGGGACCTCTGGGGTGAGCCCGAGACGCTGGCCGCCACACGGGGTACGTTCTGGGTTGCCCGTGTCCACGAGTGTTATAACTAGGAGACACTCAAATTAGCATTTATTCCCATCACAGTAAGGTCAGGGGATACGCAAATTTTACAAATTCTTTGTGCATCTGAAACCGTCAAGCTCTCTGCATGGATCCTTCAGGGGGTAAAGTGGGAAAGGAAGGAACCCCCCAATTGGAGGCAGTTACTCCCGGCTTTGACCGCTTAAATCGTGCTCCCCGGGCGTGCTCCCCGGGCGTGCTTCCCGGGCGTGCTCCCCGAGCGTGCTCCCCGAGTGTGCTCCCCGGACCCAGACGCTGGGCCGACCCAGAAGCACGAAATTCTAGGCTCCATCCAGAAATGCCCTTGGAGGGCAGAATCTTCATTTTAAAGAAGACTTCCGCTGGTTCTCAAGTGGGCTTTGCAAATCACTGTTGTAAAAATACGAAGTTGAGTCCTGTTATCCGGTCGGGTTCTCTGCGGTCACTGTGGACACGGCATTGGTGGATACCGAACCATCTCCCCTGGGGTGGGGGACAGGCCGAGGCTCCTGGGGCCCCTGCTTGCCACGGTTTTGACCAATGATAGGTATAGAACCTCATTTAATGTGTGCTTCTATCTAGAGACGCCGTACTTTATAGCTGACTCGTGAACACTGAACCTTGGTCAACAGCACACGGCCATCGCACACATCCAACCGTGAGCTGACTGTAACCGTTACTCAGGCCTGAGCGAAGCGTCTCTAACCCGGGGTTTTCCCCAGGAGGCGCAGCACAGCCCCCTAGTGCCTCGGACCAGACAGCACTTCAGACGGTGCTTGGGGGCTTTGAAAGAAACAACTACGGCGGGGCGCCTGGGTGGCTCAGTCTGTTAGTGTCCGACTTCAGCTCAGGTCAGGATCTCGCAGTTCGTGGGTTCATCGGGCTCTGCGCTGACGGCTCAGAGCCTGGAGCCTGCTTCGGATTCTGCGTCCCCCTCTGTCTCTGCCCCTCCCCTCGTTCTCTGTCTCTCTGCCCCTCCCTTACTCATGCTCTGTCTCTCTCTCTCAAGAATAAATAAACATTAAAATTTTTTTAAAAAAAGAAACAACTGTGGCAAAACATATATAACAAAAACGTACTAGTCAGTACCTTCCCACCGTGGTGTGACCGCTGCCACACCCGTCTCCGGAACTTCCGTCACCCCAAATTCCATACTCAATAAACACCAATTTCCTATTCCTCTCCACCTTGGGAGGCACTTCAAACAGCAAAGCCACCAACCAGAGACACAAAACTGCGAAAAGCGGGGTACTAGATGCACCAGAAACGGTCGCTTGCTCCCAGTACGAGCTGGAACGAGAGAGCAGAGTGTCACCGCCTTGCTTGACTTCGGCCGGACACACGGGTATCAGGACCATTCACGGTTTTTTACTTCCCCCCGGAGATCCGAAAGCGAGCCAAAGCAACGTGAGTATCGACTTGGGGGGTTGCAAACACATCGTAACGAGTAGGTGGATCTGTAAATCCACCAGCCACGAGTAACGAGGACCTGCCGTGGGCTCATCAGTTGTCCGCGCGCAGCCTCCCTGATCACGACAGGTGCCGGGCAGGACCGCAGGCTCACAGAGGGCTCGGTGCTGGACCAAACGCGAGTCACCGATCGCCCACGAACGGGGGTCCGAGGGACCCCCAAGCCAACGGCTCCTGCTACATCAACAGCCTCTGTTAGGGCTAGAGCTTTCGAATCGTTACTTTTGCACATTCGAGGTACAAACTCCTGATCGACTACGGCCGGGTCCTTCACCCATCCGTCCACCCAGCTTACGCGTCCCTTCGCTGGGTGCACGTCCACTGAGGTCTCCCGGGGCACAGGCGTTGAGGACAGCTAAGGGCCTTTGTCCGGAAAGAGCTGGGCACGTGCTGCCCACAGACCACTGAAAGAGCAGGCGGTGCCGCGGCCTGAGAGGCTCCAGGGCCTAGCCCGGCCGACAAGGCCGGATGGACGGACAGACGAAGGGCGCGTTCATCCATCTGATCAACACTCACTGAGCGCCCGCGACGTGCCAGGGGCCGGGGAGCTGCGGTGACCTCCCCGCCCTCTGGGGATGACAGGGGCAGAGCGTCCCTGGTGGGTGTTTCTGAGAGCTCTGAAGGCTGAGGATGCAGTTGCAAAACCCTGGGCAGGGGCTGAGGGACGGAGCCTGGGGGAGGAGGGTGGGGACATCGGACATCGGGGCCAGGGTTCAAGTTTCCAGGGCCGGGGAAGAGCAGAGGAGCCTGTGAGGGTTCTGAGCAGAGAAGTGACCAGCTCTGAAGCCCCGTCCCGAGGGTGGCTGTGACGGCCGTGGGGAGGACAGACGGGGAGGCGGAGGGGAAGGAGGGCGGAGGCAGAGGGGCCCGAGAGAGGCCGCCACCAGGCGTCCAGCCAGAGAAGGGGTGGCAGGGGTCAGATGAGAAGGGGCTGGACTCAGGACGGCTCCTGACCGTGGAGGTGACAGAGGTAACCTTCAGGACAGAGCTCCACGTCCATTCTCTACGATCGGACACGTCCACGGCCGGCCGGGGACAAAACCGACACAGGCGGTGACTCATGCAAGGACTGGAAAGGGTTCCGTTGCTTGTTTTTAAGGGAACCTCCCTTCCTTCCCCCCCCCCCCGCCCTCTCTGCGCTTTCGATGCTCCCCGGGGACACGGCCCTTCTCCCCCAGCGCTCACGGAAACCTCTCCGGAGGCTTCTCCTGCGTGAAGGGCCCGCAGCTCAGCGATGGGGACCGGGGTTCCGCAGCCGCTACGGCGAGGGCAGAAGGCTGGTACCCCCCCACTTCACCCCTTCCCCCCTTCCCAGGGAAAGAGGAATTTGTGAACAACAGAGAGAGAGAGAGAGAGAGAGAGAGGGAGAGCAACCAATAAATAAAGCTTCCTCGAGAGCTTAAATGCTTGACTTCTTATTATTAAAAAATTCTCTAAAGCATTTCAAAATAATCCATGCTTTCCTTCCACTTGCCTTGCGGGTCTGTTGTAAGTTGTTTAAATGGCACCAGTTCACGGGCCGCAGAGAAGTAGGGCAGGATTGTGAATGAGGCAGTTTGAGGTGCAGGGAGACGGGCTTTAGCCGTCTTGCCCATCTGAGTCTTATCTCACAGACTTGCACGCTTGTCCTCAAGATGGGTTTATAAGGACGCCTGGGGGGCTCGGCCGGTAGAGCGTCCTGAGTTTGGCTCAGGTTATGATCTCGCAGTTTCCAAGTTTGAGCCCCACATTGGGCTCGCTGCTGTCCGTGCAGAGCCCGCTTTGGATCCTCTGTCTCCCTGTCTCCGTCCCTGCCTGCCTGCACACGCTCTCTCTCTCAAAAATAAATTAATGTTAAAAAAAAAAAGATGGGTTTATAGTGAACTCCCCCCCACACATTACCGGATGGCTGCCCAGCCATTCTCCCCAAACTAAAGGGTGATGATGAAACTAAAGGAACAACAGTTCATGAGGAAGAGAAGCCAGACGTGCAGTGAATGGCATCCCCACACGCTCAGGATGACGCCAGGGTGCGTGATGACGATGATTTTCTGGGTCCTGCAGAAAATCGGGAGGGTGCCGTCTACTCGTGCCAGGCCCCTGCCCTGGGTCCCCCAACGCTGGCTTGGAGACTCAGTCGTATGCCTTTACCTTGAATTTCCAAATCGCACCATGAAAAAAAATTTTTAGTGTTTATTATTTATCTTTTAGAGAGAGAGAGCATGAGCCGGGGAGAGGGAGAGAGAGGGAGACCCAGAGTCCGAAGCAGGCTCCAGGCTCTGAGCTGTCAGCACGGAGCCCGATGTGGGGCTCAAACCCACAAACTGCGAGATCATGACCTGAGCCGAGGTCAGATGCTTAACTGACTGAACCACCCAGGCGCCCCCAAATCGCACATTTGATTAACACCCCAATAATCTCCAAAATGCCTTGAGTAGCGTGCAAACTGAAACTCTGTGGAATAGGCTGCTAGAACAGGAAGCTTGGACCTGGCCGTGCCGGGGAACAGCCCGTGTCCCTCGGGGGTCCCCTGACTTGGGGACGGCCCCTCCCGCATTTGTCCTCTTCTGGTGTTTATTGCTTCTCCGTAAAGGAGAAGGGAATGCAAGGAAGGAAAGAGCGTTCCGAAGCTATTCCCGCCTTGTCTCCGGGCTGCCGCGGAGAACGCACTCAGGGAACCGCAAACGAAGCCCATGGGAGGGTGTGTTTTTGGAGGTGAGGACTGGAAAGTGGGTTTTGGGTGAGGAGGAAGAGGGGCATCTGGTCCCCTCTGACATCCACCAGTCGCTGCCCACATTTACCTTCTAACCGTGGCGGGAAGCTCCGGGCTCCATTTGAGCAGCCTACCGTGACACCCTACCGCGTCTTCTCCCCTCCCTCTCCCGCTCCCGGCATTGTCTCGTTCACAGCTCCTCGGCTGCCGATCTGTAAATTCTTACTCCGATTTCACGATTACTTCGTCGTATGAGAATTAGTCATCAGTCTCCTCACCGCTGACCAATAAACAAAGAAACGTGCGCGGACGTGCTACACCGAAATAACATAAGACGCGGATAGAAGACGTGCCAGTAGGCAGGTGTGCAGGGCGCGGTGCTTCCGGAGCCCAGAAACAGAACGGAGCTTGGGACTGCAGTTTTTGAAGGCGGGCGTGCAGTGGGAACGGACGGGTGATCACAGGACCCCGGAGCCAGAGGTGCGGACGCGAGCGCGTGCGCAGTGTGGCCACGTGAGCATCGCGGAAGGTCCCCGAGGCACAGATGGTACTCAACAGCTACAGGAAAAGGTGATCACCAAGACGGATAAGACGGAGAGTAACGGAGCTGGGGGAGGCAGGAGGCCGTGGGCCGGCAACGCTGCCTTCTCGTCTGGACCCAAGTCTAAGCCTTCTCTCCTCCAGCCCATTCCCTCCCAGGCAGCCAGAGCGACCCTTCTCGAAAAACGATCTCACCTTACCATCATCTGCAGAAAAGACTTCAAACACTTCCCACTGCCTTAAGGTTTTCAGGGAAAGTTGTGGAAGACTCAGACAAAATTATGTGCTATCGCAAACAAACAAAAAAATCATCAAAGTGAAAGAACCAAGAACCAAGTGGGGAAAGGTGTTTACTATAAATGGGACAAAGGGCCGGGAGTAAAGACCTCATTTGCTGGGATCCGCCCACCCCCGTCTCCACCAGAATGGGCAAAGGCCAGGGGCAGAACCACGAGAGAAATACTGAGTAAAAACAGAGAGTAAGTGTTCAACTTCATTCGTTCAGGACTGAAACGCGAGAGAGTTAGCTTTACTACCTAGCAAATTAGCAAAGAATTTTAAATGCTTCAGCGTGAGAAACGAACTCTCTCAGGCTGCTAGTGGAGACAAAATTCACGGCCGCCTTCCTTGACAAGTACCGAGAGCCTGAAAGACATGTATACATTTCGATCTATTTATTTCATTTCTAGGAATTTCATCTAAAACATTTGAGATGTGAACTAATATTTAAACACAAACACCACGTTTGTAAATACGTTCACCACGTTATAGCAAAAAAGTTAAATGTCTAAACACAGAGAAATAGTTGAGCGAATTATGATAGTATATTATGTGACCACAAAAAGATGTGAAACAGACAAATTTCAGGAAGGTAGGAAAAGGCTCATAACAGAGCGTTACATAGACTACGACAGCTCAGCGTATGAAATCGTCTGGACAGCACGATGCAAGTAAACGAAATGTTAATGGGGATTATCTTGGGGTTGCGACACATGGATTCACGATTTTACTTCCTAAACTTTTTGTCTTTACATTCTTAGTGTTCTAGAATACACATGCTTTGGTTTCTAAACTTTAACAAAAGGCAATAAAAGCTACAAATGATTTTAACGTAAAGGAGGGGGTGGTGGGGGCAGAGATAGAAGTGCCACCGGCCACGCTGAGATGACAGAGCTGATGTTACCTGGTCAAGATGAACCTAGGGAAACGTCAGGGACGGGATCAAGTGGAGAGGAATTCAAGTTCGCACAGCTGACTGGGGATCCCTACCAGCTGGGGGCGGGGGGAATCAGCAGAGACACTCTGAGGGGACTGAACGGGGTACGTAAGACCAGTCCAGGCAACGCTGAATTTGAGGTGCCCTCGCGATCGGTGGTGAAGGAGACTGGCAGGAAATCGGCCACCGGCAGGTGGCGGCAGGCGTGCGCCCCTCTCCTGGAAGGGAAGAGAATACTTGAGTGAAAACCCAAGGCGGTGCCTGCCAACTCCAAGGATGGCAGCCGTGGGCTGAAGCTTCTAGAGAAAGCTGCATGGGGGGAAGTAAGGTTCGACCGTGCAGAACAACATTGTAGTGCAGGGGGGGAAGAAGGGGGACATTCCAAGGAGAGACCAGGGGAGACATAATCAAAGGTGGAAATCAAGGTGTTTCGGAGAAAACGCCAAAGTTGGGTGAGGGTTCTCAGTGGAGAATAGTACATCTGGAAAGTTCTTTGGACCCAGATTGTGAAGAGGCTGACAGTCAGAAGTGACCGCCTTGTACTCACTTGGGACTCTATTCAATTCAAGGCGCTCTCGCCCTGGTGAAACCTCACAGACAGGGTGGCACCAAGCAGGCTGGACGATGCCTTTATGAAATAACTTAGTATCTGTTTCTGCTGGTGCTATTCTCTTAGTTTTATCATATTTGTAGTAGTCTATTTTCATTTGTTTAATAAATGAAAGCAAATAAAATATCTTTTTCCTTAAACACAAACCTACTAACTAGAAAACCTACTGAGAAGTACAGAAGGACTTTGTAGCAAGGAGACCCCCCCCTTTTATGTGACTCAGGCTTTGGACCTCAGTGGTCACATTACGATGGGATGTGATGGTGTTATTGGTGCTCCAACATTCACTGAGTATATAGATAGGAGTGGGGACAGGTGTTGGCTGCCTCTCCAGCCCCTCCTTTCTACAGGATCCCGAGTTTGCTAACCTACCCCTAACCCTAACCCACACTACCTGGGGAGGGCTGTCCCCTCCCCAGCCCCCAACGTGGGACTCTTCCCATTATCTAACACCAATCAGTGATTTTGTCCCCTTGGCTACAGGGACTGGCTCAGGTGGGCAGGCGACTCACTGAGCCGTGAGGACATACCTCTGGCTAAACCGCGAAGGGGACCGTGTTGTCTTCGACACAGCCAGGGCAGTTACGGTGACACGGGAGAGTCCCCGGGAAGGAGAGGGCTGCGGCTGAAACCCCAGACGCGTTCAATGCGAGTCCTTCAGGGGGACGGGGGTGTCCAAGGCAAAGGGGGTCCGTAACGAGCAGCCACACCCAGGGAGCCGCCACCCGGACCCCGTGGCACGTAATGGAGTCGACTCCGAGGCTAGCCCCAGGTCCCAGCGCTGCAGGAGGGATTGTGTTCGCTGAGGGGGACGCCTGGTAGAGGAAGGAAATGAGGTTGGAGTTTGTCCAGCATCGTTTGCGAGGCTTGCTCGTTGGCCTCGTGCCTGGCTGAGCGGGAGCAGAAACACTCCCAGGGGATCATGTCATCCTCACCTCCTCTGCTCCAAACCCCTGTGCCTCACCCCCCAATTCTGTCAACTCCTTACAAGGTGAGGTCTCTACACACTGAGAACCCAAAACTACTGGAACACTTCTGGGAACAAGAACAAAAACACGGCAGGTTCCTGGCTCTGGCTTTTACTACCTTGCTCTGCCGGGAGGGTCAGCTTGTCTCTCTGTTTTCTTCTGAACATTCACAAAATGGTGAGAATCCACTTCGTGTCAAAAATTCGGAGCCCAAAAGGCGACAGGTTTTTAAGACCCTGCCTTCCCACCCAAGAGCGAGCAAACATCTGCTGAACTCACTTATAAAACTGAGATTTGCTACGGCCAGCCTTTCCTCTTGAGTTTTAGCGAACTTTCCTGAACACACACACACGGTTATTAGGGACCGATCTCGGTATTTTAACCGACGTGAAATTCGCGCCATCGAGATCTGTCATTTTGATGACATGTGTTCTCCGAGGAGGTGTGAAGGATGCATCTCAAAACCTCGGGGAACAAAAGAGCTGCCTCCTTCCCACGGACGACGCAAATACGATCCGCCTCTCCCTGTTTATTCTGCTCACGATTCCCTGAAACACAAACTCCGAAGGAAAGCTGATAACTGCCCGGAAAGAAACCAGCCGTTCCCAACCGGGCTTTTGAAAATACTGATCACAGGGGCGCCTGAGTGGCTCAGTCGATTAAGCGTCCGACTTCGGCTCAGGTCATGATCTCACGGTCTGTGGGTTCGAGCCCCGCATCAGGCTCTGTGCTGACAGCTCAGAGCCTGGAGCCTGCTTCGGATTCTGTGCCTCCCTCTCTCTCTGACCCACTCCGACTCACTCTCTGTCTCTCTCTCTCTCTCTCAAAAATAAACAAACATTAAAAAAAAATATTGGTCATGTAGGAATTCGAAGTGTGTGCATGTTTTAATACTCTGGTAAGAATTATAATAAGGGAAGGGCGGCAAAAACAATATCAAAACAGAGAGGGAGATGAACCATGAGAGATTCTTAAATAAGGAGAACGAACCGAGGGTCCGGGGAGGGAAGGGGCGGGGAGGGAAGGGGTGGGGGACGGGCTAGGTGGGGGATGGGCACCGAGGAGGGCACTGGCCGGGATGAGCCCTGGGTGTCGTATGGGAGTGACGCATCGCCGAATTCTACTCCTGAAATCATTATTACGCTGTAGGTCAACGAACGGATTTAAGTTAAAAATAAAAACAACCACAATACGCTGTGGAAATCCTTCCAAGCCGACTTGCAAAGAGGTGACTCCTTATTTTCAGGGGCATCATGCTGAAATATACCAGAATTTATGCGGCCGTTTCTGTATTGGTAGGCTTTTTAAATTTTATTGCAATATAAATGCCCTCAATGGCAAAAGAAAAAATAAAGTATTCTAGCAGAAATTAAAAAAAAAAAAGAATTAGGGGCACCTGAGTGGCTCAGTCGTTGAAGCATCTGACTTTGGCGTGTGGTTTGTGAGTTCGAGCCCCGTGTCGGGCCCTGTGCTGACAGCTCAGAGCCTGGAGCCTGCTTCGGATTCTCCCCCTCTCTCTCTGCCCCTCCCCCGCTCATGCTCTGTTTCTCTCTCTCTCAAAAATAAACATTCAAAAAAATGTAGAAAACAGACTTATAATGAAAATTCTATTGTTCTTTTTCCAGACGTGGAAAACATGAGACACGCATAGGTTCCCTTTAGTACCGGCCTTCCCCAGGGGACCAGAGTGGGGGAGCGGCCTCGCTCTCCGAAGCCCCGCAAGCAGCCTTGGGCGAGAAAATGCATCGCTTGCATTCCTGTAGCGGCAAACCAACGAGGAAGGAAAAGCGGCCAGGGCGGCTATTGCACGGCAAACAGGGAGAGGACTGGAGAAAACCCACAGCGAGAGCCGCGCCTGGCCCGTGCCCGCCGGGCTCTGCGGTCCCCACGCCCTGCGTTTCCTCATGCTGTCTTCTTCAAGTCTGGCTTTTCAGACCTAGAGGAGATTCAGAGCCGGGGTGATCTGGCGAACGCAGCTGCCTGCTTCTGGGGAAAATGCGGTGTTTCCCCGGGTAGCTCGTGCACCCACACGGAGGACAGGGCTGGCTTGGCATTAGCAAAAAAACGCTCAGGGGCGGCTGCGTGGCTCAGCCGGTTAAGCGTCTCACCCTTGGTTTCCGCTCACTAGGAGGCAGAGGGAAAACTCAAATATACCTCGAGCCCCTAAAAAATTCTACCGAGTTCTCGGTGGTGTAGATGAGATCCAGTGGGACACACTCAGTCCACACTGGGAAGTCAACATCCCTCCCCCCAGCCCAGAGAAGACCCCACGTTCCCAAAGGCAACTTATAACTTTGCTTCCTTGCCTCCCTGGGGCTCCAAAGCAGATGAGTATTTGGTCCAAGAAAGGACACCGGTCGGGGTCAGTAGGGACACTGGTTAATATCAAACTGGTCGGTTTCCTAGGAAGCAGGAAAAAAAGGACTTAAAATGCAAAGCCGGGTGCACAATTTTTAAGACTAACGCCAAAAGGTGAGCAGATGCGATCGGGAAAGAGGGCTTGCTTGGGCGATTTTCTGGTGTGAGTCGAGGTCAGATGTCTGGGGGCAGACTGCCCCGTATTTAGTAAACAAATTGGTATCTTCTCCAATTCTTCCAAAATGATTGGTTTCTGACCTCCTTGTGTGTGCACTCTCGATATCATCACGGTGACATCAGGAGAGTAGGGACCCCGCGTCTCTTTCCCCAGAGTCACTGGTACAGCTGAGATCACTGTAGGAGAAGCTACCCGAGGGTCTTCATCCCTGTCATGACTGCGATCTCGGTATAAAGCAATTCGGAAATTCAGGGAAATACCACACAGGTTACATCTCTTTGTCATCAGCCCCGTCAGATCGTAGACTGAGACCTGGGAGCAGTAGGTGCCCAACGGATTGTATGGCTGGCTCAGCAGGGTATCTGAGAGCCTCTCAGAATGATTTCAGTCCCACCAGCCTTCAAAGAAGTAAAATTTCAAATCCTCGCTGGCCCACGCAAGACGGAAGCCATCAGTTCGAGAAGTGTTTACTCAGGCAGCTGCTCGAGTCCGAGAGACTGGCGCGCACGCTAGTTTCCGGTCCTTCCTTTGAACACGCGGTTTGTTCTTTTTTCCGTCATCATTAGAACGGAGACAGTTCAACTGTGATGGGTTTGGTTTTTGACTTCTAGAAAGATCAATTTTCTTTTGCTGTTTTGTTTTAACCCAGAGAGAGTTCCTAATGAGATGCCTTCTCATCGCTCTGCCTGTCTTCTCTGTTGGTTTTTATGAGTGGGGTTTGGATTTGGGAGAAAGGCAGTGACTTCGTGGTGGAACGGCGATAAAGGGCAGAGCAGGGACTGGAACACAGTTTTCCCGATAGCGAGCCCAGCGCTCAAATGCAATACACTTGCGCAAAGCGGCCACCTGGAGAAGCCGTCACGGATCACATGAGATGGGCCTTGGAGTTTGGGACCTGCATAGAGAATTTATAATGATCCTCACAGGGGTGTCTGGCTGGCTCAGTCGGTTAAGCTTCTGACTCTTGGGTTCGGCTCAGGTCATGATCTCATGGTTTGTGAGTTCAAGCCCCACATCGGGCTCTGTGCTGACAGTGTGGAGCCTGCATGGGATTCTCTCTCTCCCTCTCTCTCTGCCCCTTCCCTGCTCTCTTTCTCTCTAAATAAATAAATAAACCCAAAACAAATAAAATGACTCTCATATATCTGGATGTTGCTTAGAAACTCTTGAAGTAATGAATACTGCAAACATTCATTGTGTGTCTGATACGTGCCCAATGCCAGGGACCTGCTGGCCTTCTAGGGCCATTTAAACACAGCCTGCCTGCCCCAAGGTGGGGAGGCCAACATGTGACCCAGGACACGGAGGGGCAAAAGCGGGGAGAGAGGTCTACTTACGAATGGATACATGCATTTTGTTAAAAAGGCAAGAACGACCAGCGATGAGCCCACTAACTCATCGCAGACGTTGTCAAACGAAGAAGAAAGGAAACTCTAAACCTCGCTTAATTCAGAGGCTGGCTCATTTAAAAGAAAGCAGCACGCCATTCTAACCGGAAGATGAGCCCTTCTCCCTTGGAAGGAAACTTACTGTCATGAATTAAATACTCCCACCGAAGCCTCCAACGGTGCCAGTCTTGGCAGAGGAGAAGGCAAGCAAAAATGGGAGACAAGATTCTTTGTAAAGACTCTCGCCTGCCCATCCCGGTCTGCACACTGATAACCTAGAAATCAGGGGGCAGACTGAATGAATGTATCGTTCCCAAATACTTCCCATCAGACTCTTTTTCTCCCCAAAGTTACAAGCTGCCACTGCAGACACAGCACTTCTATGGGATCTTCACGGTTAAACACCAACAGCCTTCCAGCTCCGAGGCGGGCTGCCAAAGCTCCGTGCGTCACGGAACAGAAAGGCCACAGACGATCACAACATCCCGGGGAGAAGTCTGGAGACGAGGCTCCGAGCTGCGACCTGTCTGCCGGCCCTGCCGCGATCGCACGGGGTTCACGGGGCCGGGAGGTCCGGCCGGAGGCCCAGAGCAGGAAAAGGGCACAGGGGGAGCGGCCACAGGGAAGCGGGGGAAGGTGAACATTCGCGGGCGCATCTCCGACCGAGCACGCCGGGCGTCCGCGTGGCCGCCCTCCGCCCACTCTGTGGGTTTCGCATGTAGGTTTCAGCACCTGCACTTAGAAATCGAGCTGCCGTGATTCCGCAGCAAGTGCTCCCGACGCTTCCAGTTCCAGGAAGCGAATTGGAAACTGACTCCTTCTGTTTCCTCCTGAAGGCGCTGTCTGCGCCCAGAAGGACGAACTGTTCTGACTCCCGTTGGCTCCCGGCGCTCACGACTCACAGACGAGCCTCGCCGTTCAGGAAACAGGAGGCGCTGCTACCTGTGCTGGCTTTGTCCTCACGTCCCCATCGCTGCTCACACCTGGGCCCTCCCTCCCTCCCTCCCAGCGCTCACCTGTCACCCCCACCTGCCCCTTCTTGCTCCTGCTCACGTGCTAGTGGCCGAGGGTCTGTACGTGTAGCCCAGTTATGCTCCTGAAATCACACTTCCACCTGTATTAACAAGGTGCCTTTTAAAGATCGCTCTTGAAATTAAAATCTTTTAAAGTGCCCGCATGAAAATCTTACTTATTGTAACTCTTCACAACGGTTTGATAAAATTAAATATGGTAACCCTTATTCTCTAAGAGTTTTCTGTGTGCCTGTGACTGAGCTAAGTTCTTCATACATCATCTTATTTAGCCTTCCCACGACAGCCCTTGCAGGAAGGTGGACTTATTATCCCTAATTTATGGAAGAGCAGAAACGAGGGCTCAGAGAAACTACTTGGTTGATTCAATTATTAATTTGTTAATCATTTTAATTTCATTACTATAATATGCTTACAGTTATTAAATAGACTTAGTTATATTTTTATACTATATATTTATTAGATAGAATTTATTACATTTATTATACATAAGTGGATTAACTTTTCAAATTTGCCTAAACCCCACACATTTAGTAAGTAGAGCCAGAATTTACAGGTGTTCCCGAAGACAAGCACGCGCCGGTCGCTCTGGCCCTCAGGAAAACTGTCCGACCAGGGGACCAGTGGACGGACCATCGGGCGTCGGCCGCCCCAGTTTCCCGCACAAAACAATCTGCCCGATTTTTGGGAATGAGATCGAAACCAAAGCAGAGATGCTTCTTTCTTACTTGGACAGTAAGAAGGGAGAGCGGAACTTCTGTGCCTTTGTTGAGTTTTGACCAGACCTCAGAAGTCACTCGTGGTCATCCCACGTACGGAGCCGGTTTAAGACGAAGAGTTAAATCGGCAGAGAACAAGCCGGCTTCAAGGGCGTTAGGGGGCGTCGCTCTCCACAAGGTCAGTAAACGAGCGAGGCCAGGTGGGTGGCATCGACTACTTGGGCGCCACCGGTCAGTCCTCACCGTCACTCGGGATGGAATCCCCAAACCCCTGGAGAAGCTGCGGGGGTCAGGACAAGGAGTGCAGACGTGACCCCCTCAGAAGTCTTGACTAAACAGTGAGATTTGTCTTTCCTGGTTTAGAGACGCAGAGTCACAGGATCCCGGGGGCGCCCGCGTCCTCACCCCTGAGCCTGGGGATGTGGCGCTTCACACGGCGAGGGCTTTGGAGAGAAGATTCTGGATTATCCAGGTGGGCCCGATGTACTCACAAGGGTCCCCATCGGAGGGAGGCAAAAGAGTCAAAAGCAGGAAGAGGAGACGCGATGACGGGGACAGGATGGAGCGGAATGCTTTGATGGCGGAGGAGGGGCCGTGAGCCAAGGAGTGCGGGCGCCCCCAGGAGCTGCACAAGGCGGGGAATCGGCCTCTTCCCTGGATGCGGTTACCTTCCCTGTAGCCCCGTAGGCACGCTTGGGACCTCCGACCTCCAGAACTATTAACATAACACATTTGCATTATGTGAAGCTGTGAATGACTTGTTGCAGCAGCAAGAGGGGTTAAGACAGATGTCAGTTTGTGATTTAGGGGTGAGACTGACCTGGGTATCATGTCTCTTAGAGCCACCTGGTTAATTAGGAGTCTAACATCGCATCGCACGTAATTTGTCTCATCCGTACAACTATCATGCTGGGTACTTCAAGATATAATTAATGCATCTAAGATTACAAACGTATTAATTAAATTTTACCTTTAAAAATGCTACTTTTTGGAGGCAGCTGAAGGAGGGACTCTGTGGGAGGCGCTGTAGCTGCCTTTCTGGAAGGCGGAAGGTGTTCTGTTTTCGGACATCCACGTGTGGCGGTGCTCCTGCAGAAAATGGCGGCACTTCCACCCCGTTTGTGCAGAGGCCCGGGAACGGGGGTTGGCAGGGATGACTGTGTGGAGTGGATGGAACAAGAGGAGGTGGGGCCGGGCGCTTCAACTGGGCTCTGAACTCGAGGGGCAGAGAAATCCAAGCAGCACCTGAGATCCATATGACGAACCCTGAATGGACAGTCAAAATTGTTTAAAACCCAAAAAAACTTCACGGAGAGAAATTCCAGGTCTTCCAGGCAAACGCCTGCCCATTCTAGAGGAACTTCATCATCATCATCAACAATCTCCCAAACCAAGTTCAATGTTGAAATTGAGCCTGCGTCCAAGTATTCGTTGATAGATGGATAAGGAAAGTATGACACACACACACACACACACACACACACACACACACGAATATTATTTGGCCATAAAAAAGAATAAAATCTTGCCATTTGCAACAACACAGATGGAACTAGAGAATGCTATTATGCTGAGTGAAATCAGTCAGTCAGAGAAAGATAAACACCATATGATTTCACTCGTATGTGGAATTTAAGAAATAAATGAACAAAGGAAAAAAAGAGAGAGAGAGAGAGAGAGAAAAGCCAAGAAACAGACTCTTCACTCTACAGAACAAACTGATGGCCCCCAGAAGGGACGAGGCTGGGGGATGGGGAAAGAGGCGAAGGGGACTCAGGAGAGAACCTGTCATGAAGAGCCCTGGGTGGTGGAGAGAAGGCCTGAATCCCTCGATTGTACACCTGACACTCATAGAACACTGTGTGTTAACGACCCTGGAATTAAACTTTAACGATACAAAATAAAAGCTTGGAGGGAGGAAAAGATAAGGCTTACTCGAGAAATAGTAAGTCCGACTGTGGGAAGGTCTTAGGAAAAGTGGTTGGGGATTAGTTTTTGGAAGGGACAGCTTGCGAAAGACCTCGAAGGCAGAATTTGGGGGCTGCAGTGTAGACAGTAAACATTCGTCAAGAAAAAGAAAACAAGTTGAGGTTGTTTCAAGTGTGGCGCTCGGGGTGACTTTTTTCCGTGCCTTTAGCAGGTCAGCGAGGGCGCCGCGCCCATAACCAGGCTCGAGAAAGACCATTCCGCTTCACGATCACGTGAACAGGCAAGACTGGCAAAACCCAAATCACGTCCTCTGCTGTAGACGGTTCTTTTTCTTTTTTTTTCCAATCTCCCCTTTGAAAGTAACGATGGTGCTGAATCTGTAGCCCCTTCACACTTCCTCATACCATTTACTTTTTTTTGATTTGTTTATTTTTTTGAGAGAAACAGAGAGAGAGCCAGCTGAGAAGGGGCAAAGAGAGAGGGAGAGAGAGAATCCCAAGCAGGCTCCTCACTGTCGGCACGGAGCCCGATGTGGGGCTCAAACCTATGAACCGTGAGACCGTGACCTGAGCTGAGATCAAGACTCAGACACTTAACCGACTGAGCCCCCCAGGCGTCCCCCTAGTAATGCCACTAAAGGAAACACAGAGTAACACGCTGACCCGTCTGTCTGCCTTCTCGACTCGGGAAGCTGGAGCGTGCTATCACGGCTCGAGCCGGTTTCCGGGGACCAATCATCGACAAAACTGCGCATACCCCCCAAATCTGTTACCACGAGTCCCTTCTTCCTCCGTCTCCCTCCCCACACGGAGGTGCAGGACCCCCGCTTTGCCTCGCAATACCGTGGCGGGCTTCCAAGCGTCACAGCCCACACCGAGGAGTCAGTAACTCACCGCGCGGTCCGCCACAGGCTGTTTGTGGTTTCTTTTCACTGGGAAGAGTAAGATCGTTTCTGTTTTAAAATTTTTTTTCATATTTGTCTCTGAAAAGCGTAGCGGAAAAGGCGAGACGAAGAAATAAAGAGCGAGGCAGGAATGGTGGGCAGGAGAGTCGGGAAGATATTTGAAAATTTTTCTGTCATCTCTCCAGTCACACGAGGTGGGAACCGGACACCCTGTCTACAGATGAAGTCAGCCCTGACTGGTCCAGGGTCATCAAGGCAGGTTCCTGGTTTAGTTAGGGACATGCTAGGAATTAATAAAAAATGGCAGGGGTGAGAATTTATTGAGCACTTACTGTATACCAGATACCTTTCTAGGCCTTCCTGGGCGCCTGGGTGGCTCAGGCAATCAAGCGTCCGACTTTGGCTCAGGTCGTGATCTTGTGATTCGTGGGTTCGAGCCCCGTGTCGGGCTCTGTGCTGACAGCTAGGAACCTGGAGCCTGCTTCGGATTCTGTGTCTCCCTCTCTCTCTCTGACCCTTCCCCGCTCTGCTCTCTCAAAAATAAATAAACGTCAAAAAAATATATATAGGCCTTCGAGTAGGCTGTTACACTGCAGTAAGATTTTACACGCAGAAGGGAAACGACACGCTAGGTCATTTTCTAGCGAGCGGGCATGAGCCCCCGCCGAGGACTCGCCGTGTGGCATCCTTGGGCCCTTCATCCCCTGACAGTCCTGCCTCGGACACAGCTGTAGAGTCAATGTCAGAAAATATTCTTCACTGTTCCATGCTCATTCATGATGGCTCTGATCAGATCTTTGGAGGTGTTGCTGTGGTCTGAATTTCCCCTGTTCGGATTGCGGTGTGGTGTCTCTCGCCTGACTGGACCCAGACGGGTACAAAACTTTTCCCAGAAGTTTTGGGAAGGGTTTGAATCTACGAGGACATATGTCTCTGTTCCTGATGGGATGCGCCTGTTTCCAGAGGTCAAAGTGAGATGGGGTTCGGCCACTCGCTGGACGTGGGCGGATCTTTTTTCTCCTTTCGTCCTCGACACCTCCGTTTTCCTGTGAGACTCCGAACTTCAAAGTTCCGTTCCTGGGCGTGCATATTTCTACGGAAACGAGTCTTCTTACACTTGTGAAAGGGGAGGGGCCCTCCTAGTTTTGTCTCCTTCTGTCCCCAAGCTTCTCTGGCTCAACCGGGCCCAGGCACAGCCGAGTTTCTCTGGTGGAGACGTTTGCAGTCGTAAAACCACACCGCGCGAAGACCTTCCCCAGGGAGCAGGCTCCCCGGGCCGCGGGGCGTGTCCGGCAAAGTACCACGAGGCATTTGTCAAACTTTCCGGGCCCGGGAAAACCCTCGGCACGTTTTGCCAAGTACTTTCCCCCCCCCCCAATTTTTAAATCCATGTGCCTTTCAGGGGCAATTTACGCCGTCTGTTCCTCATTCACTCACACGCAACGCATCGGTCTGTCATTTCGCAAGAGCTTTGATGTTGGAGAAGCTTCCCATGTAAGTTTCACAAGCCTGCCTTTCTGTTCCTCCGACTCCCAGAGCCACATTTTTGAACAACAACAAAAAGAGCAAACAGAACCCGAGTCTTAAAAGACTCACGATGGGCTGTCCATTCAGAAAAATGTAAGGGACTTGGACGGGTTCTAGACTCGTCCAGTGAATTTTACCTTCCGGACGAAGCCGGGATCTTGGGCAATGTGCTGGCTCGTAGGAACGGAAAATTCCAACCAATTTCAACAAGCCATCCCTTCAGGACCAGGAATATTTGAATAAATCATACCTAAATTCCATCCAGCAGGCAGTAAGACAAGCTCTAAATACAAACAAATCACATCCCTTGGAAATAGTTTCCTGGCTGAGGCTAGAGGAGCCAGCCGCCTCCGGGTCAGGGGAGCGCGCTGGTCTAAACCCACGACGCGAAGGGGACGGCGGCGGCCCGGCGCGAGCAGGAAGGGAGTGCTGTCTTCCCTCCCCCCGCCTCCCCGAGCGCCCCGCACATCCTAGGGGTTCACAAGCTTCCTCGCTGCCGCGAAAGCACACGTCATTTGGAAAAATACCGTCCAGGGGTATAACGCAAACTGCAGCAGCTGGGGAGAGGGGTCTGCCAGACAGCTGGGTGCTCCGGACCCTGGCTGGCACCCACCGCGCAGCTCCCACCCTCCCCCTGCCCCCCACAGCACCCCCGGGACCTGGTCCCACACACACCTGTGTGCACCTCATCTATCGGATTCCAGAGCCTCGGAGCCGGGCCCAGAGGAACGAGCCCTGTGGCCAAAATACCCGCTGACCTTGGTGACACAATTCAGCCTTTTAAGAAAATGTTTATTTATTTATTTTGGGGGTGGGGAGGAGAAGGAGAGGGAGAGAGACAATCCCAAGAAGGCTCCGTGCCTTCCATACAGAGCCTGGCTCGAACTCAGGAACCGCAAGACCATGACCTGAGCTGAAATCAAGAGTCAGACGCTCAGCCGGCTGAGCCCCCTGGAGCCCCAACACGATTCCGCTCGAATACACTGGGGTATGCAGCGGATTCGTACCCCGCGCTGACAGCGACCTCGTCAATAACAGCGACCTCGTCAAGAGAGTGACCCTTGGCTCTAAAGGTCGCCTGACAAATCTCTCAGGGAACAGCTTGTGTCTCACGACACTTCTCTGTCCCGGCGACTGGACGGTGCCCTCTGTCGCCGCCCGGAACCGGATGCTAAGCCCGCGACAGCACCTATGGGTGTTACATGAACAAACGCGTGAACCTCAGTCGCGAATAGCCTCGTGTGTCATAAACCCAAGCAGAAAAGTCCCCGGGTACCACGTGTAACGTAAAGGAGTCTGGACCGGGACAGGCACGCGCCAGCTGTACCCGCCTTTGGTTTGGAAAGCGCAGCGCGCTCCGCCAGACGTGGGCACCTGCGTTCCCACCCAGGTTCAGGGGGTGCGGCGGGGGCAACGGGAGGCTGGGAGGGGGCCGCCGGGCGCCCCCGAGGTCCTCACCGACAGGCGGATGTCCCTCTGAGACGAGGTGGCCTGGGGCCCCCGGTCACTGGCTGGGCACGGTGTCACCATAGGGCCTTCTGGGGAGTCCAGATGCCTGGTGGGTGGAACGTGGAGGGCGGGGGTCCTGGGGTCACTGCGCCCAGCGCACGGAGAGGGTTATTTCATGGGAGAAGTCAAGTAGCGTGGTCTGGGTCGGTACCCCCCCACCCGGAGTGCGGGAGGGGTGACCCCGGTCTGAGGAGGGCCCCCCCCCCCACCACGACTCGGCTCTGCGGCTGCGATGAAGCGCCTTGCCCGGATTCGCCATCCTGGAGGGACTGCGGGAGGTTCCGGGAGTGCAGACCCCGCAGAGGACGCCAACGCGATTCCGGAGCGGCCTGTGCCTGAAGGAGTCCCCGTCTCCACCCCGAACGAGCCGCCGAAGGAGGTGCAGAGAGGACGGGGAGGCGGGGGGACAGGTTTGCAAGCACGGGGTCACATGTGTGTCCTGACCATGCGGGGTCCGGGGCGGGGGGCGCTGGTGATGGGCCCGCCGGAGACCACGCGAGCCCTCAGTCACAGAAACCACTTTCCAGACAAGTAAAAACCGAGCGTCGCAGCGCCCGTGACGTCTATTCCCTGGGAGACGCGGACGAGCACCGGTGGGGGCGGGGCGTGGGAAGGCAGAGCCCGGGGACCTGCATTTTAAAACCCCCATCTCTTCCTAGAAGTTCCCCAAGGCTGTGATTGAAAAAAGCCTCTTCTGTCAATTTCTGGCCAGTGACGGGGAGACAACCAGGAGCCGGGGTCCCTTCATCCCCACCTCCGGCACGCTACCCTTCCGCCAAGCTTTTCAACTAGACAGTGTTCATGTTTTATTTTTTTAAGTTATTTTGAGAGAGAGAGAGAGAGAGAGAGAGAGAGAGCATGAGTTGGGAAGGAGTAGAGAGAGTCCTAGGCAGGCTCCGTGCTGTCAGCACAGAGCCCAACGTGGGGCTTGAACTCACAAACCTGAGCCGAGACCAAGAATCGGACACAACCCACTGAGCCACCGGTGCCCCACGCCGATACGATTTTTAAAGAAATACACCACGCACGTAATTTCAATCTACTTGAATCACATGGGTTTGTCTGTATCACTCCGAGAAATCTCAAGTGGATATAAATGCCTTAGTCTTGATGTTACTTAAGGGGTTCTATGTGAAACATCCCTGCGAACAGTTAAGGAGGAGCCCAGCATTACCCACGTCAAGGGGAACTGATCCCCTTTTGATAAGCACGCTGACGGTCGGATTAATTGCTCACCACAGTATGCCAGACTTTCAGAATGAACTATCACAGGCGTCTTTGATTGTGGGGCCTAGGGGATCATTGGAAAGGGCACAGCAAAGAACGTCGGGGAAGGAAAACCACAGAGGGAGCGAAGGCACGGCGTGTGTAATTACGAGGCTTGGAAACGCTGCTTGGCGGGGGCGTGACTGCGCAGTTCCGCGGGGACCACGCTGTCGGGCCGCCATCTCCCCGCTTCTGCAGCAGCTAACCACTAGGTGGGAGTACGCACTAATAAAGAAGCCAGGCCAGAACGCTAACTTGAAATTTTATGGGGGGGGGTGTGTGGGGGGATTTTTCAGATTTATTATTAAGATTTTGAAATCCATGTTAATATCTCTTTTTAAAATCCACTGGAAACGTGGGTGAGGATACGGCGGATGAGGTAGGCGCTGGAGCGACAGAAAGGTAGAGATTTCCCCGAGTGGAGACCCAGTACCGAACAGAAGGTCCCACCTGACCGTGTATATGGAGGGATTCTAGGGGCAGGGAGCCTCCCGGAATCACCCGGAACTCCCCTGGAGCGACTGGACGTTAGCCAAATTAGAGGCAGAGTCCGGGAGTCCAAAGGGGTGGATGTTGACAGAGTTTTATGGAACTTCATGCCCTCTGCTCTTACATTGCGCGCCTTCAGAGAGAGGAAATGCTGAGGGGATAGTCCGGCTCTCTCGTTCCCTTTCAGATCTGTCGTCTCTTACAGATGGGGATATACGTATACCTAATGTGTGGATATATGTATACGTAACGTGGGGAGAGTCAGAGGAGAAAGACCAAAAGGAATAGCCCGTTACGCTTTTAATCTCTCTCTCTCTCTCTCTCTCTCTCTCTCTCTCTCTATATATATATATATATATATATATATATATACTTGCTCTGATAACTCTATCTCTATCTAGAAAGAGGAATTATTCAGATAACTAAGTTTGAGAGTTTATATATTTTATATACCTTTGTGAATGTGTGCTTATTTACCTCAAATATTTATTGGATACCTACAATAAGCTGTACATTATGCAAGGGTACTATAAAGATAAAAGAAAATTGCAATCATCTCTGTCGGCTGTTGGGGGATCCTGAAAAGTCTCGATAAAACCTAAAAAGATGAGAGAAAATGCTTTCGGAATCCTTTAAATGGTGTAGTTGAGCTCCTCAGTGAAGTGGAAGGCGGGAGTGTGGATGGCCAGACGGCCCCGTGGCTCTGGAGCCGGGGGCCCCCTGCCGGGCCCGATGCCCGCACAGGGAGTTGGGAGGCAGGTGTCGGTTCTGCATGCACAGCGGAGGCACAGAGGCCCCTGGGAAGCCAGAACCAGGAGAATCTCGGCAAGAATGTGAACGAGGAGAAAATCAGCCCTACGAAAGGAGGCGATGGGAAGTGCTCCCCCTCGGCCGGGGTTCTCTGGGGGGAAGAATACACGTCCAGCGAGAATCCGTAAGCACCACCTGCCCGCTTTGAGAGTCAGGTTCACCCCGTGACCACACACTGAGCAAGAAGATTGTTTTAAATCGTTGCTGGGTTGGTAGCAGCATCAAGCATCTGGAAAACCCCAGGCAACTTCTCTAAAAAGCAGGTGTAGAGTTAGGGAGGATGGGGTCCAGGGTCTAATACGGTAACCGGGGTCCCGGAGGGGGAGGGGCGTCAGTGAGAGACAAAGAAGTTGAGCCTTTGAGAGACGCCGCTCCGCAGACGGAGGCCGTACAGCGACCCTCGGGTAGAACGTGTACATGATGAAAACATCCGCACTCACAAACGGGGCAGGGACCCGGCCATGACCCAAGTCCTCCAGTGACGGCCGTGTCTTCCCCACAGTCCCGTAGCTCTGATCTGGCATGTTTGTGCCAATTTCGTGAATTCAATGTCACCGCTGCCTCTGTGACACTCAAGAAAACCCAATGAGTGAACGAAACACTAAGAAAAAAGTTTGGCTGAGTAGGGCTCAGCCTTGTGGGGGCCACAAACCATGCTAATATCTAACGTTTTCCACCCCCTCCCCACCAGCTTTTACTCCCTTGGAGTTGACACCACCTCTTCGAGAAGGCACGATCTACAGTGTCCATCACTAGAAACCACTATGCGATTCTGCCTATTGACACAGATCAACCACAGGTGCCACTATAATTGGACAACGCTTTGCACAACTCTTATTGTGGACAAAAATCGAACTCCGGTTACTTGTTTCCTGGAGTGCCCGCCCAGGTAACATACCAGAGCAACGACACGCCCGCTTCTTGGTGAAGGACACCCGTCACCATGGAAGATAAACAAGGCGTTCTGCCAGGCCACCGGTTTGCCTCGATTTCCCGTCTGGGTTTGAGGGCCGCCAAGACGGGATGAGACCCTGTTTGAGCTGCTGACCCCATCGAGGCACACGTCAGGACACACGGATACAGCTGGTCCTTCCCTAGGTTCTCTTGTCCTTAACTTCCGTAAATACCGATTTCAGAAATTCTCTTGTTTCTGAAACAACTCCCCCGTCAGAGTCTTTCATATCGAGACCACTTCAGGGGATGAGAGACTGAGGGACCCCTGGACCCGACGGCCCAGTTGCTCTTCTTCTCAAGGGACCCAAGAGGCACGGGGTTCTTCCTGAGCCCGCTTTGTGCCAGATGCTGGCCGCTGCGTCCTGAGAGACAGCGACAGCCACCAACATGGGGCGACATCCCCTTCGGATGGCCACTTCAAACCAGTGTCCGTGACTTCAGCTGAACGCGACTTAAGGGAGCGTTTACACAAAACGAGAGGGGAGAGGGGCTCTGCCTTGTCCTGACGCGAACGACACCATCTCCCAGGGGACGACGTGCGAGCGCTGTCCCTCCTTGTTTCCACTGGGGGGCAGCAGACTCTGGAAAGATGTCCCCGGCGAATGATGACAGGAAGCCGGCCAGGGCGCTCATCGGGGGCGATGCCTAGACACAGGCGGCGGGTGAGTGGCAAGCAGTAAACCGAGGGCCCCGGCAATGGCGCATTTTGCTCTTTCTCAAGCTCTGAAGCCTCGACTTTTGATTCTCTGGCCCGTGTGGAGGCCTCTCGAGAAGTTAATGACCTCTGTCGGCCGCCACTTACCTTCCTGGTCTTTATCGCAAAACCATTAAATCCAGCTTGAGTGACTGACTGACGTGTCAGCGTAGGCTCCCGGGCTGGAACAAAGGCACCCTCGGGTGTGGGGTGTCGACAGCGGGGGAGGCGGAGGGGGGCGAGAGCTCCACGGGGACCCCTTTGTACCTTCTGCTCGATTCTGCTTGCACTGGAAACAGCTCTAACGTACACAGATGGTTAATTACATTAAACACAAACGGTCGCACGTTACTCCTTTCCCTCCAGGCCGGTAGAGCCCCCGTCACACTCCCACGCTTCCGTGGGTCCCTGGCGCGCACAGAACGGTCCCGCTGGTCGCCGAGGAAATCACAGCGGCCGACCACAGAACAGGGTCCACGCGAGGAAGGCGAGGAAGAAACGGGGCGTGAGGCACGATATAAGGACATGAGCTCCTTACTGCTTTCGTGGAACTCCGCCTAAAAGCGAAGAGGTGTCACTAATTTCAAGTCAAGGGACTAACGGGTCTAATTTGTGCATTTCTGACGGGACCCCCACCCCGCATGGTACCAGGCAGGTGGGTCAAAAATTTCAGGGTTACTCATCACCCCCCCCATCCTAAACCGTCACACCCCCTTTCAAATTTTAGAAGAAAACAGAGCCCACCCCCCCATCATTTTCTTTCCAATAGACATTTGATTGATTGATTGATTTTTAAATTTTTAAAAAATGTTTTATTTATTTTTGAGAGCAGGAGAGACAAAGAACGAGCAGGGGAAGGGCAGAGAGAGTGGGAGACACAGAATCGGAAGCAGGCTCCAGGCTCTGAGCCGTCAGCACAGAGCCCAACACGGGGCTTGAACCCATGAGCTGTGAGATCATGACCTGAGCCAACGTCGGTTGCCCAACCAACTGAGCCACCCAGGCGCCCCTAGACTGTCTTTTTAAAACAGCAGAATCGTAAGCATGTTGTGGGACTAGGGGCTGAGGCTGAAGTTGGTATGTTCGGGCCCTTTTAATGTCTGATAAATAACACGCCATCCATCTGATAAATAACGTGCCATCCATCATGTACCAGAAAGAGTCATGATTTTCAGTCTCATTTAACAAATACTTGAAAGGGTGTTTGCAGACAATTTGCAGGTCCCTAAGTTATGGCAATTCTACATTTAGAGCATTGTCTCTGTATTTGAGGAAGTAGTAATTCATGTAAATGTAAGTTCATGGTCACATCTGGAGCTCAACGGTGCCACCAGGACCCGGGTGCTCACCGTCACTCGCTCTGTTCCCAACGGGATCGTGCCAGAGGTGGGGCCTTCGGGGGGGTGAGGTGATCAGGTCATGTGGGGAGCACCTCGACAAAACAGACCCCGGCGAGCTCTCCTGCCCTTTCCACCGGGTGAGGACGCGGGGAGAAGACGGCCACGGGCCACCCTGAAGAGGACTGGAACCGGAGCCTGCTGGTCGCGCCCTCCAGCCTCCGGAGCCGAGAGAACAAATGTTTGTTGTTTAGAAGCCGCTCAAGGGAATAAGATGTGTGGTCATTAGTAGTGTCGGGGTCACTTCCACTAATTCCAGAGATTCTGAGAGTGATCACTGTGGCTATGGAGAGAGAACCCGCCTTGAGCCCCCTTTCCTTCCTTCCTTCCTCCCTTCCTCTCTTACCTTCTCTTTCTTTCTCTTTCTTTCTCTTTCTTTTTCTTTCTTTCTCTTTCTCTTTCTTTCTTTCTTTCTTTCTCTTTCTTTCTTTCTCTTTTCTTTCTCTTTCTTTCTTTTTCTCTTTCTTTCCTTCCTTCCTTTCTCCCTCCCTCCTTCCTTTCTTTCTCTCCCTTCCTTCCTTTTTTCTCTTTTCTTTCTTTCTTTCTTTCTTTCTTTCTTTCTTTCTTTCTTTCTTTCTCTCTCTCTCTCTCCCTCTCTCTCTCCCCTCCTTCCTTCCTTCCTCTTACCTTCTCTTTCTCTTTCTTTCTTTCTTTCTTTCTTTCTTTCTTTCTTTCTTTCTTTCTTTTCTCTTTCCTTCCTTCCTCCCTCCCTCCCTCCCTCCTTCCTTCCTTCCTTTTCTCCTTCTTTTTCTTGCTTTAACATGACAGGGGTTTGCAGCTACCAATATTCACCCACCCAAAGTCCTACAAAACACAACTCCCCCTACCAACCTCGCCCCACACGCGCCAGGCATGAAATACCTGGAAAAAATGTTGGAAGAAGAAAAATAATGGAGGAAAAATGTTCATATATGTTCTGAACAAAGGCTGCTGGCCCTTCCCCCACTGAAATTCCAGTTCCAAGCTTCCCGGTAATAACTGGGAAGTAAGGTGGGGCGGGCGACAGGAGCCGTGGGCGCAGAGGAAGAGCCTGGTGCACCGGGTGAGGCCGGGTGGTCATGCCGGGTGGGTAACGGCCACAGGAGGTCCTGGTCCCCAGCCCCCTAGGCCCCCAGCACTGTCTGACCGACGAGAGGAAACAGAGAGTCTCTGCTTACAGCCTCACCAGTGCTGCTTACTCCCTATACCTTTTTTTATAAAAATTTTTTTAATGTTTATTTATTTTTGAGAGAGAGAGAGAGACAGAGCGTGAGCAGGGGAGGAGCAGAGAGAGAGGGAGACACAGAATCCGAAGCAGGCTCCAGGCTCTGAGCTGTCAGCACAGAGCCCGATGCGGGGCTCGAACCCTCCAACTGTGAGAGCATGACCTGAGCTGAAGTCGGACGCTTAACCGACTGAGCCACCCAGGTGCCCCCATACCTTTTGTGGTAAAAAGGCCACAAGGAAACTGCCCAGACTGTCATGTGAGCCCCTGATGGTCCTGTCTGTGAGAAAACACCAGCCCTCGGTGACCGGCCTTGCTAACCCCTTCCCCACAACTCACGACTCCTGTTTCTCTCGGAGTTCTGACACTCGCTGCCCTCTGTGGGTCCCAGAGCCCCGTGTTCTGGCTCCTCCGACCTCCGCGGGCAGCTGCATCTGCACCCCGTGCCTGTCACCTCAGTCGCCCCCAGGGCACGTCCCCAAGCACCGTTACTGCCTTCTCGTCCTACAAGTGTCTGATCACCTTCTTCCCAGGAACAATCCCGGGGAAATGGCCCTGTGCCCACGTCGTGTCCGAACACTGGTTGTCCCCACCGCAGGGTCTCAGCAGCGATTCTGTCCGAGGGAAGGCTGACTATGAACTTAACAACATTCGGGCGCTGACAAAAGGGACCCTAGAAGGCTATACGTTACAATCCCTGGCGTCTCTCGCCTTTTTCGCCCGCACCACACGCTGTGGCACGGAGTCCTCAGTCCTCTGTGTGGTCCGGGAACTGCCTCATTCTCCGCCTGTCTCCCCACTGAGACTCCTGGAGAGCGAGACGCACGCCACACCACAGGAGCCGATGGCCCCGTTTGTCTGCCTTCGAGCCGGGACGATCACGGGGGGACTGCAAGAAGAACAGAAGGCGTTCCCGGTGTCCTTCCCACACGCTCGGCGACTGGTGCGAGGAGCAAAATCAGGAACAAACATCCAAAGAGCCGATTCTAACCGATCTATCGTCGTTACTCAAATTCTGCCAATTGTCCTAACACCTATTTTCCGGTTCAGGATCACATATCACACTTAGTTGTCAGAACTTCTTAGAAAAGCTAACTTTTGGGGTCACCCACGTGGCTCAGCGGGTTAAGCGTCCAACTCTTGATTTTGGCTCAGGGCGTGATCTCAACGTCCGGGAGTCTGAACCCTGCATCAGGCTCTGTGCTGACAGTATGGAGCCTGCTTGGGATGCTTCTCCCTCTCTCTGCTCTCTGTCACTTTCTCGCTCTCAAAAATAAAGAAAAGAAAAGAAAAACAGCTGACGTTTTGGCCCGCAGGCTCTGTGCTGGGCTCGCTCCTGGTTACACTCCTTGCACACACTCCACGTCAATCTCTCCATCTTGTTAGGTGAGCATCTATTGTTGCCAACACTTAACTGATGGCTGGAATGAGGCTCAGAGAACCTACTCGACGCCCACAGCAATCAATTGCCACAAGGGTGCCTGAACCCGGTGGGTCCATCCCGGGAGCCTGCTCTTCAGTTCATGCGGCCACCCGGCCGTGCGGCCAGATGCCCGCCAGCTGCCCACCCGTGACCCGCGGTTCTCTTCCCAGACAGCCACCTGTCACTCTACTCTGGAGCACCCAGTGCCCGTGACGCGTGCAGTCCGAGTTCAGGAAAGGTTTTCCAATGGAGCTGAATGTTCCAGGCATCGCAAGGGACTTTGGTAGGGCTCGGACTTGCAGCTAAGGCCACGCTCTAGCTTACGCTACGTAACTTCCAAACTCACGCTACGTAGGCTTTTCAAATTTGTGTCTCAGCGTACGGTCACGTGGAGCTTAGCTGACTCACTGGCTGCTTTGGGCTTCACGTCGACGATACAAATTCCCTGTTTGTGGCCTGAGCTGTCTCGTTGCGGCCCAGCTGATGCACTCACGGCCCCGGCCAACCTCGCCTGCCACTCTTCGGTCTTCTTGTCGTGGACTTTAAGGACCGATTATGAACTTGTGGCACTTCCTGCATGCCTGAAGTTTCAAAGAGTTCTCTGAGCACAAACTACGGCTTTAATAAGAGTCGGTTTGACATGACAGCTGATTTAGGAGCTACGTTCCCAAAGTGTATTTGCCAGCAGAGGTCAGTCTCCGGAGGAACGTCATATGTCTCTCCCTGTGACATGTTTAACCAGATTTACGGCAATCTGGGGGAAGCCAGAGGAGGCGTGTTTATCAAAGCTGCAGATGACGGACTTACGAGACGCAGCTGACAGGATAGACGACAGGCTTGAACTCCAGAAGGCCTCAACAGGCCAGAACACTTGCCTAAACCCCAAGCTGAAACTACACAGAGATGTATGTTCAGGCTGGCTTTTAAGATCTGAAAATCAATTGCGCAAGTGCTGGAAAACCAGGATTTACAGGCATTTGTGTGAAAAGGACGAGGAGGAGTTTGAGGAGGACCATGAGTTCAATAGGGGATCAAAGGCAGATGGAACTTCGGCGAAAGGGACCCCCTCCCTGTGCTACGTTCACGGAGGAAGAAGACGCAGAGCAAACTTGGTCATGGCCCCCCGGTGCTCAGACCGGCCACGTAATGGTTTAAGGATTACGTGTAATTTGGAGGGCCATACTTTAGGATAGAAACGCTGGAAAACACTCATAAATCATTGCTCGAGATCTCCAGGCTCCCTGAAACTGACATCAGAAGAGGAGAAAACCTTTTCCTAGGTTCTCATTAACCAGCCGAGCGGCTCTGAGCCCTAGTTCAGTGTCAGAAACCCCTGGGGAGCTTTAAGAGTTTCCCGCACGGGATGACCGTGACTCCGGTTTGGTGGAGAACCTGGGCGTCTGCCTTTTTGAAAGATTTCCAGGCGTTTCTGAGGAACGGCCGGGATTTAGCACCGTTGGCCTCAGGGACAAAGCCTGAACTCCAGAGCCTGGCTTTCAGAGAAGTTCAGGTTTGCCTCCAGACCACTCTCTCTACCTAGCGCCCACTAGCCGCTTGCTGCGGGTTGAACTCTGTGCCCCCAGAAGGTGACTTTGAAGCCCTGACCTCCAGTGAACGCCACTTCCCTGGGAGACAGGGTCTGGGCAGATGTGATCAAATTGAAGTGAGGTCGTACTCCGCTGGGGGGCGGGGGGCGCGTCCAACATGGCGGTGAGCTTACAAGAAGAGAAAACGAGACGCCCAGCCACAGAGGGAAGGGGGCCACGTGAAGACGCAGAGGCCGGGGAGATGCTGCCACGAGCCAAGGAGCCACCAGCAGCTGGGAGGCGGGGTGCGGAAGGCGCCTTCCCTGGACGTTCGGAGAAAGCAGGGCTCTGCCGACACCTTGCGGACTTCCGGCCTACAAACCCGGGAGAGAATAAATTTGTGTGGTTTGAGCCCAGCTGGGAGCCTCTGGACCACAGCAGCCCCAGGGAACCGCGTGGTCTCTTTACGTGGCCCTCACGTCACACACCCGAAATCTTCTTGGCCGGGCGCCTGGGACCCTTCCCGAGTCTGGCCTGTGTTTGGTGCCCTCTCAGCCTCCCTGCCTCCAAGTGTCCCCATCCTGCCAGCCCTCCCCAACTCTTGTCCCTTCCCTCCTCCCCCCCCCCATTCACCCCCCATGAAGCCACACCCCCCAGCTGGCCCCAGTGCCTCCCTGCAGGCGCATTCATGTCTTCGGGGCCCTGGCTTTTTGGGGTCTCTGTCCTATGGTTGCAGTTGGTCCCCGCTGACATAAGCCCGCCGTTGTCACCCCTGTTGAACTGGGAGACGCTTGAGGATGTGCTTTGCGTCCGTCCTTGTAGCAGCCTAAGCGCCCAGCCCAACGCCGCGCACACCACGCCAACGAAGAGAGACAGAGGAGCTATCTTGAGAAGCGCGAGCATCAGCTGCGCCGGAATGTGGGCGTGTTTTTACGACTCCGGAACTTGAAAGGGAAGCAGAGAAACAGAATGAAACTCCTCACAACTCAGGGTGTCCCTGAATTAAACACAGTGCCCGGAAAAAGGCTGGACCCTCTGTGTCTGGACGCCTAATGCAGAAATAGTTGACGTGTGGCCAGGGGCTTCTGGCAGTTGGCTTCCAGGCTGGAGTTCAGAGGCCGAGTTTCAGAATGACAACATGAGCTTGGGAGACATTCACGTATGGATTGTATTTAAAAACGCATTTCTGAGAGGCGGCGAAACCGGCCAGAGAGACGCGGTACTCGTAGCCAAGAGGAGAGAGGGAAAATCCATCAGCGGCCTGGACGGGCAGGGCCTCCAGTGTTTAGCGGCGAGAAGGATGAAGAGGGTGGAGAAGGAAAACGGGTGTGCAGGGTGGAGAGAGCCCAGAAGGAGAGCGCGGTCAGCCTGGGTCAGCCCCTTCTCAGCGGGGCGGCCGAGCCCTCCACCTGCTGGGCCCCTCCACAGACCGCCCCCTGGAAGCCCCGTGCTCGCGGTTACTGTTCTCGCCCACGTGAGCTGCAGGCCGACAGGGACTTTGTTAATTTGTGCGACAATTCTCAGGCTCCAGAAGAATGCTTGACAGAACGGTGATCAACAAGTTTGTGCGCTGTGAATGCGAGCGTGTTGACTAATTTTTGGAACGAAGCTCAGTTATGAGCTGCTGGGATCTAGGTATTTTATTATCGAGAAAGACTTGTGTTAGCAACGTCAAGAAGCACTGCTGAGATCACGGCCGTCTCCTGGGCTTTGACCAGAGAGGACATTTAACGCCAATCAGATCCCAACCACTAGTATCTGTATTCTCGCCTTGTCCACTAAACGTTTATTTTATTTTTCGAGGGAAGGGGGGAAGGTCAGAGAAAGAGAGGGGGACAGAGGATGTGAAGTGGGCTCTGTGCTGGCAGCAGACTGCCCGATGTGGGGCTCAAACTCACGAACCTCGAGACCGTCACCCGAGCCAAAGTCCAAGGCTCAACCCCAATGAGCCTCCCAGGCTCCCTGTCACGTTGGCCATTAATTCCCTCTGCAAAGACTGGTTGAGACTGGCTGTGTCCCAGCTGATGTACTGTGTGCTGGGGACACATGGGCTAAACAGAAGCAGGCACTGTGCTTACCTTCGGCAAGCTTCCGGTCTAGCATGCCGGGAGATCTTTCAGAAAAATAAAAACGTCCCTTGATAATTACGAATTCTGACATGCGCTATGCAGAAAACACACAAGGCACTCTAAGGGACAGAATCAGCGTGGAGTCCTTTTGGAAGAGGTCACATTTAACCGGAGACCTAAAGCAGGGCACGCACGTGACACCTACGGACGAGGTGTGACACCTACGGACACGGAGGAGGTGCGTGATGGCCAAACTCCGCGGCTCATCCCCAGATCTTCAGGAGGTCACCCCCCCGCCCCGGTTGAGGCCAGGACTCTGCCCTCTCAGGAGTCTGCTACAAAATCAACCGCAGCCGCCTTCTCCGTGTAAAAATAGCATCTTCCTCTGCTTACGGAGTCAGGTTGCTGAGCAACCTGGTTTTTTCCTTTTTCTTTTTGAATCTCCTCGTACACTAATTTTTCATTGGCCCTTCGCGCAGTTAGTCTGGCGGGGCTGATTGGTCAGGGCGTTGTGGTAAGTCATGCTGGCAAGAGCCAGGGCGACCGTGACGCCACAGGGGAGGGAAACAGAACCCGTGCGGGCTTGCTGTGCAGAATCCGGGGGCTTCCTGCCCAACCTCAAGGGGAAAGGTGGGGGCTGAGGGAGAGCACGGGGAGGGCTTCAGGGACACAGGGGGGTCTTTCTGGTTGTCACTCAAGAGTTGAGGCATCCATCTGGCTGGTGGCATAAAGTCCTCTTCTCTCTCTCTCTCTCTCTCTTTCTCTCTCTCTCACACACACACACACACACACACACACACACACACACCCTACCTAACTGGAAAGGACTAGCCACTAAAAGTGAATACCTTTCTTCCAACTCAGAGGGTAATGGCTGATACTGGGAACAAGGCCGTAGGACAAATCGCTGCAAAGATCGGTCTCTCCTGCTCAAGCTACAGTCTCAAGGCCAAACGCCATCACCGGTCCACAAAGCCAGACGGCCAGCTTCGCCTTTATCCAGTACACTTTCCACGCGTACCGTTGGTTATGGGATAACACAGTGACTGTCACGGAGTGAAACATGTGACATTTCCTGGACTATCCGGAAGGTTCGCCAACAGGATCCAGCGATCGTGCTGAGCAAGTTCGTGACTGAAACCAGACTTGGGCCCTCTCTCACTTGGCAGAGAGACTCTGTCGCTGGCCACCCTCACTTTGCGTGGTCAACCGCGGACGCGGAGAACCCAGAATGCACGAGACCGCGAGCCTTTTCCACACTGGCGTACGCACTGAACTCGCGACCTAATTCTGGAGGAACAGATTTGGCCGATTCCGCAGGGAAACACTCACCCAGATGGAAGCACCTTCCGTACAGGGCCTGTTTTCCATCGCGTCTCCGGCACGGGGCCAAGCAGCCCGCAGGAGACCGACACCGGCGTTCCCTAAACACCACTTGAATGAACCACGCGTGCACAGGTGAACGGAAGTCCGCACCAAGCAACAAAGGATGGACTTTCTTTCCTCTGTTATTCTCAACTCCGTTCCAGGCATCTCTTCAAATTGAGTTGGCAGAGCACTTGGTCTAACGTGTAACAAAGGGTCCCATCTCTCCTCTGCCGTAAGACAAAGCACGTTGAGGCGCGCTGGGCCGTTCTGTCGCGGTAGAGGGGTAGCAAGGCTCGGGCTGGTAGGGGAAGGAGGCAGGGAGGGCCAGGCCATGGGAGGCCCACAGCTTTGCCGAAGGACTCGGGCTTTATTCTGTGTGCTCAGGAGCCCCGTGCGTCTCAGCCCCTCCCTGTCTACCGTCCACCATGACAGAATGGCCCGGCCTGCCCTCAGCAGGCCTTCTGACTTGTACAGCCGTGTCTTTCTTTAAGTTTATTATTTTTTATTTTGAGAGAGAAAGAGGGAGGCAGAGGGGCAGAGAGAGAAGGGGAGAGAGAATCCCAAGCAGGCTCTGCACTGTCAGCACAGCACGAACCGTGAGAACTGACTGGGCCAAAATCAAGTCAGAACCTTAACCAACGGAGCCACCCAGGTGCCCCTGTGCAGCCGTGTCTTAATTGTTCATTTTGACTCTCTCCTCTGCCTGGAACGCCCTTCTGACTGGCTCAGCTTTAAGACTCCACTTAGACCTCCCCCCTGCCGGGTGGCCTCCCTTCTCTGTCCCACGGCACCCCGAGCAGGCCTTCCTACTTAGACCTCATCCAAGGGCACGGCGGTAATCCATTTTTACCCCCATCTCTCTACCATAGGGTGTACTGCCCGCCCTAGAGGGCGGGCTTTTATTTTTTTCTTTTCTTTTTTTTAATTTTCTTTTTCGCCGCCACTAAGCCTTCTCCTGTCACATAGAAGGCCAAAATGTTCGCTGATCTGATCGTCACTGTCGAGGACTGAAAATCTAGAGATATTTGTACACTCCACTGTCAAGGTTGCTTCCCAAACAGTCTGTCCGTTATTAACAATGGATCGCCTTCTTCTTACATCGTTTATGGGGGCTGTAGGCAGTGGTGATCAATAGCTATTTCCGAATTGAATAACGTGAAGACAAGTCTTGTTCCAAACCTGCACTGACTGTATATACAGATTACGCTTTGTCTCAGAAGCTCACGGCCTCACCAGAATCTGTGTTCAAGGAAGCCCACCCATCTTATGCCCGGCTTTCTGACCACTGCCCTGGTTTCCCAGAGAGCCACACAACGTGCACAGGATTTGATCCTGTGCTTCAGTGAGTCTCTGCGGCGCTGGGATGGCTTCTGAGAAATGGGTATTTTCCTTTGATTTGTGTCTCTGGCTTCAAAGTCTCAAATTGCCAGTTGACTATCTGATTTTTATCTAAACGGACTGCTGGTCTTTGGTACCCTCTGTATAGATTGTTCACCCTGAAACATGTTCTTTTTCTCCCTTGATGGATGCCATGTGAACTCACGATGTCCCTTCACAAAACCGGCTCTGTTCCGTGCTCTGGGTCCCCACATCGGAGAGTGGTTATCTGTGGCCGAGCTGGCTAGATGGCCGCTGGAATGGGACGATATTTCCCGGCCTAACTCTGTATCTAGATGTGGCCTCCTGGCTGCCCCTGGACAGCGGGATGCAAACGGAAGAGCCGGTGTCACTTCTGGACCGAGACACACATGCAGAGGCGTCTTCCACACACTCGTTCTCCCTCCATAGTCTGGGCGCACAAAACATGAGTCTCTGGGGATGGCAGGGCCGCAGATGGAAGGCGCCTGGGCCCCGGGATCGCTGACTGGGGGAAACCTGACTGGACCAGAAACACACATCTTATTCCGGCATACGAAACAGAATTAAACCTCTACTGTATTTGAGCCTCTTTTTTGCGAACTGTCTCTTACAGGTCAGGTGTGACTGTGACTAACACCCTATCAGATGGAGAAGGGAAGAAGCCCAGGTCATTCTTGACGCTGCTCTCCTCGCGTCCGTATGTGATTCATTACCAAGTCCCAGTGCCGGCCTTCCAAGGACAGCTGGGGCAGGGTGAAGGAGCGAATGAGGGGCACTCCAGCTCCTGGAGAATTCTATACGGAGCAGTACGGTCAGGAGCTGGAAGTTTCATTCTCGTGCATTGAGAGCCCACTGAAGAATATTGATCAATGGAGTTTCATGTGGTTTCTATTTTTTTTTACGTTTATTTATTTATTTTGAGGCAGAGAGAGAGGGAGGGAGAGAATTCCAAGCAAGCCCCGCACTGTCCGTGCAGAGCCTGAAGTGGGGCTCGAACTCACGAACCACGAGATCATGACCTGAGCCGAAATCAAGAGTCGGAGGCTTAACCGACTGAGCCACCCGGGGGGCCCCATGTGGTTTCCACTTTTTTAAAAAAATCATCTCTGCTCTGACCACACTGCGGGGGGACAAGAAGCCAGACACCGGAAGGAAAGCTAATTTGAGTGGAAGGTGAGCAGGCTGGCAGGGGTGGAGACAGAGAACAGATTGATTTTGAGAGTAAAAGCTACGGGCTTTCTTTAAGGGCTGGATGCGATTGGTACAGAAGGGAGAGAGATCAGAGGTGCCGGCTAGTCTGGGCCAGAGGTTAGCAAACAAGACTGAAGACAAAGCAATTAGACACCAAAGCGAGAATTCTCCTTCGGACGTAGGAAGTTCGAGATTTCAACGAGACATCTGTGTTGGAGAGGTCCAGAAAACTGCTGTATAGCACGGGCCAGTACTCACTGAAAATATGAAAGGCAGAGGTGAAACTCTGGAAATCACTTTTATAAAGATGGTATTTAAAACCTTTATCTTGGATGAGATCACCTGGGGAGAAAGTGTGGCTACAGACGAGGGCTGGGGTCCCCAGCACGGAGCAGACAGAGAGGTTGGAGGGAGAACACTAGGAAAGAGGGGCAAACAGGAGGGGAGAGGTCACGGGACCCGAGAGAACAGTACTCTCCAAGGAGGAGGAAGTGAGCGCTGGGTTGAGCCGCTGCGGAGGAGACAAGAAGAGACACAACCCCCGGCTCTGGAAGACAGAGACGCTGGAGAGCTTTCGTTGGGCATCGAGACAGAAGGCTGAGGCAAACGGCCGTGGACAGCATCTGAGGCTGAGGACGTGGGGATGGAGATGTCTGCTTCCAAGGGGAGCAGAAAAGCAGGGCGGCTGCCGGAGGGGATCGTGGGATTTATGAAGGTTGTTTTGTTAAAGATGAAAAACAGGGGCGCCTGGGTGGCTCAGCTGGTTAAGCGACCGACTTCGGCTCAGGTCGTGATCTCACGGTCTGTGGGTTCGAGCCCCACGTTGGGCTCTGTGCTGATTCCCAAATCAGAGCCTGGAGCCTGCTTCCGATTCTGTGTCTCCCTTTCTCTCTGCCCTTCCCCTGCTCATGCTCTGTCTCTATGTCTCTCAAGAATAAATAAACGTTAAAAAAATAAAAAAAAAATGAAAAACACAAGAGCAATGTTTCATGTGGAAGGGAATGATCAAGTACAGAAGATAATCGGTGGCACAGAGGAAAGTAACTGTGAGACAAAATCTTTGATCCAAGAGAGGGGACAGGCTCCTGGACCCCAGTGGAGGGGCGGGGGGGTGGCTCTCATCTGTCTTAACAGAAAGGGATGGAGGGCCCTCTATGGGCACGGATTGTGCAAGCTGGGAACAAGATCAGAAAGTCTCCGTGATGAATTCTATCCTATCACTGCAATAATCACTAAGGGAGGGGTCATTGGCCAAGAGTAAGGAGAACTGCCAGAATTAACCGGTAATTGAAACGAATACCTAATTCTTTAGAATATAACACATAATGATTTACTTTAATTTTTCAAAATAAAATCCCATTCCGAATTTTCCCCATTTTCAGTACGATTTTAGCCCCCGATTCTTCGAGAGTCTCTTTAGGGGGCCTCTCCCATGTTTCAAGTGTCCTTGGATGGCAAGGGCCTCCTTGGTGGGAAATAGGGTTCTGGGAAAAGCTGCTTCTCTATCTCCATAAAAAGCTTTGTCTTGTCGGTTCCGTGGAATGTTGAGACGATGGAACACAAACTGTCAGAGTTGGCTCAGTCCAATCTGGAAGCGGCGGAAGACAGGGGAAACACTGTCGCCGCCGATTCGGAGAGCCTGGCTTTCGTAGGACACGCGGTCCCTGGGCTCTCTGGTGAGGCCAGCGCCAGAGAGAGGAGAGGAAGGGCACGGAGAAGACGCCTTTCGGTTATTTAGGGTTTGAATTGCTCTGCGGGTAGGTCTTGAGTTGATGATGGGAGAGAAGGGGGTGTGAAATTTCCCCAAGTTATGTCAGTTGCTGCCGGTGAGACGTGGACAGTAGAGCTTCAGGCACATGGGAAATGGAATAGACAATGGGTTCCTGGCTGTGCATATTATGGCTTCAGGATAGAAATCGACCGAAGCGATGGCCCGATGCTTTACAGAGGTCTGGGAGCAACGTTAAAAAGACAGTTATAACTGGCCACCTCCTTGCTCCCGGTGGAAGCTGGTACAGGCTGGCCGACAAGGCCACGACGCCTTCCTGGGCTTGCACGAGGCTCAGAAGGCACGGGCGCAGTCCCGAAGGGCAGGAATCAGCCAGAAGCTGTGTGGGGGACTCTCCTGCTACTGCAAAGACCTCTCTGAGAAGGACGGCAAAGCCCAGGACTGCCCGAGGGCCTGGCAAGGAAGTCACCCAGGGTTAATGGGAAGGGGCCAAGCAGGAACACGAAGCTTTGCCCCTCCTTCCTCTTCCCCCCTACCCCTCCCCGGCCACCATGTCGTGTCTGAGAAGGACGTCCCACAAGCTCTAGAAAGTGCTAGCGGGCAGAGGTGGTAGTGGTCAGAGGCCCTCCTCCTCAGTCCCCTGAGTGTCTCTCTCCCATAGACGGCATCCTGTGTCCCCTCCCTCTGCCCCTCGCTCTATGCGCCCCCCCCCTCCCCGCATCCAGCCCTGGAGTTCTGCCCTGCCCCGGGGGTACAGTCCAGAAGGGGCTTCTCCAGATCTTCTCTCAGCCCTGGAGTTTGCTCCAGGGTCCCTCCACCGTGACTGCTCTTGGCGTCCCAGGGGCTCACCCCTGGGGACCCCGCACAGGAAGGATGCAGGATGAAGAGTCGGGGCCCCTAAATCTACACATTCTAGCAACTGTAGTCACGTGGGGTGGATTCTAATACGGGGCTCTGGACACAGACGAGGGGGATGGAAACCTTGCTGTGATTATTCTCGCCCATGGATCACACCAACACGGCGGGGCGTGTGCGGAGCCCGGAGCCAGACCGCCCGCCCTTCCCTGCCGCGCCCCGCTCACTCGCAGACTGAACTGGGGCGGGTGGTTCGATGTTTGGCGTCTCCCGGTAAAGCAGGGCTGTCTTCACGGCTTGTTGTGAGGGGCGGAGGCACTGACACAGTGCCTGGCGCACGGGAAGCGCCCAGAAGAGTAGGCAGCTACGAGCACCATAGCAGTGAGTGGAACCACTACGCTGCTCCTGCCTCTCCCGAGTGGCGTCTTCGTCCAACCCACCCCGCCCCCCGGCGCGAGCCCGGAGGCCCCCCACGCCTGCGTGAGCTCGGGCCTCTCATTACCACCTCCTCGGGGATCCCTCCTCTGATGTCATCTCCCCTCCTCCGAGTCACCAGACTCCTGCATGTCACCTGCCTCCTCCCTGTCACCTGCCTCCTCAGTGTCTCCTGTGTCACCTGCCTCCTTCATGTCTTCTCCATGTCACCTGCCTCCTTCATGCCATCTGCCTCCTCAGTGTCTTCTCCGTGTCGCCTGCCTCCTGGCCACATCCCCACTCCCTGCTCTCCACACCACCCACTGCCTGCTCTTGGTTGGTTCTCCCAGACACACTGGGGCTTCGCTTGGGTCCTTCCAGCCCGGCCGGCAGTGGTCTCTGTGACCGGTGCCTGCACCACCTCTCACTCGTACCCGAGCCACCTCCGTCCTACTCCCTGGCTCTCCCTCGGCCCTGCCTTGGGGCCATCCTGCGACCCTGCCACGGCCTCTTCTTCCCACCACAACACTGTCCCCGCGGCCCCCCGTGCCCTCCGCCGTCTCTTCCCACCCCTCCTGCCGAGGCCGCAGACTGCAGACGGGCGGCGGCGGGCAGGGCTCAGCACGTTGCCTGTGCAGCCGGTCGGGGTTGCACACTCCCCTGCGGTTTCTCCTGCGCGTGCTCACCCCTTTCCCAATCTCCTTCCTGCCGCCTCCCCACCGCCGGACCTTACAACGGGGGGCCCGGCCCCCCGGCCTCTTTCCTTTCCTGTCTACGCCCCCTCCCTGTCCCAGAACTTCAAACAGCATCGGTGTGGGTGACCCCACGTCATATGTCAGCCCGGGCCCCAGACACGCACCTCCCCTGCGGGCCCCGCTGTGCTCCCCTGCGCCCCCAAAGCCCCCTCTCCAGGCTTTCCGTCCCAGGGAACCCTTTCTCCTTGCTGCTCGGGACTTCGATCTTGGAGTCCTCTGACGCACGCCTCCCTTGCGCACCTCAGCACGGCCCCCCGCGCATCCTGCCGCCTTTAGTGTCCAGCCCCTTCTCCGCATCCACAGTGCTCTGAGGGAAGCCCGCGTCACCTGGGCGGCCCCAGGAGGTCCCCTGGCTTGGGCCCTTTCTCTCTCTGCTAGCCCCCCCCCTCCATGGCCAGCAGCGTGAAAACGCCTTCCGCTCAAACCCTGACCAGCTTCCGCTTTGCTCTGCATCAAGCCCGGGGTCTTACGACGGCCCCCCAAAGGCCCCCAGGCTCGGCGCGACGACACTGCCCTCGCTGCCCTCTCCTCCCTGCTGTGTTCCTCAACGGGGTGTCCCGGGGCTTGCTTCCACGGGCGCGACTCTGGACTCGTGTCCCCACCCGCCTTCCTTCCGCACCTCCTTTCCCTGCCTTATTTCTTCTTCCCACTTACCACTGTTTTCAAAAGGTATTTTTCTTGCTTATTTTCTCTTCTCCACTATAGTTCGTGTCCCGGGCACGGGGTTTCACTCTAGTGTTTTCTTTACCCTGTCTGCAATATCTCCAAGGGTGTCTGGCATTAATTAGGTGCTCAACGGGGACACGCCCAGTGAACAACGAGGTGTGAGAAGGCAGGACAATCTCTCGGATGGGGGGGGGGGCGTGGAGACACAGCCGGTGTGGCGGCAGGGGAGCCTCTGGAAGGAGCCGAAGCCTTGGTGCCCAAGACGCTGGAGGCGCCCGAGCTGGCCAGAGGCACAGAAAGCCAGAACCGGGGCACGCGGGGCAGCACGCAGCTCTCCCCGGCAAACAGATGGAAATGTTTTGATTGCTCATCAGAGAGTCAAACTGGATCTAAACACGCTGCTGACGAATCTGCTTTTAGTTCGGAAGAGTCACAGGCATCAAATATGTACAGTGTGCACCAGCTTAAAAGCAAAACTGCCGCAGTAAAAACTGTATTCGAAAGTCAAGGACTAAGAACTGAGGGGTGAGGGGGGTGTGGGAGGGGGGAGAGTGGGTGACGGGCACAGAGGAGGGCACTTGTTGGGATGAGCACTGGGTGTGGTATGGAAACCAATTTGACAACAAATTATTCAAAAAAAAAAAAGAAAATTTCTTTTAATAACATCTTGAGGGTGGGTTTTTTTTTCTTTTTGGAAGTCTAATTTGGTGCTGCAAAGGGATCGAAGCTTTGGTTCCTAGCACAATGAATTTGCTTCCTCGATTTCTTTGTTCCCATATACTAGAGGATCCTACGACGGTACTGGCTTAAGTTTGTAAAAAAAAAATTTTTTTTCCTTCCAAATGATATGAATAAAATCTAACGCAAATTTAGACTGTTACACTTTAATTTTTTTAATTTTTTAAAAATTTTTATTCATTTTTTGAGGGCGAGATGGAGACAGAGCCGAGTTGGGGAGGGGCAGAGAGAGAGGCAGACACAGAATCCGAAGCAGGCTCCAGGCTCTGAGCTGTCAGCACTGAGCCCGACGCGGGGCTCGAACTCATGAACTGCGAGATCATGACCTGAGCCGAAGTCGGCTGCTTAACCAACTGAGCCACCCAGGTGCCCCTAGAGTGTTACACTTTAAAGCCAAAGAAAAAGAGGGCAGGTTTTGGAATCAGACAGATCCAGATTTGAATCGCTGATCAGATAGCCTCACTGTTCTGAGATTCTGAGCCTTGGTTTCATCATCTGAAAAATGGGAATCTTCCAGGGCTTTGGACTAGAACCGCTATAAGTATAGTAGCTAGCAGGGCCCTCGGCACATAGCCCATGCTCCAAAGTGACTAACGATCTATGTCTTTTCGGTTAGAAAACAACAACAACAAGAAAACAGACTAATCATGACATCAGGAAAGCATTGTTGAGAATCACGGTGCTTTCACAACTCAATCTTACAACTTCTAAAAACCCAAAGCATCAACATAATCCATCCACAAACCTTCCCTCAAAACAGCGCTTTTTGTGAAAACGCATCTATCTCTTGATGGAGAACAAAAAATATATGTGCACTGTTCCCGGAACACTTTCAGGAGAGCAGGGCTCCCAACACGACACGCGAGGACCGGGTCACGTAACGCCATCTGTTTCTCAGAACTACATAATTAAATTTTTTTTTCCTAAAAAGGACTTTAAAACCATAGAATTCCCCTAACTAAGTGATCTCGTTCTGTAGATGAGGACTCGATGCCCAACTCCCATCCGGCCGTAGAGACAAGACTTGGCGTGCTCTCCAGGCTTCTGATCTCTGTCAGTGACACTAGGGCCGGGACAGCTGGTCAACCAGACAAACGAACCTTGGAAAAGAGAGACACAAGCCCACTAGCATCCTTTCAACTGAGGCCTTGCTTACCTTCAGTTCCCTGATGTGCGCGGTTCTGGATCACGGTCGTTCCCCATATGTGGCTCAGCCCCCGGGTGCAGAGCACGGTCACTGGGTATGGGACACTTGTCTTGCCCTCCACATCTACACAGCTCAGCAGGGATGACGTGCCCGGAGAACGCATAGCCAGACAGGCATGGTGACTGTCATGCGAGCAGGATAAGAGCCAGTGCTTGGAAAGCCCAGGAGAGGTGAGCTCATTCTCAAAGTGCCATGACAGGAGCTTTCAAGGGGACAAGGCAGCGCGTGGTTTCTCTCGGGGAGTGGGGGGGAGGGGCATGTCCTTATACTTGCGAATTTGTTCACCACCGGATCTTCCGCTGGGTGCCAAGATTCTATATATGCACGTACAGCCAGTCCTCGTTAGTCACGGATTCCACGCTCGTGAATTTGCCTACTCGCTAACATTTATTTGTAAACCTCGAATCAGCACTTGTGGAACTTTTGCTCGGTTCTGAACACGTGCAGAGAAACGAAAACTTTGAGTTTCTTAAGGCGCACGTCGCCGAGGAGGCGAACGGGGCAATGCTTTGCCTTTTTGTCTCAGCTCTCAAACTGTAAATAAGTGTCCCTTACGTGGTCTACTTAGGGTCACGTTTTCTGCCTTTTTAGGCTGTGTGTGTGGTGTGTGCTAAAGCCTCGTCTAGCGCCTTATGGAGAAAATACGTGTTAGACAAGCTCTGTTCAGGCGTGAGTGGGATTGCTATTGATTGGCCTTGAGTTCAATGTTACCGCATCGACACTATATAGTAAATAAGGTGTTTTGGGGGCGCCTGGGGGGCTCGGTCGGTTAAGCGTCTGACTTCAGCTCAGGTCACGATCTTACGGTTTGTGAGTTTAAGCCCCACGTCGGGCTCTGTGCTGACAGCTCAGAGTTCCAAGCCTGGAGCCTGCTTCGGATTCTGTGTCTCCCCCTCCCTCTGCCTCTCCCCCACTCACGCTCTGTCTCTCGCTCTCTCTCTTTCAAAAATAAACATTAAATTTTTTTTTAAATAAGGTGTTTTTCATCAGAAACATACACGAAATAAGGTTTTACACTTACCGATGGCCAAAACCGTGGGAAGAGAGGTTTGCAGGAAACTAACCCCACATTTCCTCCAGGAGCCATGGCCCAGCGTTCCCTAATTTCGTGTTTGTGGTGACTTTATATGTGTTTACAAATGTAGGTATATACATACACACCATACACGTGTGACTATGTAAGCACGCGGGGGGGGTGGGATATGGCACAGGGCTCAGGTCATGGTTCATGGGAGAACACTGTCCTGACTCAATACAACTCAGAGCATGAAACCAACATTCTCGGGAGACAGAAAACGTGAGGTCAGAGAAACACATGGAGAGTCTGTGTGAAACACTCATCAGTGGCCAAAATTCAACACAAGACTCGCCTGAGATGAGGAGATGAGCCGTGTGACGCATCTGCGCTTCTTTTCACGCAACAATTTTCAATGTTTTAAACAAACCCACCCCCTGTGTACGCACCCGTTGGCTTGCCGTACAGAAAAAGGAGGCTTCTCTGACTGTCAGCGTTTCGAAGCACTGTTATCAGACAGATTCGAGGTTCCCATAGCAACGTGTTCCATCGCCTAGGTGATAGTGATCTTATGACGTCATCAGTGAGCTAAACTAACTCGGAAAACAAGCAGACATTTCCTCCTGGGTGTCACCACGTCTCCGCCTCGCCCTCCAAGGCTCAGCATCACGCGGAGCCTTCAGGCCTTTTCATGAACTGAATCCCGAGATTTGTCTGCGGCAGCACCTTTCATCTCCAGGGGGTTCACAGCGCCCACCAAGCTGCCTGTGCGGATTTCTCCCGGCTGCAGAACACGCGTCAAAACGGAGACGCCGCAGCTCAGGGGAAACAGGCAACAGCTGTGTGCAGGCATCGGTGGGGGGGGGGGGAATGGAAAGCGTCGGGCGATGCCGCCACCGACGCAGGCGGCAGGAGCCACTCGGGACACAGTCGACCAGAGACAGGAGCCACGCGACACCAGTCTTCCCTCTCAAGCCACGGGACAGCCCACACGCAGGAAGGCAGGCCCGTCTCTGCTCCATTCCTTCGCCACTTCCAGCGTGCGATCACGCAGGGGAAGGTGTCAGACACGGACGGGACAAGCGGGTTGAAGAGACAGTCGTGGGGGTGCAGGCTGTCCTAACGCACACTGCAGACCTGAAGTTTGGCCTTGGGAAGGGGGTTCCGTGCTGCCCTCTGCTTCATCTCGGGGACGCTTTGTTTGAAGGCAGACGTGGTTCAGGGTGTGTCGAGAGCAGAAGTGAAATGAGAGAACAGAATGTCACTCAGCTGGTTCCAAGGCGCGGGAGCACTCTGCTAATGCGGATTTTGCTTCCAAAATAATCAAATATCGTTTAGGCAGTTTGTAATTAACCCGAAGGGGGCTTTTAACAAACAGCGTGGAGTTCTAACTTGAAAATGCACAATGACGGAGTGTGTCCAAAACCGATTTTCTTTTGCAGCAGGAAAATGTGTCATCTCACGGTCTGTACTCAGCTAGAGGCTCAGATGAAGAGGCCTGGCTAATCCGGCACCCGGATACCGGTACCAGCGGAGGCTGGGGCGAGGGCAAAACGGGGCCTCTCCTCCCACGCTCTGATGATTGAAGAAAAAAAATTAGCCAGGAGCTTTAAAAATTATACAGTAGGGGCGCCTGGGTGGCTCAGCTGGTTAAGTGGCTGACTTCGGCTCAGGTCATGATCTCACGGTCTGTGAGTTCGAGCCTCACATGGGGCTCTGTGCTGAAGGCTCAGAGCCTGGAGCCTGCTTCGGATTCTGTGTCTCCCTCTCTCTCTGCCCCTCCCCTGCTCACGCTCTGTCTCTATGTCTCTCAAAAATAAATAAACGTTAAAAAAAATAAAAAAAATTATACAATAATAAAATGAGAAATAATTCGAGAAGAAGACAAGAAAATACAATGAAATCCCCAAATCTGATTCAGACCGTACATTCCATGAGAAGACTAGAATGGCGTGAGAAATCCCAGGGGGTCGGGGCTCCTGGGGGGGACTCAGTCAGTTGAGCGTCCGACTTTGGCTCGGGTCATGATCTCACAGTCTGTGGGTTCGAGCCCCATGTCGGGTTCTGGGCTGAGTGTTCTGAGCCTGGAGCCTGCTTCGGATTCTGGGTCTCCCTCTTTCTCTGCCGCTCCTCTGTGCACACTCTGTCTCGCTCTCTCTCAAAAATGAATAAACATTAAAAAAAAATTTTAATAGAGAAAAAAGAGATCCCAGAGGGCTGAGATCAGAGCGGAGGCCTTTCCACACCTGCTGTAACTTGTCGCGGTTCAGCCCGTGTCTTCTCTACACCGGAGAAGCAGCCGCGCAACAGGACAGGGAAGCACTGCCTAGTTCAGAGCCCTCCTCTCTCTTCCCGGCCTTCTGATTCGGGTGACCTGGCCTGCCCTAGAAGCTGCCGCACATGAAGTCAGAGTGACGCCCGCTGTGGTACTGGATCCCGTGGTCCAGCGCCCTCTCACTTTGCTCTTTCCTAAAAGCCAAGATGACAGCTACCAGCCTAGATCACGGCCACGCGCATACTTCAAAGCCTTCCCGTTTCTTTCAACACGCCCCTCGGGATGCTCCAACACTGGGGTGAAAGACGGGAGCGTCGTTGCCATTTCGATGATCGCTCTTCTTAAATCCTATTTTTGGTTGACCTTCTGACACAATTCAAAGTCTGAGATAACCCTGGCATTAAAATATATGAATCCGCCAGAAAGAGAGATTTTGATATGACCGTATTCCCAAAAAAGCTTAATTCAGCCCTATCGCTAGCTCTGCACCCCGTTAAGATGTAAACAGCAACAACTGGTGAGTGACGACTTTTGCATAAGGTGACTATGCTGGCATTGCTATGGCAACACTAATTTCGGAATGCATAATGATTCCGCTTTAAATATCCTCAACAAAATTGTCGTCAGCCATTGTCGGAACAAACGTCAGTGCTGAATCTGCAATCCGTTGATGCAAACGCGTGTCTGCAAGACGGGCCAGGACCACGAAGGTCAAACATCGGTCGGCGCCATGAGCCTCCGTGAGCTGGTTCCGCGTTTCATTTCCACATGTTCTCGTCTGCCCAAACTGGGTCAGGGAGTACTCGGATGCAAACCGGGAACATAAGGTCGAGACTCAGCGCTGGCTACTGCTGACATGACCACGCAGCAGCCCAAGCTGATGACATGGGAGAAAAGAAAACACGCCTTTCCTTCCGCCGCCCGTCTCTCCCCCTCATGCCAGAGTCACGGGCGTACACAGAGCTTTCAGGTACACCGAGTGTGAGGTTGCACGGCTCGGGGGTGAAGAGATTGCAAAAACAAACCAAAAAACGGACTTCTTTGGGTCTTTGGCAATGACCAACATTTCTGTCTCTGATTTGTCGTCAGAACAACTGGAATTTTCACTTGCTCTGTGGGGTGTGGACCAGCCATACTGTCATGATGGTAAATTAAAACACGAATGTCCTCTGTTAAATGACACTGTCTAGTTCTGTCTCTGCCACCAGGAGGATCTTCAAAGAGTCATCTCTCTTGTTCAAGTTATGTGTTGGTGGGATATTCTCAGTTACAAGTGAAAAAAGAGTTCAGATAGCTGGAATTTGGTATTTCGCATCAGAAGCCTGGGGGCTGGCTGGGCGGTTCCCAGGTGGCTAACTCAACAGCTCACAAGGTCAGGGCCCCTGCTTGGCTTTGCTGAGGTGCCTTTGGATCTCCTTCACAGTTGCAAGATGGTGACATTAATTCCCAGCCCTGCACTCAGCCCAGGGAAGAAGAAGGTCATGCTCCCACCCCGAACTGCATTTTCCCCCCAGCAGCCATCTCCTGCCTCGGGGCCTGGGCTGGGGTGCACGGCCCGCTCTGGGCTGTCATTAACCCACAATGAGCTTAGATCAATGATGAATCAGCCCCGGACTGGAAGGCGTCCACTGTCCCAGGACACACGGAGGTGAAGACAGGACCAGGGCTGGGATTCTGTCAGCGACACGGAAGCGCAGAGAGAGATGGGCTGTGGACGCGTCTGCCACGTGCCCCGCACAATCCCGCACGAAGGAGACGGTGAGTGTCCCAGGTCAGGTTGGGCGGGTCGAGGAACCAGGGCTCAGCCTCTGCGAGAGTACATCTACGTGCCACACAAAGGGCAGATCGACTAGAGAAAAGGAAGGCAGAAGAACCAGAGAGATGTTCTTTCGGCGGGCCCGCAGAGAGCGAGCGGGACAGGTGCGGGCGCAGCCGGTGCCCCCAGCAAGCCTTCCACCCTCCCAGGCCCCAACACTAGCAGACCCCCGGCACCACCCTCAGACTCCCCCGCACTGCCATCAGACCCACACATACCGCCATCAGACCCTCCGCACTGCCATCAGACCTCCTGACACCACCATCAGACCTCAGACCTACACAGACCGCCATCAGACCCCCCACGGCCCCCCGCCCCAAACGCTCTGGCTCTGGGACCCCGAGCCCGTGTACACCAGGGTTTGTGATTTCATGATGTCGGCTCCATCCGGCCGTCCCTTTTGACTTGTATTTCTTCCCACCTGCTCCTGAGAGAGAGACCAGACCCCTGATCCCTCTTGGTGTCACACCTCCTTCTCCTCACCCCCGAGTCAACACTCAGTAATTGAGGAAGCCCACCAGAATTAATTCATTGATACTTCAAAGGGGGAAACAGCTGTGTAATCCAACAACGCCAGGGCGGTGCAGGACCATCCAGAGGGAACAAAGGACGTTCAAACGTCACATGTCAGAAGCCGTGGGCATTTTTTTAGCCACAATGGTCTCATTGTGTATAGAATTCTCTGGAAGGTGGGCTCAAACATGGACATACTCTTTTTAATAGTCTTTATTTTTTTAGGGCAGCTTTCGGTTCATGACAAAATCAAGCAGAAAGTGCTGAGTCCCCAACTCTGCTCTGTCCCACTCACACACAGCATGTTCTTAAACCACCAATAAAATTGCTTGAATGACAAACTGACTTCCACACTTAAAAACTATTTGCATTTGAAAACAGATTTAAATACTGTGTTTTTATTATGTATCCATAGTAAAACTAAAGAATGTTAGTTTATTTATTATATATATTTTTTAAACTTATTTATTTTTGAGAGAGAGAGACAGAGCGTGAGCAGGGGAGGGGCAGAGAGAGAAAGGAGACACAGAATCCGAAGCAGGCTCCAGGCTCTGAGCTGTCAGCACAGAGCCCGATGCAGGGCTTGAACCCACGAACCATGAGATCATGACTGTGCCGAAGTTGGACACTTAACCGACTGAGCGAATGGTCAAGGTTTGAAAAATTCTATCCTTGAAAAAAACACGGAAAGATAAGGGAGTTCCCGAACCTTCTGTAACAGCTCACTTTAACGATGAGAACTTTTCTTTATGGCTATGTCAGTGAGCAGACGCCTGATTTCTCTGAAGGGACCAGCCTCTTTAGATGGGAAACAGAGAACCAGACCCTTATCGCTGCCACCTGGGATAGGCCCACACACACCATCTCGTGGGACAGGGCAGCCCGTGCAGACCCCCTAGGCCCCGCAGTGGGACATAGGACTTGCAGCCACCGTAGGTGACGTGTGGCACACTGTGAAGGCATGGCCCGGGCCTACCCCCTCCTAGAATGGCCTGGCCTATTTGTGTTGTTAAGAGTGAGTCCTTCATCATTCCACAGGCTCCGTTTCTTCTTTCAACATGGTATTTCCATTCTGCGGCTGGGGGTCGGCCAACTTCAGCAAGCGCCGAATTGCACTTGACCGGGGATCACGGTCCAATCTCTGATGTTCACATAATCTCCTCCTTCGCCTTACGATTGCTGTTTCTGCTCTTCTTATCCTCTCCTTTACTCTCCCCTCTGCTGCCCCTCCATCCTCTTCCCCTCCCTTCTCCCCTACCTCCCCTCCCTCCTCCTCTTTTACGACCCTTTGAGGGACCATTGTGTTGACAGCCCGGGCAGAAACAGGCCCCGGGCTAACTGGTCAACCCGGCAAACCGTCTCGAGCGATCTTTACAAGCCTACTTCGGAACGACACCATTTCGTGGCTCTCCCGTCCTATCTATTCGACACTCCTTGAACTTTATTGTGCAGAGGAAGGCAATGTAATGTTCTAGTGAAAGTCTGGCCAGGCCAGAAGCCTTGCACTTGACGGCCTCCAGGGCAATGAGGCTACTTCCCTGGAGATGCATTCTCTGCAAGCCACAGGGTCTCAGATGTCTTTAGAGCTTTGGCTTGTGTCGTTACACACCACGAGCTACTTTCTAAGCACCGTAAAAAATGGCACTAATCTAAAGGGGTCGGACACTGCCGTCAGCTCTCTGCCCGCCTGGTGAACTGTTTTCAGGACGCAGTCAGGCTCTTGGGGACGCACGTCATCTGTGGTGGCTCTCACACCACAATGGCAGAGCTAAGTGGTTGCAATGGAGACCGCGTGGCCCACAAAGCCTAAAATATTGCCAGCCCTTTACAGGAAGAGCTTCCTGACCCCTGGCCTAAAGCGCAAAGCAGGATCAAGGCCATTTATTTATTTTCTGCCGAGTTACCTACCTGCCCTGCTGCCTACACCTCACGCTCATTCTTTACGTCAAAAATTCTTACTGAAGTCTTCTGTGTACATGCCATTGTTGGTCTGGAGGGATGACTGTGTTACAGAAAAAGAACCCTTACCTTTAAGAACGAGCCCCTTGGTCTTCCAACCCTGGTATAATTGTATTGAGTAATTATCAAAATGCTTATCTTCATGGTTGGGTTCACGCGCGCACACACACACACACACACACACAGCTGCTCATTATAGATTCCAGGACAAAGATCAAAGTCAGCATAGGTATGATCAACCCTGGTTGTATTTTAAAGTTGACGTAAGACATTGTTTTCGATGTTTCTGCGCTTGCTTTCTGTGCTCCTAACTCCTCCTGTGAGTATTGGCTCATCTCACTATGTCTATCGTTATCTGAAATGTTTTTATTTGTATATTTGTTAATTCACTTGTTCTACACAGGGTAGTATACCAGAATATATTCCACGGGTCAGGGATTTTCTCGTATACCACCTGGGGCGGGGACATATCAGGGACTCAGACTCAGATATCTGAGTTTGAGGTTTCTACTAGACGTCTAAATGGAGATGCTGAGTGGATACGCAAGTCTGGAGGGGAGGACAGAAGTTTGGACAAGAGAGGGGTGCCTGGGTGGCTCAGCTGGTTAAGCGACCGACTTCGGTTCAGGTCATGATCTCACGGTCTGTGAGTTTGAGCCCCGCGTCGGGCTCTGTGCTGACAGCTCAGAGCCTGGAGCCTGCTTCAGATTCTGTGTCTCCCTCTCTCTCCGCCCTTCCCTTGCTCATACTCTATCTGTATGTCTCTCAAAAATAAATAAAGGTTAAAAATTAAAAAAAAAAAGAAGTCTGGACAAGAGACACCAGTCTGGCAATGGATGGTGTGCAGATACCATCTAATGGCAGGCGTCTGGGTAAGATCGTCCAAGGAGGCAAGAACGGACTGAGAAGGAGCCGATGGAGTGAGCCCTGGGGTGTTTCCACCTTAGGGGGTCTGGGGTACAGGACTAGCGGCCACGAGCCTGAGGGGGCCAGTGAGTCTGGAGAAAACCCAGCAGAATGGGCTGCCTTGGGACCACACGAAGAAAGGGCTGTGTGTTAAAGAGGGGAGCACCGAGGGCTGCTCGACCGTCCCGTGTGTGGATGGAGCAGGAAGGAAGAGGGCCGGGAGCTAACCGCTGGATGCGGCCACAGAGCGGTCATCGGTGACTCCGCCAAAGCGGTTTCTGTGGAGAACTGTGGGCGAGGGTCTGACCGGAGGGGAGCCCCAGAGGGAAGCACGGGGGAGAGACACTCGAGCTAGTGAGCACAAATGAGTCATTAAAGGAGTTTCCTGCTGGAAGAAAATAAATAGTCCGGGAGGGGGCGGGAAAGCGGGCTCCAGACAAAGTCTAGGATGTCAGAAATGTCAGGCCATCCACGCGCCACGGGCTGGGGCTCAGACGCAGCGTTCCTGACACATTCCTGCCTTCCCGGTTGGGGGGAAAGGGGTGCTATCTGGAGAAACCCACCCTGTCGTGGGAGCACCCCCCCCTACCCTCTGCTGACATCACAGGGGACCTGGTCTGCCACTCTCTCTATTCCGACACGCTCGTAACGTCAGGGTTACTGACTGTGTATACGAACGGTCGTGGGGGCCACCTGTAAGCTGGCCTCCACGGCTTCACCGCAGGGCTGGAGGGAAGGTTCTGAAACCCAAAACACACCTGCTGGGTAGGCACGAGATGGGTTGTATCCAGGGAACCCGAGATGGGTTGTAAGAGTTACAGGAGATGCAGTAGTTTGGGCCTTTTCACGTCTGTGACATCATTTGCTCTTCATAATCTGTCTTTAGGGAGGCTCAGTGGATACCTGGAGTCCTGTTTCACGGTTTGGGAGGTGCGGATGGGTGGTGGGGACAGGGGTGAGGCAGAGCCCCGGACTGGAGGGCAAAGACTCTCCTGTTACAAAACCGTACCTTGAGCAGCCATAAGCCAAAAGGAGAAAAAGAAAAAAAGGAACGTGGACGCAAAGCTTAAACCTTACACAAAAAATCACTCAAAATGAACCACAAACTTAAATGTAAAACATAGGGGCGCCTGGGTGGCTCAGTCGGTTAAGCATCTGACTTCAGCTCAGGTCATGATCTCGAGGTTCCTGAGTTCGAGCCCCACGTCGGGTTCTGTGCTGACAGCTCCGAGCCTGGAGCCTGCTTCAGATTCTGTGTCTCCCTCTCTCTCTGTGACTCCGTCTCTCTTTCTCTCTCAAAAATAAAGTTAAAAAAAATTTTTTTAAGAAGGACTTTTAGAAAACAACAGGAGAAAAATCTGTAGGACCTGGGGCTGGGCAGAGACTTCTTTAGCTTGACAAAAGCATGATCCATAGAAAGGGAAACCAATACAACGGACTGCACCCAAATTAAAAACTCGCGCTGAGTGGAAACCCCTGTGAAGAGGTCAAAAACGTGAAGCCGCCGAGTGGGAGGAAATATTGGCAAAACCACAGACACAACAAGGGTCTGGCCTCTTGAATACATGAAGAATTCTCAACATTCAACAGAGAAAAAATGATCGAATTAGAAAACAGACAAAAGATAGGAGCAGACGTTTCGCTCAAAAGGCTGCACGCACGGCGGTTCTCTGCCCAGGAAGAGACGGCCGACGGTACGAGCCGTTAGTGGAACGCGCACCAACGCCGCGGCGAGCTGCCCTCACCCGCCTATCAGACGGCCACGTCCACGAAAACTAGTGATAACACCAAACGCCGGCAAGGACGCAGAGAGGCGGGATCGTCCCCATGTGGCTGGCGAGGATGCGAAACGGCCCGGCCCCCCTAGAAACACGTGCCTGCGTCTTTCAAAACTAAACGGCCCTTGCCACATGACCTGGGACCTGCACTTCTGGGGAGATGAAGACTCAGGCTCGCCCCGGCACCTGTGCGCCACTGTCCGCAGCAGCTCTCTCGGCAATGACAAAAACCCCGGAACGGACGCAGGTGTCCTTCCGTGGGTGGCCAGTTAAACCGTGACCCCTCGTCCCCTCGGGCCGCCCCTCGGCACTCAGCTCACAGTGGGGGTGACGCTTCCGAGAACCGTGCTGGAAGAGCCAGTCTCAAAGACCGCACCGAGAAGACCCCATTCCCACAGCCTTCTGGAAATGACGCGCCCGCAGGGATGGAGATCAGGGGGTCATCGTCAGGCGGTGACGAGGCAGGCGCTGGGCTCTCCAGGGGTCTCTGGGACAGAGCCGCCCTGCACGCTGGCTACGATGGAGTGGCCAAACAGTGAGAAAACCACGCGTGCACGTGAGCCCGTGACATCTGAGTAAGGCGGAGGCGTGATACGAACGCCCACCTCCTGGTCGTGATGTTGCCGGGACGTCAGCTTCCTAGACGCCTCTCTGTGGAGTCCACCCGGAGAACCCCCGGCAGCGAAGTGAAAAGCCAGAGACACATGGCCAGGGCACAGGCCCCCACCTGCAGGGGAGGCCGGGAGCCACGGCGGTACCAAAGGATGTGACGCAAGAAGTCACACGGCTCTTGCTGGGAGCTAAGTCCATCCTCCGTCTCTTGCAAAAGATGCCCTGTAGCCGGAGTAATCTAGAACAAACACGCACGTGTCGTCGAGGGCTGAGAAAGCAGTCCTCTTTCGACTTCTTCCACAGTATTTGCGTCAGCGTCCAAATCCTCCTTAGACACAAAAGTTCTATTTGCAACGGAAAAATCGAACAAAAAAGTCAGACCTTTAAAAAACTCGAGAGTTTGCAGTTAACTCGGAAACCTTGGCTGTGAGTTTGGACACACTCTCCCTGCGGGTCCCTGCACCAGAGACAGGAAAAAACCAGCCGGGCTCCCGGCCCCTGGCAATCAGACCATAGCATCTAACGGGAGAAGAATCAGACTTTCCACACGATCCGACCCAGCGCTAACCATCCACGGCGCGTCAGACAGACTCGGCTCCCCTTATCCTCGCATGACTCCATCGGTCGTGGTGAAGATCTTCCAACATCAGAGCTACTGAAAATAATTCTGTTATCTAATTAAGATGCGCTACTCGACATCGAAGAAGATGTAATTGTCTAACAGAACTACGTTGCATTTCGACAGATTTTACAGTTGCATATATCGGCTTGCTCAGGGCGGAAGAGGTGGTTGCTGGATTTTTCCCCAACTATTAGCTATCAAACAAATTTATTAGACGTATGATAATCCTTCAAAAAGTATGGGCCAGCAGTTAAATGATCAAGAATTCAGCGAAGAACATTATTAAGGATGCCATTAAAGATTTAACTGTAGGGGCGCCTGGGGGGCTCAGTCGGTTAAGTGTTCGACTTCAGCTCAGGTCATGATCTCACAGATGTTTGAGCCCTGCATCCGGCTGTGTGCTGACGGCTCAGAGCCAGGAGCCTGCTTCAGATTCTGTGTCTCCCTCTCTCTCTGACACCCCCCACTCGTACTCTGTTTCTCTCTCTCTCAAAATTAAATAAACATTAAAAAAATTTGTTAAAGATTTCACTGTAAGGATTTCTGTTACACTACTGTTAGAAATAGCTAAAAGTTGGATGCCGGGGTGGCTCAGTTGGTTAAGCATACGACTTTAGCTCAGGTCATGATCTCCCGGGTCATGGGTTCCGGCCCCGCATCATGCTCTGTGCTGACAGCTTGGAGCCTGAAGCCTGCTTTGGATTCGGAGTCTCCCTGTCTCTCTGCCCCTCCCCTTCTCATACTCTCTCTCTCTCTCTCAAAAATAAATAAATGTTAAAAAAAAAGAAATAGTCAACAATAAAAGACTGATTATATGAGTTATTGACAGTTATACAGTAAGACGATAGCATAAAACAGTTTATAAAGTAACCATAGTAAAACATTATTTTTAGAAAAAATATAAATGTATAAATGACTTTATGCAGAAGGTTTGAAAAATACAAAGATATTCTACATACTGGTCTATGGGTAGAAGTCAGGAGACCTTGTATTTTCTCTTAGTTTTGTCTGTATTTTCTCAGTTTCTTTCATTCCAATTATTAAGAAGGACAGCATATTATATTATTATATTAAATTATTAAATACAAAATACTAATTATATTTTATGTATAAATTATGTATTTGCATAGGTTATACATTTATACCTAAATTATACATAATTTATAATGTAGTATTTAGTATATCTAGTTATAATTAAATATACAATCTATGTCCTATACAAAAAGTCAGTCCATCAGGGCTCCAGCTACACCTTGCTCAGACGCAGGCGCAAGAGGAAAACAGGGCCACGTGGACTTCTTACAGACACTTGAGTCTTCCTTTAAGTCAGGAATGAGATTTCAAAGGTAGTCTGCAGGAGGCTCATTCTTATTTGCAATATATGCAGATTCCTTGGAGGACCAGACTAAACAGGGCTCAAGGAAATTAACAGAGCCCAAGAGAAGAGTGGGCTATCCATGGTTGCCACAGAACCTTCTGGAAGCCGCTTGGCAGAATCCGAGTGGGCCCTCAGGCCAGCAAGTGCTTGGACACCCAGCCCTAAGTGGCCGAGCACGGAGCAGTGAAGTTCAACCCCTCACCCTTGGGGCACCGGGCGCCCCCAAAATCTTGTCATACTTCTAGAATTAAAGGAGGGAAATGTTTTCAGAACGACAGGTGGGATAAGCTGGGACCTCTTGCCCGGCATTCAGTCTGCAGGGAAAGAGGACAAGCCTGTCTTCACCTCTGAAAGCCTGGGGGTGCCAGCACCCCATGGTGTTGGTCATGGAGGTTCAGGCCATTGCTGGCTCTTAAAGTCGCTCTCAGCAGACACTGGCGGGGCAGCCTCCTCTAAGAGCTGGGAACTAGGCTAGGCCCTGGGACCCCCAAGAAGGATGCGGTTTCTCCTCAACCAGCAATTACTCAGACGGTGCCCAAAAATACACTCAGGGGAATGGAGGAGGAGGAGAGGAGGTTAGGGACCTTGTCGCTGGGACCTGCTGGCCCAGACTGGTGGGCGCATCAGAAGAATTCCACATGGAGCAGGCCCCGTCCTGGTTTCCTGCCCGGGCTCTTCCCCTGGAGGCTGGGTGTCCTTACTCAAGTGAACCGGCCTCCTCGAGCTTCTGATTCTCCGTCTCTCAGCGGAGCAATCCCTCCCTCAAGTAAGGCTTCTGGAAGGACAACATCAAATCTTGCGTGTCAAGTCCAGGCACCCAGTAGTCATGACCAAGACACCAATTCCTTCCATGGCCTTCTTCGCCGTAGCTATTCAGTAACTATCAGAGAAGGGGTTGGTGTAGGAAACAAAATGAAAGAATACGAGATGTTTGTAAAGCACCAGCAGCTGCCTCACCTGTAGGTTAGATTTGGTGACGGCACCGGAAGGGCCCGGAAACTGGGAAGGATTCAGGATGGGACGCACACCTTCTCCCTCCTCACATTTGTGTGTTTGCTTCCGGGCAGGGCAGGGCGGACATCAGTCCCAGGAAGATTATTTTTCTTGCCCTGGGATTCTGGATAAGTTCCACATTTTCCCCGCGGAATTATGCAGACATTTCTTTAATGCGCTGCCGGAAACATCGTGATAATGCATCTTCAACCATCCTGCTCCAAGTAGGGGGGGCAACCTTGACACGCCTCTAATGTGGCGGTCCCCCATCCCCATCCTCAGCAGGAAGGGGGTAGATGCCTTGAATTAGCTACTAGAAAATCATGAAGTGAAAACACCCCTGTTTAGCGGGATCCATTACTACCAGGTTTGGAGAAACATGTAAGTTCAAGGTCCCAACACCATCCCAGTGCGCTTGCTCACGGGAAACGCGGAACTAACACAGTTAAGAATGGACATTTCCATATTCAAAAGAAAGAGAGTGTCCCAGGGACGAAGTGCGACAAAGCGAGAGTTGGTTCCCTGTTTAGACTGAAGGAAAACTCACCCCTCCATGCGGTCGCTCAAGGACCCAGAATCTTCTGTCATGCCCTCAGGCTTTGCAGCCACAGCAGAGGAGGAAAGAGCATGAGGGGCTGCAGGGGACAGCTTCCTCGGTCAGACCTAGAAGTGGCTCCCTTTCCAGTGGCCAGCACCTAGTCCCTGGGCTGCACCTCCCCCTACAGGGGACTGGGAAATGCCTGGCTTTGCATCCAGGAAGACAGAGAAAACGAGATTTGTTGGACTGTGTAGGGTGTCTGCAAAACTCTTTCTGGAATGCTCTAAGCCAGTTACCTGTGTAGTCAGTTCCTTCTTATCATTCAGTTTTCAGGGAAAACACTGTCACCTTCTCTCAGAGACCAATATAACAACCCAATTTTATTTTTATTTTATTTTTTAAATTTTTAATGTTTATTTATTTTTGAAAGAGAGAGAGAGAGACAGAGTGCAAGCAGCAGAGGGGCAGAGAGAGAGGGAGACACAGAATCCGAAGCAGGCTCCAGGCTCTAGGCCGTCAGCGCAGAGCCTGACGTGGGGCTCGAACTCACAAACTGCAAGATCCTGATTTGAGCCGAAGCTGGACACTCAACCGACTGAGCTACCCAGGTGTACCGTAATAACCCAGTTTAAAAAAGTGCCCCCATATTATAATAGTTGTCACTACCTGAAATGTTCTTATTTATTTACTTGTTTTACTTGCTCATTATCTGTCCCTTCTCATTCCCACCTGGTGGCTGGGCTCCCCATCCTGCGAAAGCTGACACTCTGTCTCGTTCCCCAGAGGCGTCCGCTATATTTTAAGTGTTCTGTAATCAGTGTCTGAATGCACTCTAGAAGGCGGAATCCAGTCCATATTGATACCTAGGCAAGAACATCTGAGTCGCGAGGTTATCAGAAGCACCCAACGAGCACCCAGGTGATTTGTAAACAGAAGTCTGATCATGTCACCTCCCTTCCGTAAGGCACATTACCAGTGTCCCCTTGCCACCAACAAGTGGAACAAACTAGACTCTGAGCAGCACCCGTGGTCTGCAGCCCCGAGCTATCTGACACCCGCTAAAGCTGAGTCAGGTCTTTGTTGAACACCTACTCGTTGCTGGGCATGTTGAAGGGTATTTCTGAAGGGCACGGTGGGCAATTCAGGTAAATAAACAGGCAGTTACAAAACAGGTAAGTGTCATGTTAGAGAAAATACGACTGGTAGGTGACACGTGGGAAGGCCAATTTCACTCCTGCCTCTCCCAGAAACTTCCTCTTTATCCCAGCCGTGCGGACCCTCTGTCTGTTGTTGCTCGACGTGCCAGCCGGTTTCACACCTCCGCCCATGACATCGCGAGCCCTTCCTCCGTCTGAAATCCCTCTCCCTTCCTACAGCCCCTCGAACGTTCGTATCAAATGCTTCCGATTCGAATTTGAATTTTCAATTCAAACTTTTCCGCCGTCTTCCCGGATGCCTCATGGAAAGTTAGTTGTCTTCCTCTCTGCTCACGGACCCTGATACGCATTTATTAAAATCTTTCTGACGCTGTGTTAAAATCACACACTTCCTGCCTCGTGCTAGACTTTGAGTTCCTTTAAGACAGAAACGAAATCCTACTTCTCTTCTTAAGCACCATACAGAGCACCCGGCGGGCAGCTCAGAGCCGGTGCTTAATGAACGCGGATATTACCAGGGAGTCCCGGTTTTTCTCCCGTCAGCGTTCTAGACACGGTGGGGACAAAGGAACTTAGAGCAAGGAGATCTTTGATACTACTTCCTGAAAATACATGGGTTCACCTCTAAGAGAAGAATATAGCCAAAGAGAGAGCATCGCTGTCCATTTGTTACGTACATTTATACAAACTCACGTGGGATGCAGAGACGGGAACACCATTTAAAAGCATAAAGATGCAAACCCAAGGAAGAGATGTCTCTGGTTAAAGTACTGTCAACAGAGTGCTTCGTTTTTCCAGCCCAAACTTCATGGAGGGTACAGATCTTTCGGCACAATATTTTTAGCCTCATATTTATATTGGAAAAATTTATATTCAACAAAAATTCAAAAACTCAATAAGACACTCTAGCCTAAGCATGCAGGGCGAAACCTCGGCGTCCATCTCCGGTGCCGTAGGCAGAAACTCAGAGGCAGGACGGCGGCTCTGCAGAGGGCGCGGGGCATCGGCAGCGTGGCACGAGGGGCTTACGATCACGAACCCTTGGCCGCAGGCGAGGGCCCGCGTGGCCGTTTTTCCCGCGGAGACACCAATCAAGCCTACTCTGAATAACTCTCGCCATCGGGTCGCGGCCGCAGCAAAGCGGTGAAGCTCAAGCATCTGCTGCTTGGCGTCTAAATGCGCTGCTTTGCCCGAAAGAGTGGCTTCGCCCCCCAACTCGTCCACGCCATCAATCTTTCACAAAACCAGTCACCGAAAAATGACTCTGGGTGCATCGTGCTTAATCATCTTTAGTTTTTCTTTGCCCACTTTTCTAATGAATTCCGCATTTACTGTTACTGCATTTGCTTTATGGTGCGCCTCTCTGAACGGCCCTAAAGAGCGGCCGTTGAAACATGTGGTTATCTCGAAGCAGGGATCACAGACTCAGTAGGAATCCTGGTTTCCCGGTCGCTCAGCCAGCTGGTAGGGGCACAGGGCCACGTGGGGCTCTCACCTCCCCCTCCCCCACCAGCCTCCACGATGACACATCTGCCTCGCAGCACGGATTCGGGTCTGAAACCAGTTGGTAGGCTAAAACACAACAACGACAATATCTTGCTTTTGGATATAAGCTTCAGTTTGAGAAACATTGTCACATATGCCATCACGTGTTATAGTCGCCCGTCCCACGAGGTGGAGGACAGGCAGTATTCTCTCTAGGCCACTGAGGTGGGACACGTATACGAGGGGCTCCCCTGATGTGAAGCATCTAAGAAGGTGGCACACTGGAAGTTCAGGAAGTTTCCTGCGTCAGGCTCCCAGGAAGCTACGGCGATGGATAACGTGCAGTGTCTTCCCTGAGGAAGCTCTCACCATCTAGTGGTGAACGCTGAAGCATACATCGAGAAGCACAGAACAGTATGCACGGGGCCCCTCTGCTCCCCCGAGATAAACAGGAGGTTGCTCAGAGAAAGGAGAAGCTAGTCGCCGGCAAGAGAGAACTGGGGAAGGCTATGTATGTGAGGCTGTGTTTGGGTTGCTCCTTTGTTTTGTTTTTTTGTTGTTGTCGTTGGTTTTTAATGAAATAAATACAAAACATTTTTGAGAGAGAGAGACAGAGTGTGAGCAGAGGAGGGGTTAGAGGAGAGGGAGACAGAATCCCAAGCAGGCTCCAGGCTCCGAGTTGTCAGCACAGAGCCCGACACGGGGCTCGAACTCACAAACAGTGAGGTCATGACCTGAGCTGAAGTTGGGCGATCAACTAACTGAGACACCCAGGCGCCCCATTAGGTTGCTTCTTTGAAGAGTAAGAAGACTACAGGTAGACTAGGGAAGAATGAAGGCAAGTGGTTCCAGAAGAGGAGAAGGTGTGTGCAAACATCCAGAAACATCAAAGCACCGAAGGTGTGTGTGTATGTGGAGGACGGGTCAGAGACAGCCGGAAAGCAGGTGGGTAGGTGACAAAGGGCATTGTTCTGACTTTCTCTGATAGGCAACGGGCAACCACGGAGAAACTCGACCAGGAGAAAGACACAGAATTTGAATTTGGAACAACGCGGGCAGTAGAGAGGACACGGGAGATTGTTGGCAAGACACCCAGGCAGGGAATGAGTATGATGTAAACTCAGGCAGGGACGGTGGGTGTGCCCGCGAGAGGCCCTTCTATGGCAGAAGAACAATGGGTCTTGTGGTTACGTGGATGTAGGTAATGAGCGAGGGTGAGAAAGCAGGAAGGATTCCAGATCGTCAGCTCGTACGTGTTGGAGAAGGGTAACAGCTTTAACGTGAGAAGGAAAAAGATGGATGGGCCAGGGTGGGCGGAGGAGGAGGGGGAGGCATTTGGTTGGGGCAATTCTAGAGGAATGAGCCTTCGGGATGTCAGGGGGATCCCGTGGATGGAGCTGGGGACACAGGATGGAGATTAACTGCAGCACACGGAGGAACGGATGTGAACCGTGGACAGAATATGGAGCAAAAGGTGCGAGACACGAGGGCCCTGGATATCACCTTCATTTAATGGGCAGACGGAGGAAAGGAAGCTAAAGAAGGAGGAGACCAGGAGAGAGTGAGGGCAAGCCATCCAGGAGAGATTCCTGAGAAGAGAGAAGAAGGGATGGCCACAAAGAGCAGAGGTAGGGGTGGCGGCAAATGACTGGGGAGGGGGAGATCCGGCTGTGGGAGGAGGGAGATCAAGCCACCCAAGAGAAGAAGCTTCTTCAGTTCTCCTGTGGAGGCAGACTGGGGCATGCTGGCAAACCGAGGAAGAGCGGCCAGGGGTAGAGGTGGATGAGCGAGGCTCTGTCGGGGGCGGGGGTGGCTCACGCTCCCCCAGCGTCCTCCCTTTCAAGCCAGCAATGCTACTCAGCCCTACCCTGCCAAGGTGTGTTTCTGCAGTCCTCTCCTGCCGGGACTGAGGAGCGGACTGAGGAGGGACGGACAGGGAAGTAAGACCCCGGCCGTGACGGGAGAGGTGGTCTGGTCAGGGCTCAACACAGACTGCGTTGTCAGGGAAAGGTCTGTACAAATTTCAGAGGACCACTTAGTGACGCTGGACCAAAGTCCTATATACCAAGGGGGTGCCCGTGATCTCCTTGGTCTCCAAGAGTCCCCGTATAGTATCCCGGAGGCCCATCCCCCCAAGCTGCCTGCAACCTTGGTCCATCCTCAGCACAGGGGTCCAGGGGATGCCCTCTTGAGATCTCGCGAGACTTCGACCTGCCTTTTATTATTTTTTTTGCCAAAGTACAAGATAAGAAGACATCGGCTCACATTCCTATTTTGTTACCTGTCTCTTTTCATCTGCGACTCAACTTCTTGAACCCCCAAGGCAACTTTCCTCCCAAGTCATCCAAATGAGGAGGTGTTCACAGTCTCTTAAAACAACTTTGCATTGGAATTTGCTCTTGTACTGCACCCAAAATAAGCTTACATATTAAAAAAAATAAAACCCGACCTTAATAGATGCCTTCTTTCTTAGTGTCTCTGAATAACACTTTTTCACACCTTATGAAAGAAATATTTATTGGAAGAGTGGGTCCAGTACATGTCTAGACATCGTTACAGGCTTTCCGGTGTTTGGCACACAGTAGGACTCAATAAATATTTGTTGGAAGAATGAAGAATCAATAGTAATCATTCCGTGAGGGAACAGTGAACCGTTATTTGGGCAAACAGATGAAACCCGGCTGGGAAGGAGCTGCTGTCAGTTACACAAAGCCCGTTGTCGAGAGTAGCAAATCACAATTAAAAAAAAAAATTACTCAAGTTCTATAAACAGGATACAATTAAGAATTTACTTGCTCTAAGTCAAACTGGTCTTTTAATAAGGGCTCATTGAAAGAGTCTTGCTAATTTCAGACATTCTTACCTGTCAAAGCTGAAATTCGGGGTCCTACAAACCAGCTCCTGATGTAGAAAACAAAGCTGCTTAACCATTTAAAAATCCAGAATCTGGGGGCACCTGGGCGGCATCCGACTTCAGCTCAGGTCATGATCTCACAGTTCGTGAGTTCGAGCCCACATCGGGCTTTGGACTGACAGCTCAGAGCCTGGAGCCTGATTCAGATTCTGTGTCTCCCTCTCTCTCTGCCCCTCCTCTGCTCATGCTCTCTGTCTCTCTGTCTCTCTCAAATATAAAATAAAACATAAAAAATAAAAAAAAAATACAGACATCTGCAAAAACCCCACACTACGGAAGGGTCACGTATGGGTCTATCCCTTAAACTTCTCTCTCCATAAAGACTTCAGAAGTAAAATAACTGGATTGTAAATTTCAGAAGTCTTGATATATTACCTTCTCCCCTCCCCAGCAAGTCAAGGGCCCTTGTAAACCGAGTGATGGGCTTTGACTCTCTCGAAACACCACTGTGACAACGTATCAGCGACTCCAAGTAAAACACCGGATGAAATCAGCTCAAAATCAGAACAACTTGATGACAATGACACGAAGAGAACAGCTGTACCATCAAAAGCTAACACTGGGTTTTTTTCTTGCACCATCCACAAAAATAAACTCAAAATGGATTAAAGACCTAAATGTGAGACTGGAAACCATAAAACTCCCAGAAGAAAACATAGGCAGCAATTTCTTTGACATTGGCTGTAGCAACATTTTTCTAGATAGGCCTCCTAAGGCAAGGGACATAAAAACAAAAAGATCCCATCGGGACTACACCAAAATAAAAAGCCTTTGCACAGCGAAGGAAACCGTCCACGAAACAAAAAGCTGACCTACTGAATGGGAGAAAATATTTGCAAGCGATATATTAAATAAGGCGTTAACATCCAAAATATATAACTTACGCAATCAACACCAAAACCAAAACCAAAAGTCTGATTTAAAAATGGACAGAGGATCTGACTAGACATTTTCCCACAAAAAAATAACAGACCATCCAGATGGCCCACAGATACGTGAAAAGATGCTCAACATCACTCGTCATCAGGGAAACACAAACCAAAACCACACTGAGATACCACCTTACAACTGTCAGAATGGCTAAAATCAAGAAGACAAGAAATAACAAGTGTTGGCGAGCCTGTGGAGGAAAGAGAACCCCCACGCACTGGGGTCTGCATTGTTGGGAATGCAAACTGGTCCGGCCGCTGTGGAAAACAGTGTGGACGTGCCTCAAAAAATTTAAGATAGAACTACCACACGATCCAGCGATTTCAGTACTGGGTATTCACCCAAAGAAAAAGAAAACTTCAATTCAGAAAGATAAACGCACTCCTATGTTTACTGCAGAGTTATTTACAATAGCCAAGACACAGAAGCAACCTAAGTGTCCGCTGCCGGATGCAGGAATAAGGAAGATGTGGTATATACACCGAGGAATATTACACAGCCATAAAAAAGAATGAGGTCTTGCCATTTGCCACAAAACAGATGGACCTAGAAGGTACTGTGCTAAGTAAAATAAGTCAGACAGAGAAAGACAAATTTATGATTTCACTTATATGTGGAATCTTAAACACAAACACACAAATGAATACACAACAGAAAGTAGAAATAGACCTATAAGTACAGAGAACCAACTGGTGGCTACCTGTGGGGGTGGGAGGAGAGGGGGTTTGGGCAAGATGGATGATGGGGAGAGGGAGGCTCGCAGTTACGAACGAAGAAACCACAGGGATGAAAGGTACAGCATAGGAGTATAGTCGATGGCACCATAATGCTCTTGTATGGTGACAGGCGGTGGCCACACTGTGGAGAGCACAGCAGAACATAAAAACTTGTCTAATCGCTATGTTATACACCTGAAACTAATGCAACATTGTACATCAACTATGCTTCAATTTTTAAAAAGCTTTCATAAAACTATAGCATAGAATTCATTGACAGTTATGGGCATCCCTGAATAAACTGTAGAAATACGATTAAGTCTCCGACTTGAATAAAGAGGACCTCATCAGCTCATCTCTTCCGAAGTGCTCATTTAAATGGCTACTCGGTACATAGTTTACCGATTTTCTTGAAATGCAATAGGGTTCTTTTTAATGAAATAATGCCATAAAGCTCACTTTTGGCCAAAATGGTACTAAGCTTGTGAGAGTTTTAGGCGAGGGCACGCAGGTTCCTACTGCTCCCTGGCCAAATCCAGGTGCCCGGAGAACCCACCTAGCGTTTTCTCACTGGAGAGCGTTCCAAGACACTGGTTCCTGAACCCCTTGTGAAGTATTTCCTCAAGACATAGATATAAAGAAGTCGAGAAGTATTCAGGCTGTAACAACAAAAACAACCACAAAACACTTACTATAAATAACCAGGTTACCTGATTTCTCTGTGTGTGTGTGTGTGTGTGTGTGTGTGTGCGCGCGCGCGAGGGGGGATTAAATGAAATTGAAAATGAAATTCTGTTTAGCGATTGCAAATGCAATTTTATTTAGAGAGCTCAAGTCTTCAGTACTTTAGATGTCTGTGCAAGACTATTTATTGCAGCATTATTTATACCCTCAGAAAATACCCTTAGAAACAAAATAAATGCCCTTCGATGCGGGAATGAGTGAAATATGGTCCCGCTACACCACGGAATATTATTCAGCCAGCGTGAAGAATCACGTAGAACATATGCCAACTGACTCAGTGAGATTTCTAGCAAGTACTGGTTATTGAGCCAAGATATAGAAAATATGTACAATGTCCTTATTTTCTAAAGCAAACAATGACACAGAAGCCACGCGTGCTATTTACAAACAGCCCTTTCTCTCCGGCCCTTGTTCTTGAGTGCGGATGGCAAGTTCAGATAATGAGATCTCACTACGGGGAAGCACACCTGCACGGGCATGTGTATATATACTTAGATCTATAAATCGATAAACAGCATTATTCCATGTTTCTGCATTTTTAAAAGACTTCCACATTTATCACAGTATTTCTGTAAATACATGCAGTAAATTTCTAACCACGACTTTTAAAAGGAAGAAACGAAAAAGTGAATTGTTTTAACTCGTATTTGGTCTCTCCCGGCATTTCTCTCCCCGTCACCAGTACCTACAGTGGGCATGAGACAACGTTTGAAACATCGCATGGATCGCCTTGTCCTTGTAATGACCTTCACGGGGAGACGGACGTGAGGAAAAGGGTCCTCCTGAGGTGAAGACGCTTGCTTGCGCTCATGTAACCCGTAGCCGGCGGGACTGGACTTCTCGCCGCAGTCCGCCGAACCCCCCAATCCGGTTTCCTACTCACAGGCGCCTCCTGAAATCCTTGCTTGATTTTGTGCCATCGGACCCGCACGGGGAATCGGATTCAGCTCCAACCGCGGACCCGGTATTTGCCACTAACCGCTTCGCGGTTACTACAACTCCCACCCAGCCCTGAGTCCTCGGGCCCTGGGACTGCGGGGCTCACGGGATGATCCTCGGTGCTCAGCAGGCCCACACCCCCGCGATGGAGGCGACTGGTAAACCCCAGACGTGACAACACCTCGGCCTTTCAGTCGGAGAACCTCAAAACACGAGTGCCCGGAGTTCTACTAACCGAGAATATTTACTAGGTGTCTCCTCTACGCTCGGAATAAAGGTTCTTTGAGCCGTATGCCGTCGTGTCTTTAGTCCGTTTCCGGCCCGTGGCACCTGGACTCCAATTGGCATTAGACTGAGTCTTTGCAGACAGGGCTGGCCTGAGCAAATGTGGAAAACGGAAGACTGCATTAAAACCCACGCCGTGGAAACTAATTAAGGAAGCACGCAGACGCGCCGGCGGCCTAGCCAGCAGCCGGGCCGAGGAAACAGTGTAATCGGGGAAAAATCACCCCGAACCCTTTCCTACTGGAAGGGGGAACCTACTGGAAACAACAGTCGCGCCTCTTCTACCTCTGCTCGTGGAAAGTTCACGTGAGGCCCCCGTGCGGTCTTCCATCGTGACGAATCTGCCGGACTCGCGGCCCAGTGCTCTGCTGACCGGGCTCGTTCTCTCCCTCCAGCCCTGGTCCATTTGGGTTCATGTCGTCACCTCCTGCAGACTCTCCACACGCCCCGCTGAGCACCCCTTGCCGGGGGCTGATCCGCCTTCTCCGGGACCTGGTCTATCCTGTGCCCCTGGGAGGGTCTCCCCAGAGCTCCTCCCGATTCCACCCTCGGCCTGTAGCCCCCCCCCCTCGTTTAAAAGGTCTCGCGTAAAGTGAAAAGTGATTTGTCACTGGGAATTAACTAACGACACGCACAGTTCAGTCACCTCTGTCCTGGATGAAATCTGGGAATAAAGGTAATTGTCTCCAAATTCTGATGCAAGCCCAGCCTCCTCCTTCTTCTTTTTTTTTTTACTGTAAAGAACACAGAGCTTAAAGCGTCTCATCTTCTTAGAGTCTTTTCAGGGAACACGGTCCCCTGTAACAGGACGGCCCGCAGGCACATTCCGGCACTTTCTGGTGTGGCCTGAAGAAGAGGCGGTGGGATGAGAAGGTCAGGGGCTGAGCCTCCGGGTCAGCCTGGGATGCGCCCCGGTCCGAAACCCAGCAGCCACGTGACGTCACACACGCTCCGTACGCTCTTCCTGCCTCCGTTTGGGCGGACGGTTTACTTTTGTTATTTTATTTTTGAGAGAGAGAGAGAGAGAGAGAGAGAGAGTGACGGGCTCTTGGCCGTCAGCACGGAGCTTGCTAGGGATTCTCCGTCTCCCTTTCTCTCTCTGACCCACCCTGCTTGCTCTCTTTCTCTCTCTCTCTTTCTCAAAAATAAAAGAACAAAAATAAACTGTCTTCCGTTCCCTTGTACCGAGGGGGAACGGCAGTGTCGCCGGCTTCCGAGGTCGTCGTAAGGATTCAATGCGAGGCTGATCCCTTAGAACTGTGACCGGCAAGCGAGAGCTTCAATAACTCACTCACAGTGAGCCTCTAGCAAGGACACTGACACGAGCCCGTCTGACCCCGACACGGATCTCCCAGTTTCCTCTGCCATCAAGGCACTGTCCTGCCAGAGACACGGAGACGCCCCTTCATCAACTGTCTGCCTGGGACACCAGGGCGGCTCAGTCGGCCAAGCATCCAAATTCGGCTCGGGTCATGATCGCACGGTTCGAGAGTCCGAGCCCCGCGTCGGGCTCTTGGCCGTCGGCACGGAGCCTGCTTGGGATTCTCTGTCTCCCTCTCTCTCTCTCTCTCTGCCCCACCCCTGCTTGCTCGCTCGCTCTCTCAAAAATAAAATAATAAAAATAAAAATAAACTGTCTGCCCAAACCAAACTTCTTCCAGTCCTTAGAAAATGCTCTGAGCTTTGCTCGCCTTCCACTGGGAGACTTTTCCACCCGCGATGCCACCCGCGCGTCCCTCTCCCGCAACGTCCCCGCACGCGCACGGTCGACCCCCGACCCCCATCGCCCGTGGTGCCTGCTCTGAGACCCCAGGCAGGGGGGTCTCACACGGGCTTTGCTCTCACCCCAACTCGCTCCGCCTTCCTGTCACCACGCCGTTTGCACCGCGGTTTACGACTAAGTTTTACCCCTCGTGCTCGGCGGCAAGCCCCATAAAAACTTGCACATTTCGGTTCTCCTCATAAAAACCTCGTTCGGTGCAAGTCTGCTCCTGCCTCGTTCATGAAATGCCCCGTTCACACTTGCCAACCAGCACACCGTAGTGAGCTGCGCAGGCACTGGGGTTGGTGGGAGAGTTAGAAATTACAACTTGGGACGAAAAAAGACCTTCACGGAATAATTAAAGTCTCACCGGAGCTTACTGTCATCCTCTGTTGTGTTTCTGCCTCGGAAATAATGACGGAAGATGCTAAGAAGGTGCGACACATCTGGGGTCTCTTCGCACCCCCAGGCGACGGGAGAGGGAGACGTGTTCCAGAAGTTTCTACGCCCCTCTGTGTCTACCTGAGGCCCCAGCCACGCGTGCTCACCTGTGCTGGCCCCTCTGCTCCCGGCCCGGGGCCTCTGCTCACCTGCCGTGGCCTCGTCTACTTTACCTCCAGCTTGTGCCCTTCAAATCCCACTTCGCTTCCTCCTGGGAAAAGTGCTATTCATGCCCACCGTTTATGAGGCACTTACTGTATACCAACCACTACGTAAAGTGCTTTATGATCAGCCGGTGCGCTGGTAGGTACTCACCTGGCCCTGCGGGGAGGGAAAGCCCCGACACGGAGAGTTTGCCGATTCCGTGGCGTAAACGGAGCAAGTTCTGCCAAAGGCCACCTGGAAGAGGAGGGTTTGTTCCCACGGCCCGTCGGGAACGGTGGGAGCGGAATGTGAACTTCGGCCTGCGCAGGCGCCCTTCCATCCCCGACAAGCCAGGCGAACGCAGCAGGAATCCACAAACCACACACTGGCTCCCTTCCCCGGCACCGCGAGCCACTCCGCCCGCGTCTGGAGACGAGGCTTTGGGGTGCTGACCCCTCCGCCTGCCCTGCCCGGGAACAGGAGGCTCTGGCCCGCCCCTGGAATCCCGCCTTATCCTCCCCTACCTTGTTTGTCCTGTTTTCTCTTCCTTTCCTCTTGGTGCCCCCCTCTTGGCTCACTGCCCCTCCTTGTTCTCCTCCTCCTGCAGACGGGGGGCCCCGCGGGCCCCGCAGATGCATGTACCACCCCCAGAGCAAAGTTCAGGTCTTCTTCAAGGTGACCCTCTCCAAGTGACATGCTAACTGCAGTATTTATGCCATTTCTTAACCAGGGAACACGGACCAACGACCGTCTCTACTGGGCTGCTGTCCTTTGATCATGTGACACCCAGCCAGTTTCTGGGTGCGGCGGCCCCAACCCTGTGCTCCCACAGCCCTGGGTTTTCCTGATCACACAGTTTGCATGACCTGCTGACTTCTCGGCAGACGAAGATGGCGTTAGGACAGAAGTCACTTGGGTGCCCCCTCCCTCCACTGGCTCTTACTCGAAGGACCCCATTGTGTGTATCCGGTCCCAACTCTGCGATGGTGACAGCACCCCGGTAGCTTGAATCTGCCAGCATGGGACACTTTGGGGTGGGACTTGAGAATTTCCGTCGCTAACGCTCCCAGATAATATTGATGTGCTGCGAGGGCAGACGTTAAGAGCCACCGCCCGGGATCGGAGCGGGCCTACGACCTTCCTTTGCGTCAGAGCCAGGCCACCTCTCCTTGCCCTCCTGCTCCTCATCGCCGTGGGGGGAGTGACGGGGGACACCCAGGAGAGCCTCACCCTGGGTCTCCACCCTGCGGCGTCCAGCCACCCGGAAGGCCCGGCCTCACCTCCTTCCTTCTGGAAGGGGGAACGCTGGACCTCCCTTCTCCCTGGCTACCGTGCGTTGTCCGCCTTCCCCTCGGGGTTGGGTGGGGTCACGCCGGACAGGGAAGCAGCGACAAGAGGGCTCTACAGCATCCCCTCTGCTGGAGCGACCCCGGGCCAGCGTCTGCGGGTCGGGTCGGAAACGCAGACCCGCGGGCCCGCCCCCACCTGCTGGATCAGAACCGGCATTTTGCAATCCCCAGGCGGCTCCCGGACACAGGAATACGTGACGAGTGCTTGTCCGGTACACACTTACACAGAGAAGGACCCAGGACGGAAGGGGGTATGAAGAGATCATGAAACGGAAAGAGAAACAGAACTCCTGGTGTTAGGCTCAAATGTGGGTTCGCCACCCCCCCCCCCATCCCAGCCTGCCCTCGGCGAAAGTGTTCCCTGGGGCTCCGCGGGTCTGACCTCGGGGGAGGATCTTGGGCTGGACTCTCCTCTGGTGGAGTGACGGTGACTGTGTCCTGCTGACGTCACCATGCTGGCAAGTATTGTCTTGGAATTCATGCCGGGGAAAACGCTCTGAGGATTCAGGACCTGATCCCGCCGGTTACAAGCGGGCAGGAAAACGAAGTCACCGAAACACACTTTCCCCAAGGAACTGAGTATCTCAGGGGTCGGAGTCCCCACTCGAACCTCTCCCGCTTACTGGAGGCATCCGTTCCGGACCAGCCGATTCACGCCTTTGCGTGTCCGTCCTTGCTGCCTTCACCGTGCAGCCGGGTCAGGACGAAATTCAACGCCGATCTATTGTAAAATAAAACTGCAACCTTTCCGAGAGATGGAAGATTCCGGGAGGTCTACGAGAGTGACGTGGGGGCGGCCCTCTCCCCACACCCCGCTGACAGAGGGGGATCTGGCCGTAAGACCAGGTACGAGGAGGACAGAACCGACGAGGGCGCGGACGGCGTAGGTTCTTGAGACAAAATGATCTGAATGTCAAAAGACAATGAATAGTCCTTCAGAAAATTGATGGAAAGGATTTTTACCAAAATGACCCCATATGAACACTGAGAAATTCCAGTGTCATAAAGCTTTATCGTGGGTAGCTATCTTTTGAGTTCCAAAATAACTCTAGCTGCTGCTGTTTTGATAAAGAATAAAAATGACCGGGGGGGGGGGGAGTGGGAGAATAAAAATGTAAAATATTATACAATTATATCATAATAACATGGGCTAAAATATGAGGAAGAAGAAGAATATTGATCTAAGAGACTTTTTAATACCACTGGGCTTTTTAAAAAATTATTTAAGTTTATTTCTTTATTTTGAGAGAGAGAGAGAGACAGGGAGAGAGAAAACACTCCCATGCAAGTGGGGAAGGGGCAGAGAGAGAGAAAGGGAGAGAGAGAATCCCGAGCAGGCTCTATACCGTCAGCACGGAGCCCAACATGGGACTCAAACTCACGAAGCTTGAGATCATGCCCTGAATTGAAATCAAGAGTCAGACGCTCAACCAAATGAGCCCCCCAGGTGCCTCTGATCTAACGGACTTTTTTTTTAATGTTTATTTATTTTTGAGAGAGAGAGAGAGACAGAGTGCAAGTAGAGGAGGGGCAGAGAGAGAGGGAGACACAGAATCTGAAGCAGGCTCCAGGCTCTGAGCTGTCAGCACAGAGCCCGATGCGGGACTTGAACCCATGAACCACGAGATCATGACCTGAGCCAAAGTCGGACACTTAATCGACTGAGCCACCCAGACACCTCTGGTCTAACAAACTTCTTTAAAAAAATCACTATTCTTTTACATGAATTTAGTCCAATCTCTCCTTTTCCCTTCATCCTTTGTTGTGTTGGATTTCTGCGTTGTTGTTACATTACCTTCCTTAAAAAGTGAAGTCAGACGGACTTGAAAATACGCCGTATTTCTTTTACATACTTCAACTTTCCAAAATTAAAAATAAAACAGAATATCCTCCGTGATCTGACCGGGGGGACCCAGAAAATGCTACGATACTTCGTCTTCCTACTCACACAACAGTACAATCTTTGCTGAGCGTTTTAACAGGCTTACGCCGTTTGATGCTGGTAAATTTTTAATCCGACATAATCCGACACAGTAACAGGGTTCATAGTTTCTTTTACCATCTTCTATTTGCATTCTGAGCACTTCTGTGGTTTTTTTAGCTTATGATTGCCATCAAAAGGGTGAGAGTCGAGCTTCCTTCCTTTCAACCCTATCTTAAGCTGGGGGCACCCTCTGCCTGTTTTACGTTTGTAAGTGCCCCCGAAGGAACACCCCGTCAAGGGTCCTGTTCACCAAGGCCTTCCCCACAGGTGGTCCTTTCTCTTCAGAAACTTCTTCTGTTGCTCACAGAGCTCTTTCTGCAAGTGGGCCTTCAGGGGAGCCCCCCAAGACTTAGGACCAACAGGTGCAGCGGGGAGGCAGAAAGGGAGGGGCCCTTCCCATGAGGAAGACAGAGGCGAGTCTGAAAGCGGTTCCCTGTGGATCACGAGAACAAAAACGATGCCAGTTTTCAGGCAAACCGAGAAGTCCAAACACTAAAAAAGGTGGGGGGGAGGAATCTGCAGCAAAGGCTGGAATAAAGGAGGATTCAACGCCCGATCTAATAGAATCTTCACACTTCAGGACTACAGGTAAAACAAAACCGATGGCCAAAAATTTAACGAAATCATGTAAAACTAGAGAACAAGTTTGGACGTCTGGTCTCCTGTACTGATTCAATAAAGTAGGGCAGGGGCGCCTGGGTGGCTCAGTCGGTTAAGCGGCCGACTTCAGCTCAGGTCATGATCTCATGGTCTGTGAGTTCAAGCCCCGCGTCAGGCTCTGTGCTGATGGCTTAGAGCCCGGAGCCTGCTTCGGATTCTGTGTCTGCCTCTCTCACTGCCCACTGCCCTTCCCCTGCTCACTGTCTGTCTCTCAAAAATAAATAAACATTAAAAAACAAAGAAATAAAGTAGTGCACCCTTTCTGGAAAGTACTGATTTCTCCGGACATTCTGCTCTCATAGAGGTTGGAATGATCTAGAATGTGGATTCCCTTTGGCTCCTACATGTCATATCACTGTACATCTGTTTATGGGCAGGCCAGGCCCTAGAGGCCTTCATCACTGGTTGGGGGTGTCCTGTCGGCAGGGAGGGATCTGGAAAACCACCTTCTGAGCAGACCAAGCATCACACTGGATTCAGCACCTCTCTCAAGTGACAGACGGCAACGGCGGGCAAGATAATAATTGTCAATATGTGAACTCCACTTCCGAAAGTATTTCAGGTCTGCTCCTGGCGTGTTGTACTCTTTTTCCTTCTAAAGCTCCGCAGAACTTCCACTGAGGTGGAAGCTGTCTTTCCAACTTGGTTCTGTCTACCCTGGGGTCCATTCTTCAGAACATTCTGTGACCGCCCAGTTTATATCCACAGCTTTTCTGCTTCCCTGACCACAGGTGGCTGCCCTTCCAATTCACCTCATGCATGACACTAGATTATTCTTCCTTGAACCTCACCCACACGAGCATGATGGGAAATGTGAGCACCCAACCCTCGTATGCAACATCCTTTTCTATCTGGTTCCAATTTCCTCTCTAGTTGGGTCTCCTCCCGAATCTTGTTCCTCCACAGGTCAGTCACTGCCCCTCAGCGGTGTCCCCTGCTTGCTGTTTAATTTCAATCCTCCTGTCCACAACGCAAAGTCTTCCAAATCCAGGCCGAGGCGGGCCTTCCCTGTGCAGGTGCTGATCTCGTTCTTCTTTAATGAAGGGTACTTGTCCTGCGTGTTCATTCAACAAGCTTTTACCGAGGACCTACAGAGGGCGAGGCATCGCTGGAGCCAGCGAGGCAACGCTCTGCCCTGGTAAGCCATGGCATACTTGCTGTAATGATTTACGATAGGCAGTTAACGTTCATCAACGATTCATCGCACCAGGCCACGTAAGTCCTTCCCAACGTGCGTGTTCCTGCATTCTCCCACTGGCCTTGTAAACTAGGGGCTGACGTCATCCTCGATTTCTCATATGAGCCAACAAGGCACAGAGAAATGAAATAATTTTCCCAGCCAGGATAAAAGTTGGCGTTCTGGTTCCCGAAGCCTCTCCCAGCCGCCACGCTGCTCTGCCTCCCACCACGTGGCCGTGGCTGTTACCAATTCCACCATGCCCTGTTCCCCACCACGGTCGCGTTTTCACGCGTGCGTATCCTGTCTCCCCAACTCCGCTTTAACAGATTCCGAATCTCTCACTGACCGTGACCCTGCGGCTCCTCCTGAAACCAAGCTCACAAAACCAGGATGAGGCTCTGCCGGAATTAGAGGTGGGAACCGTGGAAACGTGTCTAGGACATGAACCGATGTTTCATAGCAGCAAAACCTTGGGTCGCGAGTAACTTGTTCTGCGAGTGTTCCGCAAGACGAGCAAACATTCCTAATAAATTTTAACTTGATAAACGACCCACGATTTGCAGTACGAGTCGTCCGTGACACCGAATGTCACGTGATCACAACTGAGCCAATGGTTCTTGGAGTTTGCTTTGAAATACAAGTGCTTTGGTTTGCAAGCGTGTTTCCGGAATAAATTATGTTTGCAAACCAAGCTATTTGGGAAACGCTGGAAAAGAAGACAGCTTCCCGGCTTTATATAAGCTTCTAACCTCAGTTCTGAAACTTGCCTACTCTACTGGGGTTTTCCTTCAATATTACTATTGCAATAAAACTTCCGACTTTTTCCCCTTAGGTGTTAATTTTGTCTTCTCAAGAAATAGGGAAAATTCACCAACAGCCTGAGAAATCTGGGAGAGGCAGGAAACCACACCTCTTAACTCCCTGCTCCGTGAAAGGGCTGGGAGCCTGGCGGGGGCTGCCTCGCCCCGCCTCGCCCGTGCCCTCAAGTCCACAGAAGCCCTAGCCGCCAGGACTCGAGACCGCTTCCTGGTCCTTCCCGCTTGCCTTCCTGCGCTTTGCTCGGTCAAGTCTCTGATGTGTGTTTCCTCGGCCACTTTTTAATTTCATAAAAGCAAAAAGTGGCCACAGTGCATTCCTACCCAGAAGTTGTGGGTTTTCCGTCCTGTTCCCGCCGAAACGGGGAACGGCCTCTCCCGCCCGCCCCAAGATTGCATTTCAAACCCAGCATTAGAGGCAATTAGGAACCGAAACGGGGCAGGCCTGAGAAAGGAAGACTCTGTCTTTCAAGTTTGTTGCAGAATGACCACTTCTATGTTGCCTGGAACTTCTTAATTAAAGTCTACATATTAGATTTCGCTCTTTGGTTCACTCTGTGACTTTAGGGCTTCCTTCTCTCTGTACGCCCGGAAGGGCTTTTAAACTATTTAGTTTTTAGCGCTCCCTGCTTCTCACTTACCATAGTGAATGATGAAATATTACTTGCTTTTTTTTTTCAATTTTTTAATGTTTATTTATTTTTTGAGAGAGAGACAGACAGACAGAGCATGAGTGGGGTACAGGCAGAGAGAGAGGGAGACATAGAATCCGAAGCAGGCCCGGGCTCTGAGCTGTCAGCACAGATCATGACCTGAACCAAAGTTAGATGCTTAACCAACTGAGCCGCCCAGATGCCCCAAAATATTACTTTCTAAAATAGTTACTGCTTTTTAGATTCCACACAAGTGAAATCTGTTGTACACCTAAAACTAACATAACGTCGTGTGTCAACTATACTCAAAAAATTTGAGGGGCGCCTGGGTGGCTCAGTCGGTTAAGCACCAACTTCGGCTCAGGTCACGATCTCACGTTTGTGAGTTGGAGCCCCGTGTCTGGTTCTGTGCTGACGGCTCAGGGCCTGGAGCCTGCTTCGGATTCTGTGTCTCCCTCTTTCTCTGCCCTTCCCCTGCTCACACTCTGTCTCTCTGCCAAAAGTAAATAAACATTAAAGAAAATACTTTTTAATTTGAAAAAAATTTTTTCTAGTGTATTAAAATTTTTTTCCAAGTGTATTGATATTTTAGGGCAGTTTTCAGTTTACAGAAAATTGAGCAGGAAGTAAAGAGAGGTCCCATATTCTCCTTCCCCGCGGCGCTCAGGTCCCTTTATTAACGACGTGGCGCACTTGTTACAGCTGAGGAACTGGTATTGATACATTATTATGAAGTCCACAGTTCACATTAGAGGTCGCTCTTGGCCCTGTATATTCTATGGGTTTTGCCAAATGTCATGCAGCCACCATGGCAGTGTCATACGGAGTGGTTTCACTGCCCTAAAAAGCCCCTGTGCTCCGCCGGTCACCCCTCCCCCCAGTTAACCCCCGACAGCAACTCATCTGTGTACGTCCGCAGAGTTTTGCCTTTTCCAGAACATCATAGTTAATGCCATAGACTATGGGGTCTTTTCGGACTGGCTCCTTCCAAGGAACAATACGCATTTAAGTTTCCGCCATGTCTTTCCATGACGTGAGGGTTCATTCCTTTTTATTTTTTTTTTTAATTTTTTAACATTTATTTATTTTTGAGAGACATAGAGACAGAGTATGAGCAGGGAAAGGGCACAGAGAGAGGGAGACACAGAATCCGAAGCAGGCTCCAGGCTCTGAGCTGTCAGCACAGAGCCCGATGCGGGGCTCGAACTCACAGACCGTGAGATCATGACCTGAGCTGAAGTCGGCCGCTTAACCAACTGAGCCGCCCAGGCGCCCCGGTTCATTCCTTTTTAGTGCTGAATAATATTCCATTGACCCGAGGGATCATTCTATGTATCCATTCACCTACAGAAGGACATCCGATTACTTCCAGTTTGGGGCAACTATGAATAAAACTGCTATAAATATTTATGTGCAAGTTCTTTCTATAAAGAAATAAATGTTTAAGCTGAACTTAAAAAAAATAAAAATATCACAGTAGACGCCACTTTCGACATTATTGCTGCTGCGGTTACTGATGGGATTGGGATTACGGTACCGAACTGAACATAAAAGCACTGCTGACACGACAGTCAGAGCGAACCTCGCAGACCGCCCACGCCCACCGCGACATTCAATCGGTTCTAGATACTCAGAGCCTGGCGGCCACCTGGTACCAGGTGCTGTGCTCCTAAGGAAGGAGGTAGGAAGGTGAAATGCAGGTAGGAACACACTCTGGATGAGCGACAGAAACCCCGACCGCTCGCGGAGCCTGAAACGAGAGCTCCATTTCTCCGAGATAACAAGACCCGCGGGGGCCCCTGCTGAGGTTGTCATCAAAGGCACACGGTCCTCCCGTCCTTCCTCCCACTGTCGCTGCACACGCCACGTCTGCCATCTTTACCCTGTGGGCTCGTGGCCGCACGGTGGGCGCCGCAGCCCTCGAGCTGGACGGGAGGCCCGCGGCCAGCACGCCTTTTACAAGGGAGCACGGGGTTTCCCAGAAACGTCTGCGAAGCCTTCTTCGGTTTGCGCCTCCCTGGCCAGGCAGCGTCCTGTGCCACCTCTGGCTGGGAGGGAGGCGGGCAGGCATTTTCTTTCCGCAGTTCTGTGGAAGAGGAAATCCGAGGAGAGGGCACCGAGAATGTGCTGGGCCAGCTCGACCCAGAGGTTTCGCCACCGCAGGCAATAAACACCAACGATCGGCAGACTCGGCCCGTGCTCACTGCCTTCCAACCCCGAGGACCTCCCTGCTGCCCACGCTGAGACCTGGCTGGAAAGAGATGCTAGGACAGGTGGCGGGTTCCAAGAGCTCTCGTCCTGGCTGCTGTCACAGCCGCGCATCCCCCGGCTCGACGGCGTGTGCGCGGAACACGCCCGGGCAATCTTGTCTTCCGGGAGGCCGCTGGCACGCTACCGGACCCAACTCTGCCCATCCCCAGCTCGAGCCTGAACGCCAACTTGGCAGGACAGGGAGGAGAGAAGAGGCAAGGGCCCATTTTAATGGCATTTCTCATTTGTTTCCACTTTCACTGTTTTGCCTTAGGCCTTGCTATCCCTCCTTTGGGTCTTTGCGATAACTCAGCCGTCCCCTCCGCCCATCTCCCCATATTTCATCCGTTCCTCCTAGTATTTCCAGAGTCTCCCCAAAACACAGAAAAGAGTGCTCTCTTACTTGCTCCCAAATCTTTGCTGCATCCCCGCTGCCTGCCGATAGAACCCCAACGTCTCAGTCTGACGCCCACCGTCCTCCACCGCCTGCCGGCCATCTTGCTGCCCCCGGTCTGACCACATGCCCTGCCTCGGAGCTTCTGCTCACGTCGCTCCCTCTGCTTGTAACGCGTTCTTCTTACAAAAATGCACGAGTTCCACGCACGAACCACAGGAAACCAGACACTAATCCACACTGGACCGCTCTACCATGGCGGACACAGTAACGCATCCGAAACAGGAGTACAAAAGTTATTTCTTTTTTTAAGTGTATCGACATCGTACGCTTTAAAAATTTTTTTGGTGTTTTTATTTATTTTTGAGATAGATAGACAGCAGGAGCTGGGAAAGGGCAGAGAAAGAGGGAGACAGGAACCGAAGCGGGCTCTGCACTGACAGCAGAGAGCCTGATGCGGGGCTCGAACTCACGAGCTGTGAGATCATAATATGAGCCCAAGTCAGATGTTCAACCAACTGAGCCACCCAGATGCCCCCAGAAATTATCTCTTAGTACAGATGTGCTGTAAGAATTATTTCAAACACCGGGGCGCCTGGAGGGCTCAGTCAGTGAAGCATCTGACTTCAGCTCAGGTCATGATCTCATGGTGCGTGGGATCGATCTCCACATCGAGCTCACTGCTGTCAGTGCAGAGCCTGCTTTGGATCCCCTGTTCCCCTCTCTCTGCCCCTCCCTCTCTCACATTCTCTTTCTCTCAAAAGTAAATAAACATTTAAAAAAAATTTACGGGCTATTTGAAGGACCGAAACTAATACTACACTACATGTTAACTAACTAGAATTTAAATAAAAACTTGCAACATTAAAAAAATAGAACACAGCTGAGGCAAATAAAAATTATGTGTAATCCTCTCGCCCCACCAAAAGAATTATTTCAAGGAAAAAGAACTACATAAAACCAGAGAATTTAAAGAATGTGTGTGCTGGTAACAGACTAATGACATGAGATACCTCCACATGTACGAAAATCTCTAGAGCTACGTGGAGAAGGGCAGAGTAGACATTCTCTTTTGCTACAATTTTTTAGCACATTCCTTAATCTTCTGGGCCTCAACTGTCACATCAGTAAAATGGGCAGGAGCATAAACTGGACAGAAGATGGGCGGACAGAGCGGGAACATCGTTGGGGGTCCTTCCAGCTATAAAACATCCAATACTGTTAGATATTTAGAAGCAAAATAAAATAATGTTTTAAAGGTTGTTAAGTTACTTCATAATAGCAGCATCGGATTTTCTATAATTTCTCCCTCATGTGAGCACATGACTAACACACATGGGAATCCAGAGTCTGGGGGGGCGGGGGAGGTACACGTGAAAAATACGTAAATGACTATTTTTTCTCCACTTAAAAAAAATTTTATTTTTTGAGAGAGAGTGAGAGACAGCGAGAGAATCCCAGACTCTGCACATCAGCATGGAGCCCGACACGGAGCTCAAACTCACGAACCACAGCCCGAGCTGAAGTCGGACACTTAAGCGACTGAGCCCCCCGGGCGCCCCTGGCCTAGTTTTAAAAGAAAGTGTTGCCTCCTCCAAAGATCCGCAGGGTCTCGTCTCCCGGTGCTTTGTCCTCACGGTCCATGTTCCAGTCCTCCTGGAAACACCAGAGGCTGCTGCGTGAAGAGGCGGCGCGGGGCCTGGCCGGCAGGGCCCGCGGGCGGGCAGGCGCAGAGAGCGACAGCGGCTGGGCTCCGGCCCGCTGGGCGGTAGGGACGGGCTGCACTTCCCTTCTGAACACACCAGGACCTCGGGCCCGACACCTCGGCCTCCGGCTGTTCTTGGCAAAGAGCGCCCGAACATAACGGAGCGGGAAGCCTGCAGGACGCTCGGCGGAGCTGGAAGCCAAGGTGAGGCCATGCCTAAAATATGCTCGGCTCCTCGTTTCCACCCAATGGTTTCCAGATTGGCGTGCAAGGAGCTGCTTTCTCCCGAGCTGGGCGGGGTGGGGACGGGGGGAGCGGGGGACAGGCCCCGGCTGGGAGGAAAGGAAAGGTCATTTCCAAGTTCTTGGCTTTTATCTCTGTCTGGAAGGACTGGGTGAAGCTACAAGAAGAAATTACAGCGTTTGGCCATAAACATATAATGAGCCCTTTATAACGAAGCACGGCCTCCCCAGGAAAAACGTTACAGAGCATTCTGTGTGGATTAAGTCAGGGAAACTCGCTAATTGGCGCGTGCGTGCATTCGTTTGGGGAGATCGGAGGTCTTCGGGGCGTCTGTGGAAGGCAGCCTAGAAGATGGATTCCGTGAAGAATATTCCATCCAGAGCCTCTAGTTTTTGGAGAAAAGAACATGAAGAGGGTAGCCGAGTACTTTGGGCGAGGAGGGCTCGGGCTCGGCCCCCGGGGAGAGGCCGTGCCACTGAGGGGGCCCCTCCGCCTGCTGCCCCCTCGGGTGTCCGCCGCCTGGCAGAGCGGCCGGGCCTAGGCACGGGCAGCCCAGGAGGTGGACAGAGCGGCCGGCCCCACAGGCAGCCACGGTCCCCTCCAGGGTGGCGCGCCCTGCCCTTCCCCACTTGCACCCTGGTCACGGGGGGCACAGGCCCCGCCACACGCAAAGGCAGGGTACCGTGCAGCAAGGAAGCGCGGCCCCGAGATGGAGAAAGAGCGACAAGCCCAGCACCCGGGGCCCCCCCAACGCCAGAGTAGCTCAGAGAGGGAGCTGCCCCCACCCCGCAAGGCCAGGAGAGGAGGGGACGGAACAGGAGCGGGTGAGGTGAGCGGGAAACAGCGACGACCACACGGAAGAAAAATCGAATTCTCAAAATGAAAAAGGTATTAATATCGGCTGACCGCTGTAGGAAGACCCAACAGGTGGGGCTCCTGGGGGGTTCGGTCGGTTATGCGTCTGACTCTTGGGTTCAGCTCAGGGCAGGGTCTCACGGTTGGGGAGTCGGAGCCCCATGTCAGGTTCTGCGCTGGTGGTGCAGATCCTACTTGGGATTCTCTCTCTCTGTCTCTCTGCCTCCCTCGATCATGCTCTCTCTCTCTCTCAAAAATAAATAAACATTAAAAAAATAAGAAGAAAGACCCAACGCACTGTGTGCAGCTGACCGCAAGCCCGAGCCCACGGGTGAAGAGACTGCCGGCTCCGAGAGGGACAAAATGTTGAGCCCACACCTCGACGCGTCCTCATCCAGCTTCAGAGCCCTGGGGACGAGGAGGAGCTCCACGTCGTGAGAAGACGGGGCGGGGGAGAGCCAGACACCCAGGAGGATGTTCAACAGGAGGCAGCCAGCAGACGAGGCTAGACGGGACGGGGACGGGACAGAAAAGGACAGCCAGAGGTCCCGGCCCCCGGAGGGCAGGGGAGAGAGGTGCGCACAGCGGGCGGGCGCCTCCGCAGGGCAGGGAGAAGGGGACCCGGGAGACGCGGGGATGGTGGCAGACACCGTGACACCCCGAGAGGCGGCAGATGGGCCGGGGTGGCTGGGCCGGCCGTGAGGGCTGAGCCCATGCAGCGGCCCCGGGAGCCCGTCCCCCGGGGTTGGACGTGCCGGCCGGGCGGGAGGAGGAGGACGGGGGTGGCAGCGCCAGCGTCCCGGGCAGCAGCGCCAGGGGCCCCGCGGGTGCAGGTGCGCGGCGCCCGCAGGTCAGTACTCGGTCACCGTCACGGAGAAGCTCGCGGCCCCGCACCCCACCCCCGGGACGAATACGGGGCCCGGCCTGGGAATTCGGGCCCGGCCTCAGGTCCTGGGACGAGATCGCAGCCGACGACTCCCCACCACGCCAGCCGATCACTTTCCTTCTTCGCAAAACGGGGTCCTGTCCCACCTGAAAAGGGGGCAAAGGCCGCCTAGAGCAGTCACGTGCAAACGCTGTGCGTCCCTTAACGGGAGGCGCACGTCGCGTCGTCAAAAGGAGCGAATGGGGCGGGGCCGCAGGGACTCCGCTGGCTTCTCGCTGCACCGTTGGCGGCCCTCCTCTCCCCCGTCCCCCACGTCTGCCTGGACGGAGCCCCCAAGGCTTGGGAAACTGCAGAAGGGGGTATGACCCCTGCACACCCAGAGCCCCCCAGTTTGCTGCCACGGGCTGTGGAGACGTTCCCTGGGCTGGCCGGCGGGCGGGGGGGGGGCGGGGAGGGAGCGGGAATCCGCAGAAGCACGGTCCCCGGGGGAGGCACACGGTCCTCGGAGGGAAGGCCAGGGGGCCCGTCCCGAGTTCTCCTTTCCAGAAATCCCCACAGGTCTTCGTAGCCTCGATGCCCGTCTTCTCTCCGGGCACAACGCGTGCTGAAAAGGTGGTCTGTGGGCAGGGAAGGGGGCACCCCAGAGGCCGAGCAGCACACCCCTGCGGGCACACCACACGCCACCCCTCGGCCCTGTGTTCAGCGTGACTGCCGCTCCCGGGGTATCACCCTCCAAGCCCGCGCTAGACACCTTACACGGGGGATTTCGAATCCTCGCGACCGCCCCGTGGCCCGGGACTCTCCCCACAATGGCACGAAGACACGGACAGACGGGGAGACGGAGGCTCAGGATGTAAGCGGCCGGAGGTTTGAAGCTGGCGGAGATGCACGTGAGGTCGGAGCCCAGGTTCATCCGCTCCAGACCCGTCCAGCGGGCAGCCCCGCCCCTGCCGGCAGCACCCGTCGTGAGGAAAACCCCCCAGGTATTGCCACACCCTTTGGGGGACACCGTCCACCCACGAAGAAGGAAGTCAGGAGCCAATGCCACAGAGAGCTGTGTAGACTAGGTGGCCAGAGCGGGCGGGATGGCGGGGGACACTGGTGGGGGAAGCCCACGGCCTGGGGGTGGCGGCGGGGAGGCTGCGCTCCTGACCCTGACCGGCGACAACCCCGCCTCCGAGTCCTTCCTGCCCCCCCAGGCCCCGCGTTCAGCGTTGCCTGGCCACACAACTCAGGTGGGAGGCACATTCCGACAAACCCGTGGAGAAATAGGTTTCCAGCGGGCCCCGAGAGCGCATGGGGTCAGGCCTGGGGTCTGCCTTTCCAGGCTCTGATCGCCTGACACAGGACAGGAGCCGGGCACGTTCCGTACGTCTGATAAAGCGTCTGCTTGACGCTAGTCAGAACTCCAGCTCCCGCGCGGGCCGTGGGGCTGTCACATCCGGCCCTGCGGAGCCCGGCAGGGGCAGCCGTCTCTGTCCACGTCTTTATGCCTCCAGGGGCAGAGAGCCACGAGGGGCCCCAGGCGAGGACGAGCGAGACCCCGGCCACACTCCCTGGCGGGAGGGAATCTGTCCGCTTTAGGTCAAGTCTTTGTGCCCTCAACAGAGACACGTGCGGCCGGCAAGCCAGCTGTCCGCTGCACCCCAGTTCACGCGTGAGCCCCGCAGGGACTCTGGTTACCGCAGGAGGTGAAATATGAAACAAGCGTGAGTGTTCACACGTGCGGGCGGGCACACACACGCACACGCTCATCCCTGGGTTGTAGCTGCTCCTAGACGTGAAGTCACGTACCAGCGACAGTAGTTTTTCAGATGTTGACAAAAATGCCACCAACCCCTCCGCCCTCTGAAATGCAAGTTTCCGAGTCATTACCCAAGAGCTGCGTGGGCTCCCTCTCCCCCCAGCCCTGTCTCCCACCTTCTCACCCAGGCGTACGCGCACACACACGCACACACACACACTCTCTCACACAAGAAAGGACCAACCACGTTTCTAATGCTGACGCAGGGCAGCTCCGAGTCTGTGACTATAAAGCAAGGCTGTCTCGTTCCCTGTCTGGACAGCGCATCGGTCTCCGAAACGGCTCCTGGGACGCCGTCTCGTCCGACACTCCTGTGGGCCTGGCGTGCGTTATCTTCACTTTCTTAAGGGATGACTTGGCATTTAAAAAAAATTTTTTAATCTTTACTTATTTTTGAGACAGAGAGAGAGAGAAACAGAGGACAAGAGGGGAAGGGCAGAGAGGGAGACACAGAATCCGAAGCAGGCTCCAGGCTCTGAGCTGTCAGCACGGAGCCCGACGTGGGGCTCGAACCCACGAACCGCGAGATCATGACCCGAGCCGAAGTCGGACGCTTAACTGATGAGCCCCCAGGCGCCCCGGGATGACTTCCTATTTTAAGAGACAGCATGAGCCGCACAAATTCTGGTTCAAAGCCCAGCTACACTACCTGCTAGCTGTGTGACTTCACAGGTTATTTAAATCTCTGTGTCATAATCTCCTCGAATAAGTGGGAGGAATAAGTATGGCTCAGATGACTGTGGTGAAAGTTTCATTGGAAGCACCAAGCAGAAAAATAGACAAATGGCTTTACCGGGAAAGAGAAGGGCCCGGAAGGTAAAGGACCCAAAGCCTGCGCGCTGGAAACACACAGGCGCCCCTGGGACTGGCAGGGGACCGTGCAGTTCCCTTTGGGTTTTAAACGTGAGGACTCCAGGCCTCACTCCCCCGACCACCTGGGGCAGCACCTTGCCCGGCGAGGCTCTGAGGGCCGGATTCACACCCCCGAGTCACCGCGGGTCGTCCAGGAAGAGCAGGAACCGCACGGCCAAGATGCATCAGCTACACGGTTACCTGGTTTCCTGGCAGGTGAAAACGCACGCGTGGTCAGACGGTGACCTCTCTGCTTGAAATCCACGGACGCAGAGACTTCCCTCGGTCAGCTGACTCACTGTTTTCTCTCTGTTATGGCCGAGAAATTATTCATTTTATCTATAAGCCTTCCCTATAAAACCAAACTCACTTCCTTGTTATTAAGTCTGCGGGTGCATCTGGGGGGCTCAGTCGGTTGAGCGTCCGACTCTTGATTTCAGTTCATGATCTCACGGTTCATGGCACTGAGTCCCACGTCAGGCTCTGCGCTGACAGCACGGAGGCTGCTTGGGATTCTCTCTTTCTATCTCTGTCTCTCCCCTGCGTTTGCTCTCTCTCTCTCTCTCAAAATAAATAAAGTTATAAAAAAATAATAAGATATAGGGAGAAAATCTGGGCACAGTGTATCTGAAATAGTCATAATTAAAAGAATGTCAAGCCAGCTCTGCTTGAGGGACACCAGGATTTACCGCGAGTGTCCCCCGCCCCCCCATCACCAAAGACGCACCACACACTCGTGTGTCAGCCGTGCCGGGCACAAGGGACATAAAACTGTGTAAGACACGGTCCCTGTTACCAAGCGGGGTCCAGTCTGCAAGGGGGATGGCCTCGTACACAAATAATCACTAGACAGATGTGGAAATGAAATAACAGCTCAAGTATTTCTTCAGCATTTATGTTGTTCTGGACACACGGATCGACACATGCAACAATCAAAGGAACGTATTAGAAACGCCGGTAGGGGCGCCTGGGTGGCTCAGTCGGTTGAGCACCTGACTTTGATCCAGGTCATGATTGCATGGTTTGTGAGTTCGGGCCCCGCGTCGGGCTCTGTGCTGCCAGCACAGAGCCTGGAGCCTGCTTCGGATTCTGTGTCTCCCTCTCTCTCTGCCCCTCTCTGGTTCATGCTCACTCTCTCTCTGTCGAAAATAAATAAAAACTTAAGAAAAAAAATTAAAAAAATAAAAGAAACACCAGTAAGACGCAGGAAGGACTGACACCAAAGGAAACACTTTGTGAAGGAGAGGCTGTTTCGTGGCAGTGAGGAGACGGCCGGGGCGGAGAGGCGGTCCGGGGAGGTAGGGAACGTGTGACCGCGATGGAGGCGGTGAGCGGCGGATGAAGGACCCCCCACCAAACTCGACCCGGAGACCGGCCGCTGCAGGGTTCACACGGGCACAGTATGGACAGGACGGGCTCCATCTGAGGACGCGCAGAGTGCGGACGAGAAGCACGTGACCCCAGGCTGGGACCCGAGTCTTCCAGGCGAGAGATGATGAGGGACAGAACCAGGACAGCGGGTGTCAGTGCCCCCGAGGACGGAGGCGCTGAGGAGGTAGAATTCATATGACCGTCACGCAAAGGGACGACCCGAGGTTTCCGGGCTGGGCGGCGCGGGGCTGGTGCGGAGGAGAAGCGGATCTGGGCAGACACGAGATAAGCCGCGCTCGGCTTGAGTCCAGGGTACGAAGGCAGGTGGAGACATTCAGGACCCAACGCGGGACCGTGGCAGTGCGTGGGGTTCTGGAGGCAGTGCCCGCAGGTGCATCAAAACGGAGATGCGGCGGCTCCCTGGTCCGGATGCCAGCCTTCCCCTGGGGCTGGGCGCTCCGTGCCATCGCAGAGAGATGCGGGGCAGAAGAAAGAGAAACACGAGGGGCGTTTTCCCAGATGAAAGACGCCTCCGCTTTCACTGGTGGGCCTGGCCTCCAGCTTGGGCTGGAAGACAGCCCCGCGATGGCGCGCTCTGGTCAGCTTGTACGCGTTTATGCACAGGTGAAATGATGAGTGATTCCCAGGTTTCATTAAACGCGTACACGGGCGGGTGGCTGTTTTCTCCGCAAACTCTGTCTCTTCCTAGGTTTCACGATAGCGTTCCCCCAAAGCATGCTCCGCTCACCTCCCCCAAACATGCAACATGTACGTTAAACACACAAACAGGAATCGCAGTGCAGACGCTTAGCGGTCAGAGCGGCCAACAGGGAAATCCCAGATTAGAAGAGCGTGTGGGAAAGGACAACAGTCGTCCCCCAAAAGCTAGAGGAGAGTGGCATGGAAAGACCGAAATGAAGTGGGCCAACCTGTGACGATGCCCCTACTCCGAGGGAAACCATGGAGAGGGAACAGCAGACGTGCGCTCTGAGGAAGGCGATGGGGAAACACGCGAGGCAAAGATGACTCACCGAGAGGCGTACGGTCGTGGGGGTATTTACGGGGGGCGTAGGGGCATGAAAATCAGGCTCAAACAAAACAAACACGTGCTCGTGTTTCATACAACATCCAGATCCAAACCCGTCAGGCTGCATGGGACCGAGTCCTTCCCACTGCTGCAGCGTACGCAGAAAGCCTTATTAACACGCCCAAATGACAGTAAGAGCTGGCACCTAACCCTCCCCCACGGTGGCCGTTTCGTACCCAAAGGCATCTGCAGAAAATGGGCCAAAGATACTGATAACTTTTTGGCTCAGGAAGAGCAGAATCAGACACGCCACGCCAAAGTGTCTACCATGAGCTGGTGTGGCAGACGGGAGGGAGGGGCGGAGACGGAGGGATTGTCTAGGTCGCCTGGCCTGACCACGTGGCATGGGAAGCCTCCGTCATACCTAATCAGGGGCTTCCTTGTCAATGCGGAACTTTAGAATGCTTTGAATTGATCAATGGATCAAAAGTAAAAACGCACATGACTATCTCCATAGGAGGTAGAAAGTCGTTTGACAGAAAGTCTACATTCAACGTCCACTCCCGATGAAACTGGGATGAAACCGCGGTTTCCCGGCCTCTACCCAAAGGCCAGCACTTAGGTCCGTGCGAAAACAAAAGACACGTCCCCGTAAAGTCCTTATCAGCGTTATTTCATGACATTCTGGAAGTATCGGGCAGCGCAGTCAGATGAAGATAAAGGTATCCCATTTGGGAAGAGAAGCTCAAGTCACCATGATTTGTGACTGACTACCTGGGACGCTTGAAAAAATAACCTGAAGAATAAGTGTAAACGACACAAGGGGAAAGCGAGGTGACTGAGTACAAAATCAGCATGCGAGTATCCTCTGTCCCTCTCTGTCTGTCTCTCCTTCCTCTTCTCATTCCTGAACAGTTCAGTCCTCGGGCCGTTAGATGGGGCTGGGCAGGCAGCTCAGCCAAGGCCAAGGGCAGCGCTGTGCGTCACGGCCGGGATGCGTGAGGAGCATGTCCCCACGGGGAAGCGAGGGCAGCAGCGAGGGGAGAAAATTCATCAGCTAGCATGGATGTAGAGACAGCCAGCCGGGTGTCTCACTATCAGAGAAGAGAGTGGGAAAGGACAAATCGAGAATGAACCCTGAAACAGTGGTTTGGAATGGAAGTGTTGGTACAAACTCCCGGTTCTGAATACAGGTAAATACAGAACTACAGACGCGAATGTGTTTATACACGTGTGTATGACTCACTCTCGCTACATGGAGAGGTTCAGAGAAAGAGATCGAGAGCGAGGTAGACGTGTGCGCCCAAAGGTACAGAGGTGACCTTGAACAGCCTGCGCTGGCCAAATCAAGGACGATGCGAGCTTCGAAATAAGTAATGGCTGTGAGTACGATAACCTGTGAATAAACTAAGAGAACAAGAGTTCAACTCTACTATATACGGACAAGTGAATAAGTGGACGTTTGAAGAGGAAAAGAATATTTGCCTGGATCGAAGTCCCTTCCCACAAATTCCTTACTGCTCAGAACGGGGGAGGCGGGGGCATGTGTAACTTTACAACGGAAGGGACCGGAAGACACTGCCCTGAGCAGGAGATGGAGCGGTCAAGGCGGGCGTCGTCGGTCATGGGAGAAACCTAACTCCGGGCCGCCTGTTAAAGTGCAGTAAGAGGAACACGCGTCGTTTCTGTGGTATTTCTCCCGACGGGGCAGAGCCTGAATCTAACCATGAGCACACATCAGAACAAACTCAAAGCAAGAGACAGTCTACAAGACAGCTTGCTCATGATCATTAAAAGCATCACGGCAGGGGCGCCTGGGGGGCTCAGTCATTTGGGCGTCCCACTTCGGCTCAGGTCACGATCTCAGGGTTCGTAAGTTCGAGCCCTACGTCGGACTCTGTGGTGACAGCTCGGAGCCTCGAGCCTGCTTCGGATTCTGTGTCTCCGTCTCTCTGCCCCTCTGCCACTCGTGCTCGGTCCCTCTCAAAAACAAAATAAACATAAAAAAAAATTTTTTTTAAACACCAAAGCGATGAAAGTCTTTGAAAGATGGACGAACGGCTCCAGACGGAAGGAGACCAAAGACAAAAGCACGGGTAGGTCTGGACCAGACCCTTTGCTATTAAGGATATTATTAGAACCATGAGCAGGGTCTGAAGGTTAGATGGCAGCGAGAGACCAATGTTTGGTTCCAGTTTTTGGTGGCTGTATCGCATTCATGTAAGAGGATGCCCTGGTTTGTAGACAGTGCATGCCAAAATGGTCAGGGGGACGGTTCCGGTTAAAGAAGGTCTTTCTACCGTACTCCAACTTTTCTGTAAGTTTGAGATTGTGTCAAAATTTAAAACCAGTTTATAAGGGCTCCTGGGTGACTCAGTCGGTTCAGCGTCTGACTCTTGATCAGGAGCTCAGGTCAGGAACTCAAAGTCCATGGGATCGAGGCCCGAGTTGGGCTCTGTGCTGATAGCTTGGGATTCTCTCTCCCCCTATCTCTCCGCCCCTCCCCCGCTCTCAGGCACACACACTCTCTCTCGATAAACGTTTGAAAAAATAAAAAGCAGTTGATAAAAATAGCATTCATCGCAGACAAGAAATTAGTCAAAAAAATTAACGGGAAAAATAATTCCATTGATAAGCGCATACTTAAGAATAACTTCAGAGGAAACAGGCGGTATCTATACGAAGAAAACTGGGAAGTACTACTAACCACCAGAGAAGCAGACATTTTAAATTATGTACCTGTTGTATATTTCCAATTTTTACAAACTACATTTATGTTTTATTCAAGAATAAATTTTAGGGGCGCCTGGATGGCTCAGTCGGTTGAGCGTCCGACTTCGGCTCAGGTCATGATCTCATGGTCTGTGAGTTCGAGCCCCATGTCGGGCTCTGTTCCACTTCGGCTCAGGTCACGATCTCAGGGTTCGTAAGTTCGAGCCCCGCGTCGGGCTCTGTGCTGACGGCTCAGAGCCTGGAGCCTGCTTCGGATTCTGTGTCTCCCTCTCTCTCTGCCCTTCCCCCACTCACGCTCTGTATCTCTCTCTCTCTCTCTCAAAAATAAATAAACATTAAAAAACTTGAATAAAGGAATAAATTTTAAAAAATGACAGCAACAAAGACTACACGTGGAAGCAAAAATGATTGGAACGAGAACTTTCCGTGGGCCTAGATTAGTGAAAGCTGGTCTAAAGACGTCTCTTCTAAATAAAGGGGAAAAGTTGCACGGGAATGGACTCTGGTTGTTAAATCCAAATGCCTGCGCGTGAGGAACGGCCCCTCGCTGCCTCACGAACGTGTCAAGATGATTTAACTCAACCAAGCCTTCAAGAAATGGATCACTCCCTTCTAGAAACCTCTGTCACCCTTCGGATGGCTTCCATGAAGCTGTTGACTGAAGGGCTCGTGTTACACGGTCTCCTCTCCCTCATCTCCCTGAAAATGCCTGAAGGGCCAAGAAAAACGAGCCCCTGGCCACCAGCCGTCCAGGCGGTGGGTGCTGCGCACACGGGAATCTTGAGCTTGTGTGACAGTGAACTCCTCATCCTCTTTTCCCTCTCTTGATCCGAACTCGCGCCCAGATTGTTCCTGTGTCTCATCAGTTAAGGACCGAGTCAGTGGAAGGGGAGTAAAACCAAAGTTTTAAAGAGAGAACTAGAAAGTTCCAATCATCGGACCCGGGTTCTGACCACCATGGCTGTCCCAGACATTTCCGAAAATCATTTGGCATTAATTTTTGCAAACTGGCGTGTGTAGGCAGCCACAAAGCTTTTCTTCATTTCATTATTTTACCTCTTTACCTATCAAATCTAGACTAGGGAGATTTCGCACTTGAAGGGGAAAAGTAAAGAACTGTATGTACCCACTGCAATTAACTTGAAGCACTTTAAAGTATAAAATAACAAGTGATACCTGAAAATGTACCCATGGCCGCATAAATATAAATAATGGGGGCTAAAGTCCAGCCTCCTGGGGGCTGAGGGGGTGCAAAGCTACGCTCCGGATCAGTGGACGCCTAAAAGTCTCTCACTGGAAAAATCAAGAAAGGTGACTACGCCCCCAAGCACACAGAGATTGAGAATTAGATGCGGAAAGTCTTCAGCAGCACAGAAGCGGTTTCAGAGACGAGGGTGCCTTTCACCTGCGGTGGGCGGCGGAGCCCGTGTTCGCTCGTCTCACGGATGGAGCCTCGGAAACAAGGGCCCAAGCTTCTGGCGGGGACCGCCACCGCCTGGAGGGGAGGGGCTTCACACGACTGTGCCCAGCCGCCCTGGACCTTCTCATCTGTCTTCCCGCTCCCCCGCGCCCTCCCCATGCGGGGCTCCAGCCCATGGGCTCCTGTCTCAGACATTAGCGTAGAGTCGCTCGCTGTCCACCTACTCCGTGCCCGTTCCTGGAAGAAAACCAGGAATGATGACCTGATCGTGCTCGTATTTTTTTTTTTTCCAACCTAGCTGGGGAGCCACGGCTCCCACGGAAGCCTTCCACGCACATTCTCGGAGCTGCCCTGAAGACGGCGCGGGGCAGGGCTGCCTCGGTCAGAGCGGAGAGGCGAGGGACCCTCGGGGCGGAGGCCTTGTCGGCACCGCTGGGTTAACGCGCTCCCAAAGCACAGCGCCCCCGGGAGACAACCCTTAGTCCGAGGAGACTTGCTTCAATTGTTTTTCGCCAAGAAGCCACAAGAATTCTGGCATCGGGGGACCACTGTCACCAAGAGAGCCGTCAAAAACGGTCTAGACCGGGAGTCTTCTTTTTCAACTCCTAGTAAGAGATTCAGTTGACGGTAGACCAGATATACACACGAGACACTGACTAACACCTGCCCATTCTGCTGGATTAGCTCTGACCTTCTAGCGCTCCTGGTCCTTCCCCTCCCGGCCCTCCCCTACCCCTCTCTCCTCTCCTCTCCTCTCCTCCCCTCCTCCTCACTCTTCTCCACCCCCCACCCCCCTCAGCCTCTCCCTTGCCTTCTACCCCATTCCATTCAGTTTTTACAAATCTGGTTGGGATTCACTAAAAATAGACTTCCCAAATAGGTTACTACCCACCGTCTGAGAAACACTGGTGGAGACCGCTCCAAACGTTGCAGAATTGAGGCCCCTCCCCCGCCCCCGCCCATTTCTGCACATGTTTTGTGAGTGAAAGATAAAAGGGCTTGTTGAAAACAACTGAGGGTCGCTCAGGGATGTGTTACATTAACGAAAGCTTAGAATCTTTAAACACACGCAACATTCCGAAGAAACACGCAAGTTCTTGGCAGTGTAGAGAGACGCCCAGGGGTTGCCCGGGAAGGCACGGGCAGAGGACAGGCCGATGACAGGGTGGGGAGGAGACCCGCCATCTACAGGAACGCCCGCACGCGTGCGGAATGACTCGGCGTGACTTATTTTGGTTTGCAATCACAGCACCATGGTTTTCCACGCAAGGCGTGTGTCCCCCCTCGCGATCCTTCCTCTTGCCTTTCCGGGCAGTTTCCCTCCTCGGGTACACGGCAGAATTTCTTGGCAAAACTTTCCCACGTTTGCTTCTGGATTATCTGTCTTGTAAAGAAGTCACTGAAGCGAAATCAGTTCTGATATTTTTCTGTCGCCTCCAACGCACTGCTTCATTCGGCCTAGTAAATTTTTAATTAATTCTTAAATAACGCTATGAAGGTTTATGGTAATCTTGAAATCGCTTCCCCACGCCGTGTATAGATCATCGCTAGTAATTCGTGCGGAGCGGCTCATCAGTGCACGATCGTGCGGTTTTGCTTCTACGCCTTGGCCCCTCCCCGTCCCCCGAGCGTACATTTCTGACAAGTGGTAACTTCCCACTCTGCTGGCTGCACCGTGCCTTTGAAGCTCACCCCTCTTCTCTAGAATCTTTCAGGCCAATGGAAGGAAGAAGGGTCCAACGACTACTGAACTGATCCCCAAGCCACGCGGGAAGTGGGGAGCGCCTGGGACCCCACCCAGAGCTGCAGACTCAGGAGGGGAAGGTGCCGTGGCTGGTGTCGCGCGCCCTGGCTTCGCGGAGGAGGCAGAAACTCGGAGGGGCCTCCACGGATGCTTCGGGTTTTCACAAAGAGACACCGAGCGGAGAAAGGAGCTCTCAGAAGAGGCGGCCTCGTAAACACTCTTGGAAAGTACCTGTCCCCTTAGCTGAAAGGTGGGCTGCCTGGAAGGCAGGAATGAGGCGAACGCGGATATTAAGGCTTCCCCGTGCGTCGCTATTTTCAGTTGACAAACCACGGGCGCCTCCATGCTCTCCCCGGGTCTCCTTTGGCACAGCACTGTGGCCGACCTTCGTGCCAAAGGAGCGTGTTTGTGCTGAACTTGGAAAGAAGTGCTGGTGGTTTCCTGCCAGGAGAAGGGCAGGGGCGGGGGCCGCTGTCCTGTTAGAAGCACCATCTCGGGTCCTGCAGTCCTAGAGAAGAGACCCCGCCCGTCTCATTGTACAAGAATGAGAAACTCCGTCTCCCGGCTGGTTCCTATTTCGGCTGGGCCAGCAGGTGTCTCTGCTCTGGGGCGTAAGGTTCTGACCTGGGGTTGTTATCTGGGGGAATGGGTGACGCGGGAGCTAAGTCCGAAGCCATGGTCCCACCTCTCCGCCTCTGTCACTGTCCCTCAAGTCTATGCGAAGCTCCGGAACCTTCCTGAAAACCCTTCTCTCTGTAGTTCCTTCTCTTCGGATTTCACCACTTGTAACTGGGAGGAGCCTCAAGGGAGAGCTAAGGGCATAAGACCATCTAGGGGCTCCCTGAAAAGTGCTCCTGAGCCTTCTTTTGTAATCCGTTCTGTGCATCCTACATCTGCAGAAAAGTGCCTTTAAAAAGGGAGTGTGATCATCCATTCACACCTTTGTTCGGCTAATATTTACAGAGCACTTTCTCTTGCCGGACTGTATTCCACCTTCTAGAAGTACACTGTAAAAACAAACCAAAAACCAAAAAACAAAACACTTTCTGCCTTTATCAAAAATACATTTTCCAGGGGCACCTGGGTGTGGCTCAGTCAGTTAAGCGCTGGACTTCAGTTCAGGTATGGTCTCATGGTTCATGGGTTCGAGCCCTGCATCAGGCTCTGTGCTGAAAGCTCGTGATGCTGGCCCAAGCAATGACACTCTCAGTGACTCCATGAAATCCTGCCATTGGCAGCATTCAGTGCCACTTTGGAATTCTTTTGCATGGCATTTCAGACAATTAAATAACAACGACTTGAGAAACCTGACGATCGGGTAGAAAATAACAAACGCTGGAGAAACGGGGAAGAAAAGAGCTTAATGTTAAGCAGAGAGCAGGACAGATGAACAGACTGTCAGTTGAGGAAGGATTCTGCTAGTATGTTATAACAAATCACTCTTCCCCGTATGCTCTGACGTTCATAATGAAGTTAGAGAAAACTTACACTCTGTAAGTGATTGTTGTTGATGCGTGTGAATTACCGTTTTTATCATTACCCAGCCTCCTTTGTCAGTTACCACTGCGACCGCGGTCCACTAGGACTTATCCACGTCTTCGCAGGACCATCATCCAGGTCTTAGAGGTCCAACCACCCAGGGCATCCAATTCAACCTTGCGAAGTCGCTCATGAGGAAACAGACAACAGAGTGCCTTTTGTTTTGCAGATACATGTAATTTCCTTTCTGGTCCAACTCCGAGCACTAACTTTTGGACTCCCGTCTGCATCCTTGTACATCTCTTTCCCCGGACTCTCCTCTCTCCTCCGTCCCCTTGGGCGCCTGCACCGCAGTGACCTCTCTGCTGGGAGCCAGAGAAATTAATAGAACTGAAAAGAACGTCTCGACTGTCGCTCTTTGCTATCGAACCTCTGTAAGAGTGTTCTTTGGCATCAATTTTTCTTCCAGAGGTCCCGCCCGCTTCTTTTTTATGAGTGATTATAAATCACCCTTTAAGAGATTTTTTCATAATAATAAAACGGTCTAATCAATTATTTTTTAAAAATTGATCTGTTAGGAAAAAAATCATTCCAACTAGTTCTGGGGGGTCGCAGAGATGTAAGTCATTACCAACCCAGATGTTTACCTTCGATGAGTTTTAGAGCCGCGGGATTGATACTACCTCGCCTCCAGGTCCAGAGACACCCAAGATCAACGATCCATCAATAATACAGAGAAGCCACAAAACCCCAATGCCGTTGTAATGCCAAAAAGGTACACAGTTGGAGCAAATAACATGTTTGTTTCAGTCATTAACTCATCAGATGAAGGAATGCCCACCTAGAGACAGGTTCCCTGCAGCTCAAGGAGTCTGGGGAACGGAAAATTTGCTTAGACCATAGTTCTGTGCAAACCAGCTCTGCCTCCCCCTCCACAGAGGCTGCCCTTCAGGGGACTCTGCCGTGGCAGGAATCTGGAAAACTGCGCCAATTTCACGGGGCCTTAACCGATTTCATCAAAAATAGAAACTACTTATTTTTAAAACACTCCTTAGATGTATGGAATGTAATACTATGAACAGTGGACATTGTCTTCATCCAAAAATCATCCTACAAGAAAGCGGAGCACAAACTCGAAGACGAAACAACGCAGAATGATGAGATTGAGGGCAGGAAGACGGAGCTGGGGAGCCCACGGGGCCAGGAGGGTGGACTTCCCACCAGGACGGAGCTGCGTCTCAGTGCAGGGTGCCTGACGAGATGTCCTGTGGTCAGACCCGTTTCTAGGTGACAACAGTTCCTTGGAAAGGAACTGCTATGAAGAGAATGTGAAGAGAGTGGAAAAATAGGAGTATCTTCCCGTGGAATAAGGCCAATCAATGAACTTATTCCGTGTTTCCACCAGAGACTCCTCCATGCAGCCTTCGACACCGCCATCATCTTCACCGCTAACTGAACGATGGGACGTGCTCTTGTACGGAAGTTCAGAGCAACGAAGGAAAGTACAAGTGCAGCAAAACTAAAACTGCGGCCGGCAGTGTCGACGGGCACACCAAACTTCTCTCCGTTGGAAAGACGACATCTTTACAAAGTTAACATTTGATGCAAACATCTTTCATCAGTATAATCAGAACACATGTTGGACACAGAGCCAACTGGGATCCACGAGAGGACTAGATTCTGACCATGATTTTACGCGCGTGCGCGCACACGCACACGCACACACACCAGGCACACGTGCGTGCGAGTGCACACGCATGCACGCATGTCAAATAATGTCAGTGGACATCCAAAGAAACGTTCAGCCAAAGCTAGGATGATGCACTTGAGTTTCCTCCTTGCTGAGCTAAATGAAAGAGGACGGCGTGATCACAGTCCGGGAGAAAGCCAAAACCGCCCACCTCTGTCTGCAACGACCCATGTACGACCTTCCCTCCATCCCCAGAAGAAGTCTCCTTTAGAGAAACGATCAAGGGGGCAGGAGCCATTAGAACATAACGACCAGGAAACACCCACACAGAACTGGAAGCGCACACCTACCAGCCATGGCTGGGAACCGCGTGCACCCGGCTGGCGGGGCGGCAGGTCAGGGCACGAGAAGGCACAGTAGCTCTTTGTTCCCACATTCAAAGGCCCCACCACGCTTCTCCAGGCAAGCTTATCAGCCATTTCACTTTGGATCAGTCCCGCCTGCTGACAGATGGTCTTAGAATCAATGACTCCCACTGAAATTTAATTTCCAGTCGCCGTCATTTGCTACCTGCTCTCATATACTTTCAATGGTTAAAATGAACAAACACACTGGCCTTCCGAGTTGTTGGAACTTTAACAGAAGCCCCTTCTGATAGTCAAGGTCAGCAAGACGGATGTAAATATTTTTCTCTGTTCTTCCGTGTTCACACTGTCAAGTTCGGCCGAGAGGCCCGAGGGAAAAACAAGATCGGCACTGGGTTGCAGAGGCGGACGGCACCCAGTTCCTCAAGCGCGTGTGAGGGTCCTGGTACAGTTCAGTGCGTGTGTGCAGCCCCATGTCATCCACACCCCAGTTTTCTCCCGGCCTCCCCGTCTCCCACTGTCGAGGTGTGCGCAGCCGTAAATTCTACCACATACGCGGAAGACGTGTTTCCACCACTTTGGGCACGTGCCCCGGCTACCATTTCCCAAAGCGACGCGTTCACGGTCATACAGGAGTTGAGCGTGCACGCTCTCAACGGTTTCTACAGTTCCATACTCACAGGCAACTATCAAGCGGCATTTTTAGTTGCCAAATACAAAGGATACAGTAAAATCGTGAGATCTCTTTAAGCTCTGAAACAAAAGCGATTTGTAGAGCGAGTCGTCCCAAAATTATCATCATCTCGGAGTAATACGGATACAGGTACTTTCTCTTCCCTATCCTGACCTGCAGAGTATTCTCCGCGGGCTCCTGGTGCACTAGGGAATGTAGAAATTTATTTGCTGTTAGTACGGGACCTCCAGAACTTACCTTTTTAAGTTCTAAAACCATGCATTGCAACGAAAAAAAGACGAGATGTGTCTGTTAAAGTACGATTCGTATTTCTTTTATAACTGGGAGACAGGTACTCGTTAATTATTAAAATGCCATAAAATGTACTCATGTGGTTATTTGCCATGATAATGATGTCATTTCCCACAGACGTCACTAGTAGCTGAACCAGAAGAACATGGCATGTACCTTTGAGAGCACCCCTCGGGGCCAGCCCGGATGCTGGGTACCCGGCTACTGAATTTGTCAGATATTTGTGGCGATACCAAATTACTCTCCCCAAAGATGGGAAGCCACCAACCATTCAGATACAGTCCTCTGCAATATTTGCCTTTCTTACCAAATGCCGTTTTCCTAGTCAAACTAATTTAAGAAATGTACTGACTTTTGCTCTAAGATCGTAACCGAGCAAATAAAGTCGAAGCATGGGCAGTCACTAAAATACCACCCATTTCCAGGTACGCGAACAACACTGCTCTTGCCTATTTCTATTAAGCCCCAAACGCACTGTCCGGGGACAGCCAAAACCCGACCTTGGCTTTAAAATGCACACAAGCCATGCAAAAGGTTCCCGGCGGGCACGGAGATCCGTGTCTCGTGTGCAGGAAGGACTTCGGTGACTTTGTGTTTTCTTATGACGTCAAGGGAGGAGCGCCACGGGCTCCATCTTGGAGACACACGCCCATGTCTCCTGGTGCCCTGCTCAGACCTGCGCCTGCCACCAACCAAGACCACAAAGTCGAGTTCTGGAAAGGAAAGTGATCACTCAAAACAACCCCTCCACCCGCCTGGATTCAGATCCTCACTCCCCCCTCCAAACCAGGAGCCCTTCCTTCTCCCCTTCCACGGCTTAACCCCCCCCCCCAAAGCATTTGCATCTGGGTCCTTTATCCTTTCTCTCTTAATGACAGCCTGGGAAGGGCTTGGCCGGTTCCTCTGGGCCTACGTTTAACCAAATCCACAAAGCTTTCAGTGAAATCGAAGGTGTCTGTTTGGGTTTCTTTTATGTGGAAATCAGATACCCAGGTATTACTTTTGTTTCCACAGGGAATCACCCATCTTCACGTTTTCCTTGGTCTTATTCTAGGTAGAGGAGTGCCTAACTGCTCTCACCACGACGCCTCTCCTCCGAATCACAACACAGCAGCCGGTTTGCCCCAAGCCTCCCCTCCGACTTCAGGAGAACGCCAGGGGCCTGCCTGCGCAGGGGTGAGGATTCGACATGACGCAACCCTCGGCATGCCTGGATTGGAGAAGCATGGGAGAGAAGTCAACATCTCCCCTGCTGTCCCTCGCCGGCCACAGACACTAGGGGACAGCCCTGGCACCCCACCCTCTAGACACAGGTGGCCGGCACACACGGCAACGCAGCCCAGACACCCACAGGACAGCCTGTCACACCAGCACCCATGACAACACGGCAGGCAGACGACCGGGGAATGGTCGGCGCCCCCCCCACCCCCGCCCGGGTCCACACCTCCAGGCCTCTGGCTGCCTCCTCTCCCCTCCCGCCCCACCTTCTCGGCCTCCCCACAGAGCTGCAAGTTCTCCCAGATCTGGGTCTCCAGCACCGGCTGGCTGAATCGGCTCAACCCCACCCCACCCCCAATTTCCTGAAGACACCAGCAAAATCCCATCTGTGGGCAAAGAAGTCTACTCAAGTTGCCTTGACCTGGAAAGCCACGACGAGGAAGAGGGGCTAGAGCATTCCTGCAGAGGCTCTCAACTCCAAAAGGCTTCCCGGCCGCTTCCTTCCCTCTCCTCCGCCCCCTCCCCCTACCTTGCTCCGGGCTGCCATGGCCCCCAGGCCAGGCAGTGGGTTCCTCCTCTTGGCTCGGGCACTCTCCTCCACCTCCTCCACCCTCCAGGGCTTTGCGTTTCTTCGACATCTCTGCCCCGGGCTGGGGCTTTGGGGGTGTCTCTCCCCACCCCGGGCCCTCCCCCCTCGGAGAGGAGAGCGAAGGTGGGGTTAGGTGGAGGGGAGCGAGCGGACGACGGAAGGGGTGGGGAGTAGAGACCGGGGAGGGAGATGGAGGGCAGGCCCTCTGGAGAGGCAGGGGAGGCAGGGACGGGCGCAGAGGTGCCTCCGCCGGTCCAGCTGGCAGCTCCACGTCTAGGGGGCTGTTGGCGCTGGCCGGCGGGCTCTCTCCTTCCTCCTGCCTCTCCTTCTTTGCACGCAGGGGAAGGGTGAGCCGAGAGGGGAGGAGAGGAGAGCTCAGCACCCAGAGAGGAGAGGCTCCTCGGCCCCTCAGCTGATTTCTTTCTAATCTGGGAGGGGGTGAGGGGGGGTTCTCTGGACTGGGACCCCTGGCCCGGTCTACTCATGAAGGAGTGGGGGGCTGGGAGGGGGGACACTGTTGGTGCTGTTCGGTGGGGGGGGTGTTTTCAGTGGACTGCGAGGAAAACTGGGAGGAACGAAGAAAATCAAATGCTGCAGAATGCGAAACAGCGATGCCTTCAGGTGCCGGAGGCTCCGAATCCTCCTCCTCATGACATCATGGAGGCTTTTGCGAAAGGGACGAGGGGAGGGGGGGGCAGGAGAGTGGCGGCAGAGGTGAGGGATGGAGAGAGGAAGAGGAGGAGGGGGATCGTGCCCCCGTCCAGAACTCGGGGGGGAAGCCGAGAGGGGAGGAAGGAGGGTGCCGGAGCACCCGCAGCAGCTCCTCTCGGCCGCCTGGCCGAGCACCTGCCGGCCGGCTTCCCCGCGGAGGCGGCTCGCGGCTGGAGCGCAGCCTGCACGGGGAGCTCGGGGCTGGAAACTCGGGGCAGGTGGGGCCCGAGGCGAGCACTCAGCGCCGGACCCGGCCCGGCTTTCCGGACTCCGGCCGCTCGCTGCCCCGCTCCCAGCGGCCAGCCCCCCTCCAGGGCTGCCGGGCTGCCAAACGACGCACACACGCGCCCCTTCTTGCGGCCAAAAAGGACGGACGGAAAGGACGGGGGGCGAGTCGGGAAAAGGTTGGAATTAAGTTTTCCTGGACTCCCAAGGGTTAAACCGTAGGCAAAAGCAACTAGCAACTTACCCGCCAAAGTGTGCCGAGGCGCGGATCCGCTCTCCGCCGCCGCGTTTCAAGTTCGTGCGCGTGGCAAGCGGGGAGGCAAGCGGTGGGGGCGGGGGAGCCGCCGGCCGGGCGCGCGGTGCGGCCGGGGCTCCGGCCAGAAACTGCGCGAAACAAGTTGCCGGGCGAGGCCGGCGGCCGCGGTTCGGGACCGCTCCGAGCACGCTCGCTTCCGCCCCGCCGAGCGGGCACATCCGAGGGCCGCGGGCGCTCTGGATTTGGCGCCGACCTTCTCCGAAAAGGGGGCGACAACTCCAAATGGAGTGCGAGAGTCTTCCTCCCCCGCCTGCCATCTGGGGTCTCCAGGCGAGCCGCGCCGAGCGCTCCGGGCGCCCCCGAAGACCGGTCCGTCTCAACTCCTGCTCTCTGCGGCCCCAAGTTGGGACCCACACATGTATGCGGAACGCGGGTGCGCGCGTGTGTGCGCGTGTGTGCGCGCGCGCGCGTGCCAGCCCGTGGGCTGCGCACCCTGGGTTTGGGGGGGGGGGTGCCTGTGCTCCCAGGGAACGACTCTCCCTGGCTGCCTAGAACTTGGAGAGTTTTCCTTTAAGCCGGAGCCGCCGCTCGGACACCCCCCGCGTCCAACAGGAGGCGATGACGTCTGTAGCCTCGTTGCCAGACAGTCCCCAGGCTGCCGCTGCCGTTCATTGACAGGAGCGGGCGCTCCGACGTCAGCAGCCGGACCTTTGGCTGGGCTGCTCCCGCGGAGACGGCTCCCACCCCCGCACCTGCCAGCCCGCCCCCGGAGGGGGGGTAATGAAATCAAAGCCACCGGGGAGGGGGCCGGGGAGGCTCTGGGCTTGGGGGGCGGGGAACTCGGATCTGCCCTCTTTGTCCTGGAGCTCGGGAGGCTATAAATAGTGCTGTCTCCGGCCAGACTCGCGCCCCCTCTCGCTCGCACCCGCAGTGCCCCCCGCCCCGGCCCCCTGTCACTTTGTATCTGGCTCGCTCTGCCTGGAGGAGGCGAGGAGGGGGCGGGAGGGGGCGGGGAGGCGGGGAGTGGAGGCCGACGCGGCTTCTGTCGCCTCTCCCCATTCATAGATTTGGTGCTTGGAGTGTCAGGGCCGCCGCGGGGCTCAGAGAGTCGCAGTGAATGGATGCGCGCCCGCGCGCCGGGACCACCGCTGTGTCCTCTGAAGGGGGCGCTCCTCCCACGCGGGGACAAGCATCCTGGCCGCGGCGCTGGGGAGGGGATCCCAAACGACCACCCTTCAAAGGCCAGGGGCGTGTCCTGTCCTGCCCCTCCGCCCCCGGGGTCTTTCTTGCCAGGGCGCTGCAAGCAGAAAAGAGGCGACAGGAGCCGGCCGCGGGCCGCCGGGGCCTGTCTGCCACCAAACACCCAGACCTTAGCAACAGCCAGGGGAGCCGCCACGTGGCCAGGGCTGCGGCTGGGGCCAGGGTGTCGCCTCCCTCTGCGCCCCGGGGCCAACCCAAACCCGCTGGCCCTCCACCCCGAGTCCCCAGGGGTGCTCGGCGCCTGGGTGGGGGTGCAGTGCGGGGGCGGGGGGCGGGGTGGGGGTGTGCCGCCCCAGGAGCGGTTCCGCACCCAGGCCCAGTTCTCCGGAATCCGTGGGCTGACGCTCCCCCCACACGCAGTTGCCAGGAGCAGCCTGATGGCTGGGCCCAGGCCTGCCCACCCAGGGGAGGACGCCCTGCACCCACCCCCTTACTGGGTACCACCCCGGCTTCTCACCCAGGAACCCGAAAGATTGAGTTCCACACCACAGGAGCTTCTCCTGTGCTCACAAAGACTTCTACAAATGTGACCAAAGTCAACCTGAACCCCTTTGCTCCCCGAGACCCCCGAGCTGGACCTGGGGACTGCAGGCAACGAGTATGGCGCCTACAGGGACCTTCCCAGCCAGCTTTGGCCCAGCCCGTTTGCGCAGGCTCCTCCCTGATGCTCCTGCCCACCAAGCCACCCTTCCGCTTGGGCACAGGACCCCAGCGCCTCTTCTAGTAGAGGAAATGCCTTCCCAGCCCCCCTGGGCACGGCCTGTGTCATCCCAGGTCATCTGCAGTTTGCGCCCCAACGCACGCGCAGGCGCACACACACACACACCCTGCAGGGAGACCGCCCCTGGCCCCTCTTCTCCCTCAGCCCCCCAGCTTCTCTCCTGTTCACAGCAGCACCCAGCCCTTGCCATGGACGGGCTCTGGTTTCTGCCCTCCTCCCTGCTCTTGAACCAACCCCAGGAAAACTGCCTTCATTCTCTTCAGAGAAACTGCTCTTCTCGCCAGCCCGCACCCCTCCAGACCGAGGTGAACTTTTAGTCCTCACCTCGTTTGCCAGGCTACGCCGGGCAGAGTTCTTTGCGCGGCCCTCCTAGAGACCTCAGGGGCCTCAGGACACCGCACTCTGGGGACCGCCTCCGACCTCACTGGCTGTCCCCTGGGGTCGCGCCTGTTGAATCTGTGTCTCCCCGGCTTCCCGCTGTTGGAAGGCCGCGGGACTGGCCCAGAGCCCCTTTCCATCTTCCACGCCTCCCCCTGCTGCTCTCTCAGCCCCCCAGCCCCCCTGGTTCAGTCCTATCTGAACACAGAAGACAAGGCTGGACCCCCGGTCTAAGTCACGCCACCTCCGTCGCCTGGAGGCCCGGAAGGCAGACGTCACAGGGCTGTCTCGCTTCCGGATGTTACCTTCACCCCAAACCTGCCCGTCCTGCGGGGTTTCCCGCCGCAGTAACAGGGGCTCCTGTTTTCTCCTTCTCTCGCCTTCCATCTGTCCGCAACCTCTGCGCCCTCTGCCTCGACGTGTGCCCAGGGGCCGAGTCACTCCTGCCTCCCCGCCCACGCTACCCCAGTCCCACCACCCCCTGTCTGGATGGCTGCTGTCCCTCCCCTGAAGTTCCAGACGCTGCTGCTTCTCTGCTAAAAGTCCTCCCGCGGCCCGGCCAGGAAGCCGAGGTCCTGATAACGACCCGCCGACCTACCCCACCCCCACCGTCCCTGCTCCGTGGTCCCCAGCCCTGCTGGCCTTTTCTGGAACCCACGGGAGCGGTGCACACATGCCAATCCCTCTCTGGACCCTTTCGCTGCTGAATCCTCACCGGGCTCCTTCTCCTCCCCTCCCCGTCTGTACGCTGGGGCCACCCCGGGAGCCGCCAGGGGCCACCCCGCCTGAAACTGGAACACACTTCCTGTCCCTGGCCTGCCTTCATTTTTCCCACCTGCATTACTTCCGGTTTGCCGATTTGCCCCGTTTATTCCACCTCCCCCTCAGATGCTAGCTTCAGGGGCGCCGGGGGTGGGGGGGGGCTCAGTCGGTTGAGAGTCCGACTGACTCAGGTCACGATCTCACGGTTCCTGAGTTCAAGCCCCGCATCAGGCTCCACGCTGACAGCTCAGAGCCTGCTTGGGATTCTCTCTCTCCTCTCTCTCTCTCTCTCAAAACTAAACATTAAAAAAAATGACAAATAAAAAAATAAAAACTAAAATGCTAGCTTCGTGATAGAGGGATTTTTTTAAATCTTTGCTTATAATCCCAGGAAAACTAGAGTTCGCCTCAGGAAGGTTCTTCACCTCAGCGCACGTTCCAGAGAGGCTCAATCTGTTCCTTAGCAAGCAGAAGCCGGTGAGCGTGGAGGCTGAGGGGTCCTCTTCTTCTGCCACGATATCCCCCCAATGAAGCGCCCGCAGGGGAGCACGTGAGCCCCCACCCACCAGCGCCCTAGCTCTGCGGGTGGTCCCGGGGGAGCCGCCCTCTTCCTCCTCGCTTTCCTCTCCAGTCACTTCTTCCTCTCCCCTCGTCTTTCTTTGTCCCTCTGGTCTGTCCCCTCCCACCCAGGCCTCGTGCCTGCCCCCGAGGGGACTCGGGTCCTCGGAGCTCCGTGCTCTTTTCCTCCCGGCCTTTTCTCGCCCAGCGCGTGACTATTCCGGTTCCGGAAACTTCCGAATGCCCAGTCCAGAAATCAAACGTTATATTCCTTCGGTGATCTCTGAGCTCCCAACCCCGAGGTCCCAGGACCTCCCCTCCGGGCTCCCCATCCAGCGGAGGGAAGAGAGGTGCGTGTGCGAGCGAGACACCCCGGGCTGAGCGCTGTCCCCAGCGAGGAGCGTTGGGCGGAGAAGAGGCCGGGGACAGTTCGCGCCCAGGCAGGGCTGGCGGGAGCTCCGCGGTGTAGACAGACGAGAGCAAGCCCAGAGGGTGGCTGCACTCCGGTGTTGGGCTGGAGGCGGGCCCGCGGCCAGGGGTCTCGTGGCCTCTCCCTAAAGAGTTGGAAGTGTGTCCAGGCCTTGATGGGTTTTCCGAAGGAGACGAAATGGTGTTTTAGAAAGAACATGGGAGAGAGCGTCAGAGGAAGTAAGAGGAGAGACAGGACAGCAGCCAAGCGAGGCGGTGACGGACGCTGACTCTGGCGAGGAGACGCCGGTCCCTCGTGTGGGGGCACAGACCCCGGAAGCTGTTCCCGAATGCAGGCGTGGTTGTCTGAGCAGGAAGTCAGTTCGGCTCTGCTGACCGTGGCCAGGTAATCGACGTGGGGCAGGCAGACAGGCTGGCCCCGCTTCTGTGCCGGAAACAATCGAAGCTGGGATGTGTCGCTCCCCCTGCCCACCTGGAAACTCCGCGTCACTGACCCAGCCCGGGCAGAGCAGGACGGAGGAGCTCACGTGAAGACTTAGGAGAAACCGATGTATAAGCCAGGGCCACCTTGTTCGTTTCCGGGGGGCGGGGGAGGGTGGATGCGTCTTTGTGAGGACCGGGATTCTCTCCTCTTTTGTTCCGGCCACCCCCTTCCCGTATCAGGGAAAGAACACATCAGGTTACAGGACATTACATGGGCTTAAAAGCCATTTCACCTAACTATGGAAGCGGTAAAGAAGAGACGCAGGGGTAGCAAAGGCACTGTGGTCTCCGAGGGAGCTCCTTGGCTCTGCGGTCAGCACGTCCCCCGTGAGGGGGAGATGGCGGCTTTGAGCCGGGATTCACTGCTGCCTGCTACTGCTTCCAGAATGGCCTCCCCAGGCCCCGGAGGAGGACTGTAGGAATAACAAGATCTACAGGGGACTTCGGGATTCTTCTGATGCCTGGAGGGGCTCGATTTTACTGCAGGCACTCCTTCTCCCAGTCGGAGACCAAGTTCATTTTTCTTTTTCTTGGAAGAGTTTCCAGATTCTTCTCATGTGGAGAAGAAGTGAGATCTTAGGATAATGGGGTGCTAATTTGGACCACCTCCAAGAACAGGTAGGAAAAGCCAGAAAAATCAAAGTGGCCTGGCTGGGCAAGGCGGCCTGCTTAGGAAACCCCTTGTTAGAAAAAGCCGTGATCCTGTTGACCCACTAAGCGCAGTCGTTTCTGTGCCTAAAAGAATTTCTGAGTCATGAGAAATGATTCCCAAATGGGTATTAGAGACATGGAGAATCTGAAAGTAGTTTACTGAATGTCGTGAATAGGCTAAATCAGAAAATAAACATTTGGTCCAATCACTGATTTGTAGAGCCAGAAAGAACATTTGATTTTCTAATGAGACTAATCCCTTAGCCCGCAAAGTCCATGTTATGAATGAAGAAAATGAGCTCAAGTAACATAAAACAGCCAAAGAGTAGTGAAAGCTTTCGGGAGGTTGGTTTTTAAAAGGAAGGACATGATAGCGGCCAATCATGTTCAGATGCTTAAACGGATCATGTAAATACAGATATTTAGTCACAAGGTATCCATTCCTCTTCTTCCATAAAGCAGCCTTCTCATTATCCTAAATATTTCACCTATGTATATTTCAGCACTCACTTTTTAAAAAAATTTTTTTAATGCTTATTTATTTTTGAGAGAGACCAAGACAGAGTGAGTGGGGAAGGGGCAGACAGAGAGGGAGACACAGAATCGGAAACAGGCTCCAGGCTCTGAGCTGTCAGCCCAGAGCCTGACGCAGGGCTCAAACCCATGGATGGTGAGATCATGACCTGAGCCAAAGTCAGACACTTAACCAACTGAGCCACTCAGGCGCCTCTCTGCACTCTCTTTTTAAAGATTTTTATTTGGAAGTAATTTCAAATTTACAGAAAAGTTGCAAGCATAAAAATGATACCACGAACGCCTAGATTCCCCTCTTGCTAACCTTTTATTTCCATTCGCGCGTCACTTGTGTTCGCTCCAGTCTTTAAATCAGTTATGAGCGAGTTAACCCCCCAAAACACTTCATTGTATATTTCGTAAGAATAAGGGCATTTCCTTACATGAACGCAACACCGTGGTCACCTTCAGGAAATTAACGTTACCGATGCAGACTGCATCTGATTGTGCCATACTCCAGTTTTGTCCACCCGGCCGGTGGTGTTTTTCGAATTCCCTCCCGCTCACCCCGCAGAACGGAATACAGTCAGGGGCCGGGACTGCCTTTAATCGCCCTACTTCTTGGAATCCTTCAATCTGGAACATTTTCAGAAACGTTCTTTGTCTTTTACGACGCAGACGTTTGGGAAGAATGTGAACATCTCCTCCCCCTATTTTCAATAAAGCATTTCTCGGTGTTTGAGGTTTGGTATTTCCTCATAATTCGATTCAGGTTATGCGTTCTCAGCTGAAATATCCCAAGGGGAGGCGGTGTCTTTAGCAGAAGATGGCATCGGGTCTGCTGGCCTGAATCCCGCTCCAGGTCTGGTCTGACTTCCCGTCTGTGTAAGTACTCCTTTTGTTTCGCTCGTAACTAGGAAGCAATCAATCCGCAGGGAGACACTTGAAGATCTGGTGAGTATTCTACTGTGAATCTCTATCTGCCCAGAACTGGCTTCCGTGGAAGGTTCCGGTTTGTCCACTCGTGCGTGACGGCCTCCTCCCTCAGCACTCCTACGCATTTATTCGCCAGCCCTGGGGGTGGGGGGCACACACCCTCGCTTCCCCCTCCTTTTTACCATTTCATGCATCTACTTCTTAGGAATATTATGAGTCTTAAAGTATTAAGGGCTCATAATTTCCTATTTTAATGGTTTATACTTCATTCCTGCATGTAATTATTTTGCTCATATTTGGTCCATTAAAGGACCAGGTGAGAGCCCCTTGACGCTGGCCCAGAGTCTCCAGGGCGTGCCCTGTCATTTCCTGAGCCTTCCTTACCGGCGACATGCTTCAGGGCCATCCTGGACCGACTGTGCCCAGCCTGGGATCAGCCACTTGCTTGAGGAACGCCGGTCCCTGTAGTGGAGTTAGAGACCAAGATCGGGGACCAGGGGCGCTCACTGCTCTTGGGTGTCTCCTCTTCTTGGCCTTGCAGCACACACATCTAGGCAGTGAGTGAGCGCACACACACACACACACACGCAGATATATGCACGTACGCACTTTATAGACAAGCACACGCGTATATACACCCACACTCGCATATTTTAGAAGTCAGGAGTCGTCTCTTCCGTTACAGCGAAGCCCTGTTCCCAGCAGCACCCGTGGATTTGCTCATCTGCTCCGCCCTCCGGTGCATCTAACAGCTTCCGAATTGCCCTCGGCACGGCAACAAAGCAGCCACGCCGGGAGGGCAGGATTTGCCTGTGATTCTCCGCCAACACCTCTTACCCTTGTGCTACAGAGTCCAGTGGCTCGAGAGTCCCAGGCTGTGTTCAGAAGTCACTTGTATTCGTTCTTTCTCAATCCCCTTCACTCTTCCATTGGAAAAATGACTGGATTCATTGGTTTCTGTCTCCTTCCATGTCTTTCCCCTTCCCATTTTTATTGATCTCATTTTATGCATGTAAGTATTGTGAATATGCCGCTGCAAGTCAAAGCTATCCTTTGAGACATGCGGAGAGAAGGCCTACCCTCCCGTGCTCCTTCCATTCTGTCTGTCTCTCCCCCAGACCCCGTGGAGGAAGCCGGCCTCGGCTTCTGGTTTATCTTCCCTCTGCTTCCTTCTGTAAAGGTGAGCAGGTCTGTGTGTCTCCTCGTTCTCTCCACACAACGGACACTATACACGCACCTTTGCAGTTTGCCGTGTTTTGCTTAATCGCATCTCCTGGAAATCACATCCTGCCAGATTCTCAGCACTTTTCTTGCTTTTCCGAGCAGCCGTGTGAGTGCAGCACGGCTCTGCCGACACACAAAGTCCCGACCGATGCCCCACGCCTGGGCAGTTAGCTAACCTGGCTTTGTGTAGTTGCGTCTTCACACAGTCGGAGGGTACCTTCAGGGCAAAGCCCCGCAGAGCCACAGGGTAACTATAAACATAGTTTTCTTAGGTGGTGTCAAGGGCTTCTGCGAAGGTTTTGCACCAGTTTATAATTCATCGGTCACTTTTTAAAAAAAATAAAAATAAATAAAATTTCCCAAGCGTAAATAGATCTGCATTAATGAAAAAAAAATAGTTAATACGTTTCAAGGAAGTAATTTAAGGAAGGAATGAACCCAAAGGGTTAGTACCTAGAGACTGCCTTACCTGCAGGCAACTTGGAATACGGAGAACCTAACAGGATCTAATGTAAGTGCTCGCTTCGATAACGCCTGTCTCCTGAGTGGAGCGAATAAATGCCGAGCCTGAGCTTCCTCCATATCACGTAATAAATATACTAGAAAGAGATGAGTTGGAACCGGGAATAGTTTCTGTTCTCAATTCCGTCATGTTCTTGCTCTGTGAATTTGGGAAAACCGTTTGACTGTGACTCTGTTTCCTCACCTGTAAAATGGGAATAAACATATTTTCCCTGACTACACAAGAGTTCGGTTTAAGGACCAAATGTGTGTGTCATTTATAGACATAAATGACAAAGTATTATCTATCTATCTACCTATCTATCTATCTATCTATCATCTATCTATCATCTATCTATCTACATATCTATCTCTATTTCTATCTTATATCTATATCTATCATCTATCTTTTGTCTCCACGTGTCCAGAGTCTTTGAAATATCTTCCTTCCTAGATAGTGAGGGGAAAGAATATCTAACTGAAATTTAGGAACCTGTGTTTTTGTCCATTTTCCTCACAGCCATTAACACACTGCTTATCTCTAGAAATGTTATTTCATCTCTCTGGATCTTATCTTCCATCTTTATACAAGGACAAGGTGGAACTCCTTCCCCTGTCAGGTTCTTGACGGTCCAAACACGCGTGGATGCTTCAAGTAACCTGTGCGAGGCCGGCAGCGAGAGCGCGAGTGCGTGAGAGGAACACCACACCCCCTCTTTAAAGAGCTTCCCTAAGAAGTAAGTTATTTGAAAGCGGAACTTTTAACAAAGAAAGCCGCCGTGTTCCTGAAAGTCGAAGATCATCTTTCCACCCGGATGCGCGGAACCAGCCACCTTTGCTCTAGCAGAAAGTCCTTAGGGTTTTTCCCTGCCTTCTCTTTCCATAAGATGTAGGATAATTAGCTTGAGCTCGGTTAGCTCACAAGGCAAGACAATAACATGAAAGAGATGGCAGGATGCCATACCTCTACTCTGTCACTCCAAGTGACCAAGAAATGCAGGAGACCCCTCACCTGGCAGAAGGCCAGTGAAGAGAGACCCTACAAACCTGCCAACGGCTGGCCGCCATTTTCAAGGTCTCCTTCCTCAAAGCCGGAAGCCCTGACTCTCGCACAGCAACCGCTTCCGGAGCAGGGCTCCCCGGCCGCTGAGTGGGGGGTCGGCCAGGCGAAGTTAGCTCTGAGGCGACAGCACACCACCGGCTGTGGTCTGGAGTCTCCTGCCCGACGCCACCGGTAGCCCACGGGCCTCCAGACCAGTTGACGGGCTCCCCCCGGCTGGGCCCAGCGCGCCCCTTCTGCGTCTCTGTCAGGGCCTGTTTATCCCCCCAGGGGCGCTTAGAAAACCTCACTGTTTGTCACAGCTCTTGCCCCAGTCCGGGAGCCATCAGTGGTGTAAAAAAAAATATCCCCTTCCTCTTTCCGCCTGCCTCCAACTCATCACAGACTGTTGTACCTCTGTCCCCAAGCAACACGGAGGTGTCTTCTCCTCACCGTCCTCCTGTCTGAGTCGAGGTCCTCCTCCTCTTTCTCAGCTTAGACCATACGGGGGTCACCTGACATACCCCGTGCCCGATGCGGTCTGAGGAAATGATATCTGACCACATCCACCCCAGATAACATCGTGCAACACTCCCAGAAGGACAGGCCGACTGGGTCCTGGCCCCGGCCAGCCCCGAGAGCTGGCTCTGGCTCACCTGCCTGTCCTTACCCACCTCCACCTGCCCTGGGTCCCCTACTCTCCAGCCACGCCCATCGCCTGAAAGTCCCCAGAAGCGCCAGCCTCTCTCCAGCCTCCCCACCTCCACCAGTGCCCTCCCTCTGCCAGGATGGCCTGCCTGGACGCTCGCCCCAACCCGAAGGCTGCCAGGTGACTCGTTCCTTCTTCAGCGCTCAGCGCTCGGGCCGCCTGCCCTGGCGTCTCCCTCTCTGTTCTCCTCCCTGGGATGCGACTTGGCTCCGCCCTCCGGATGGCACCAGATACACCTGTGTCACAGTGTCCTTTCTCCGGGTGCAGTATTGCAGTCAGACCCTGTGCATCAGTGGACACGCGTCCTGCCGGGAGCAACGGAAGCCCCCACCCCTTGTCCTCACACGACAGCACGTCTGGCAGTGGGCTGCTGCTAACACCGGCCAGTGGCTCTGTGACGGCGGAGCCCTTCCTTCCGCTGGTCCCTTCGTGGGCACGACGGCCGCCCATGTCCAGGAGCCATTTTGTACTCCGGCACAGAGATGAGAAAAAAAAGACTAACATCTGCTCCTTGGCCCAGGAAAAAGAAAACCGTGCCCGGAAACCTGTGGCACTGGCTTACGTCTCGTTGGCCGGGACCGTGTCACAGGTCATCCCCGGCAGGAGAAAGGGGGGGGAGGGACCGCTTCACCTGGTGCTGAGCCCCCCCATTGGGAAGAGAGAAGGGAGTGGAATCAGGAAGTGCCGTCAGCAGGGCTGTGGGCCTGAGCCCTGACGGACCCACCGCAACCCCCGGTGTCTGGAGCCCTCAGCCACGTGCGGTAGCGCATAATCAGGCCTGGCCAGACGGAGGTCAGAAGGGGCCTGGTTTTACCACTTCCGTTTTCTTCTGTCATCACAAGAAATCATTTTTCTTTTTAAAAAAATTTTTTAAATATTTATTTTTGAGAGACAGATGGAGCATGAGTGGGGGAGGGGCAGAGAGAGAGGGAGACACAGAATCGGAAGCAGGCTCCAGGCTCCGAGCTGTTGGCACAGAGCCGGACTCGGGGTTTGAACCCATAAACCGAATCATGAGATTGTGACCTGAGCCGAAGTCGGACGCTCAACCGACAGAGTCCCCGGGGCGCCCCGAGGAACCATTTTTCGATGATGACCCGTCCCGTCCGGACTTGACCGCCAGAGGCCTTGCTCTCTTCGTACCAAACATGCTTTCATTTGGCGTGAAGCGGGTGGATTTTATTTTTCGATGACTTCAATGTCCCCACGAGCTGCCGCCCCCGTCCCCCGTTAGTGACTGCAGACGTTGACCCGTTCGTGAGGGAGAAGCGATCACACTGTGCTGTCACTCTGGGTTTTAGAGTGGCAACTGATCGGCTGCGGCAGAAACGGCACCGACGGACCGGGGGCTGAAACTCTCGAGGAGACAGAAGTCAGAGTCGTCGAGAAGGTGGAAGGATCGCTGAGCCGCGCCAAGCGCAGCATCGAGAGGCCTCGCGTTTCCTGTGCGTAACAAGAGCCGGGGGTTCGCTCCTCTCTGAAGCTAAACCGGACGCCCCGGGGTTCGCCCCGTGCCCCTGGGAACAGGGGAGATTTTATGACGTGTGAGCAGGACTGGGATCGGAGTGGACGTCCGAGCTCCACGGGCGCGCGCACGCTCTGCTGCTGGCCGAGCGTCTGCTCCTCCGGCCCCCACGCCGGGACAACAGTTTGACCCAAGCGTCATCTTGCACAGAGAGCACAGAAGCGTGTCATCGAAAGCTGTGACATGGTTCCCCTCAGATTTGAGATCGTTCTCAACACACTGAGGTCTGAAATGTTAGTGGGGCGCCCGGGGGGCTCAGCCGGTTAAGCGCCTGACTTAGCTCAGGTCATAATCTCACAGTTCGTGAGTTCAAGCCCCGCATCGGGCTCTGCACTGACAGTGCTCAGCCTGCTTGGGATTCTCTCTCTCTCTCTCTCTCTCTGCCTCCCCCTTGCTCGTGCTCTCTCTCTCCCCCAAAATAAATAAATAAACTCCAACAAAATTTTTTAAAAATCACACGTTTCTAGAGAGCAAACTGGGGATGTGTTGTGGTCTCCCCGCCTTGCACCAAAGCCTAGGAAACGAGGAAATACCTTCTTAAAGCAATTTCATTATGGCTGCGCTCAGGGGAAGAGGCCGTGAGGACCCCTGAGAGGCAGGGCCAATGCGGTAGGAAGGAAACCGCAGGACCGTGGGTCAGCAGGGGCAGGAACGCGGCCAGAGCGCAGCCCAGCACGAGCGGAACTTGGTGTGCGCCGGTCCAGGCCCGTAGGACCCCTGTGTGCCTCCTCTAGGCTTTCCTTCCCTTGCAGCCAATGCCTTAGCCCTGAGGCGCTAGTGACAGAGCCTTCCGCCCTGACCGATGAGAGCGGGGGAGCACCCAGGCCGCCACCGCCTCGCCCACGCGGCCCCCACAGCAGGAACTCTGACCGGTCACATCCGTCTGAGAGTCTCCGGCACGGCCCTGCTCTGGGTGCTCAGAGGTGCACGGGGCAGAGGGCCAGCGGTGGAGACTCCCAGCGGGGCATCGGATGCCCTCCACCCTCGACCGACGACATGATCTGCGGGGTCACCGGGGGTGTCAACCACAGGGCTCCCAGGCGAGACTTTCCGCTCATCCGAGGAGGGGTACCGTTGGGACCGGAGGCAAAGAGAAGACCTCGCTGGGGGGACATGGAGACACCAGAGCCGACACCCCAGACCCTGAAATAGGTGTGAAGCCACGGAGAAAACAATCACACAGGAGAACCTTAGTGAATCTCTCCCCAGAATACTCGTTAGGCGGAGAGCAAGCTGGTTTGGCTCCCCCAGGGCCGCACCCCCTTATAGAAAGTCATGAACTCAAACAGGTACCTTAGTGTGGTCTGTGGATTCGTGACCCCAAAGATGTCCTCGTCCTCAGGACCGGTGAGCGTGGCGCTTTCCACGGCAAAGGGGACTTGGCAGTGTGATCACGGATGCGGAGGGGGACCGTGAGATGGAGAGAGCAAGCGGAACTATCCCGGTGGGCCCGGCCAATTTGATCCCCCGAGTCCTTAACGGAGAGCTTCTCCCAGTCGTGCTGAGAAAGACAGACGGAGGAGGGGCCAGAGGCCGCGGACGCGGGCACCTGCAGAAGTTGGGCAAAGCTGGGGTGGGCTTCTCTAGAGGAGAATCCAGAAGGAACACAGAGGCCTTGTTGACCCCTCGATTGTAGCCCAGTGAGACTGCGTTGGACTCTGACCTCCAGAACTGTCAGATGGCAAATTTATGTTGTCTGAAGCCACTAAATTTGTTACAGCAGCAACGAGAAACTAATACACCCTGGGCGGCAGCAACCAAAGATGTGGAAATGCGTGTCTTCCAAAATTCCATTACGTTCGTGTGTGTCTGTGGTAGTATTGGGGGCGGGGTGTGTCTCGGATGCCTGACCTAAGGCACTAGCAAAGAAAGATCCAGAAGGTTTAAGAATTTAGTCCACTCCCAAACATTCTCAAACGGAGATAACGATCTTTTTGGCCAAATACGAAAGGGCAAGAAAGCCCTTCATGACTTTTAGGACCTTCTCTCGTTTTGGTTTTGAGGCAGCAAGAGGTGAGTTTAGTGGGTGTTCGTAGAAGCGGAAGTTACACCTGAGAGGGCGCTGTTGTCACAGGCGGCAGTTTGAAGAGGACACGTAGGAGAAATACTCTTTCTAAGAGATACTTACGTTTGCTCTTATTATGATAAATGCATGTTGGTGACTCTAGGTCCTCATCTAAGAGGAGGCATGTCGTATTTGCCTACTGTTTCTGGCTTATTTCACTCAGCATAACAGCCTCAAGTTTCATCCACGCTGTAGCTCAGGTCAGAACCCCATTCCTTTTTACGGTTGACTACTGCTCCCCTGCGCGGACCTGCATTTGTTCGTCCATCCATCAGCTGACGGGCGCTTGGGTCGTATCCACCTTTTGGCTGCTGCCAGCAATGCCGCTGTGAATATTGGCGTTCGAGCATCGGACCTTCCTGGTTTTGATTCTAGGCATACCGCCGGTTCACCGGCCACGAGAAGACCTTAAGAAGGGGCTTTCTCAGACCCTCTGTCAGTGAGAGTGCTCTTTACCGCAGTCCTGCTGGAAAGTTCCGTGCCACCAGGACACATGGTCACATGAAGAAATGTCAGAAGTTACAGCTGGGGGCTGAACCGGGCCTACCGAGTTCAAGCCTCTGCTGTAGGATGAATTTGGTAGCACGTTGGGACAAGAGGGAAATGGCCCAGATGACTGTGTTCTGGAGAGTGTGGACAGGCGGGCTGGTCTGGAAATCTAGATTCGGGCCTGCAGCAGCTTTATTTAGTTCTGACAGAGAAGCAGCAGTTCCTTGAGGCCACCAAGCTGCGTCTGCCCGACACCCCTGTCCGAGGTCGTCTGATGCCCGCCAGCCCACATGGCCGAGGAGGCAGAGAACAGCAGTGCTCCCGGCTTCTCCAGCTCTCGGGGCTCAGGCCCAGAACTTTCCATGAGGACACACACGTGGACGAGGCCCTGGGCCGGGATCAGACAGCACCCTCACAGCACAGCACCGCTCAATCTTCCTGTCCCGATGCTTGTGCTAACAGAAAAATCACCCTGACTGAGTAGATCCTCAGGTCATGAATAGGCACCTGCTGGAGAGGTGGCCCGGGTCCGAGGTCTGGGGGCAATATGGGCCTGCCCGGGGACCAGTGAAGGCGCCGGAGGGGGGGTAGGCATCAAGATCTGTGGCCTGGAAAACGTGGTCCCTCCCCGCCCCCAGCCCTGGGACTGCAGGTCTCCCTCCCCCTCCAGCCGGGGCGCCCCCTCCCCAGCCATCCCGCTCCGCTGGGGGGGGTCGGCAGGGTGCTGCCGGGGTAGCACAGGGACCGCAGAGCGGTGCCAGGGTTGGGGGGTGCGGCAGAGGAGGGGTTGGGGGCCGTGGGGAGACGGAAGGGGGTGGCGCAGGGGGGAGCGGGGGTGCGGCGGTGGGGGGGCGCGGGGCAGCGGCGCCGGCCCAGGGACGGCCGGCCCTCGCGCTCCCCTCGCGGGCCCCCTGCGCCCCCCTCCCCCGCGCCCCCGCCCGCGGCTGCTGGCGTCAGAGCCGCCTGCGTCAATGCCGCGGTGACACACGCAGCTTTTTTTCTCCTGCTCCTTTTTCTCAATGAGAGGAGCCTAATGGGATTTTTATTATCAGACCCATAAATCACGCTGCGGGGCCGTCACGCCTGGCACGTGCCCAGGCCCCCGCAGCAAGGGAGGGGGTGGGGCCGGCGGCCTCCCCGGAGGCGCCCGCACCGCTCGGAACACCTGCCCCGCGCGCGGGCGCTGGCTGCGGCCGCCCGAGCTCCGCGCCGGGGCCGCTCGGTCCGATGGCCCGCGCCGCGCGCCGGGGCGGAGGGGGACCCGCGATCCGCCGGCCGAGGGGCCGGACGGGGGGCACTCCGGCGTTCCCGCCGCCGCCGCGCCAGCGCAGGGACCGGCCTGTCGGCTGGGGGCGTCGGGGCAGAGCCGGCTACCCGGGTTTGGTGTGGGCGTGTTATTGACACAAACCAGAGCACCAGCCACGAATGCAAATCGAGGAGCAAATGCGTCAGCAGCGGCAGGCGTCTGGGGCGGCGGGGACCCTGCGTGCTTCTGCATTCTAATGCCCGGCGCTGGCAGGCTCCCACCCGATAAGCCGGCACCGCCGTGGCTAATGAACGCCCGGCGCCAACAGTCCAGTCGGTGCTTCTGGGTGCTGGGGGGGGGGGGCTCGGGGTCACTCGGGGGGGGGTAGGGGGGAAAGTCTCAGGATCTCGGTCCTTATTTTCATCAGAGGCCCAAACCCTGGGGAGGGCCCAGCCACTTCCCGGGGAGGCCCTACCTGTGGGGTAGGGGTCCCGGGGAGGGAGTCCCAGCTCCTGGTAGTGGACCAACCTCTCCCGCCTCTCTGACACCACCTAATGGGAACAGCCACACGTATTCAGGCCGGTCACCCACCCCGAACCGGGCGAAGTTCTGCAGGCTGGCGCCCTGGGAACTCCGAAGCCTGGTCCCGGGGCTCCCTGCTAGAGCTGCCCTGTGTCCCCCGACTCCTCCAGGCAGCCTCCGCGGGCTCACAGAAATTTCTCAGGGCACAATCCTTCAACTAAAAGTGGGTGCCCAGGGCATAGCGCCTTGGGAAGAAAGTAGCTACAAAGACCGTGACCTAATTTTTGGTAAATTCATAATAATTTTAAATCCCTTTTATCCGCTGTGGTCTCTGTTGCTCCCAATTTCTTCCATGGCTATAAATATCGTCCGGGAGCACAGGGGCTGTGTCTGTGCCTTCCAGTTCCAGACCTTTCTAATTTCCAGCTCCGTCCGGGGCTGGAGATCCAGGCCGCGCACTGCGACAGGGGAGCAGGCTGTGCGCCTGGCTGCCCCGCTGTGTTCGGGAGGCCGCTTGCACCCCCACCATCTAGCTCAGGCTGCGTTCTCACAGCAGGACGAGCTCTCTGCTTGGGGGTGAGCGTCCTCCAAAGGAGTTAATACATGCACTGTTGCCGGCTCAGGGAGGCAGGCGATGCGTGTAGGGAGTGATCTCATCAACTCCTGAATTCCCCGCGTCCTTTCGCTCCTGCAAGGACGGAGTGAGAACAGGGAAGGAGCGAGGCCTGGAGAGAGAGCTCGCGAGGGCGGAAGGAGGGAGACACGGAAAACAGAATCCTTACAGCTTCGCTCTCGTTTGCGTCACTAGGCTTGTGACCCATGGACGCGCAGGGCGACGTCTTTTGTATTAAATGCGGCCCCCAGCGATCCCGGAGGGCACGGCGGCAACAAAACAAACCGGCGTGAGGACCTTGCTTAGGACGCTGTTGCAGACAGAACCTCGTCCTCTTATGTCTGAGCCCACGTCCCCACGTGAACGAAAACCGTGCTCCGCAGACTGGGGGCGACGGAGCAAACCTGTGTTAACCCGGCGACCGAAGCCGGCGGCCGCATCTCGCGCAAGCGAGCCCAAATCGGTCCTGTCGCAAAACGGGGTTTTATACAAAATTGGGCGGACGGCATGAAAGCTCTCAGCCCATTATCAGCTCACGCTTTCCCATGCAGGAGAGATGATACACTTTGCAGATACGTAACGCTACGGATGTCCATGGCTGTTAGCCGGGAGAAGGGCTCGGACGCCCTCGGAGAGGGGGAGGCGGGTCGCGCGCTGACAGGCCCCCGGGCGGGACGCGGGGGGCGGGGCCTGGCGGCGGCTGGCTCCGCCCCTGCGGCCCCGGAGCGCCTCCCTGGGCGCAGCTCGGGGGCCCGCCCGGAGGCGCGGACGCACCCTGACCCGGGCGCCCGCCCCGCGCGTCCACCTGCTGGAGGGACCCACGGCGTCCGCGCCCCCGCCGGCAGGCACGCGGGACCGGGCGGGGGGTGGGGCGCGCAGGCCGGGGCGCGGGAAACAATAGCCCCCGCGTGTAGCACTGCCCGCAGGGAAGGGACACCCCAAACTGGGGACGGTCTTGTGTCCGCCCTCCGGGGACAGGTTGAAGGTGTCGTCGCCCATCCTCTGCCTGCAGGGGGGCTGCGCTGCGCGCGCGCGTGTGCGCGTGTGTGTGCGCGTGTGCGCGTGTGTGTAAGCTCACCCTCGGAGCACACACGCTCACAAAACGCACAGTCATCCTGCGTCTAGGAAACATACTGCCTGTAATCTACCCTTCAGGGCACATGTCTCTTTAGCTCTTGGGGCGCCCGGTACCCATCTCCGCGTTCGCCGCACTCCTCGGTGCGTGGAGGGAGGAGACCCGGGAGCCAAGCACGCAGCCTGCACCAGGGAGCCGGCTGGAGCCCCTCCGACGGCTGCGCCCCAGCTCTGCTCCGCCGGGGTCCCGCCGCCCCGCGGGGTGTGCCCCGGCACCGCCAGTTAAGGAAAGCCTCGACCCGCCGTGGCTCGAGCCGGCTAGTCCTGCTGGATTTTAATTTTACTAATTGCAAGGAAGGGTTAGGAGGAGGAGGGGAAAGCAACGGAAACATTAAAGGAGTTTAGGATTGCTTTTTTAAAATGCCCCCCCCCCCATATGAGGGGTTAGCACAGCAAAACCAGGGAGAGATCTCAGGGGGGAAGCTGCTGCTGCCGGCTGGAGAGTCACACTGAGGCCCTGGGAGTGTGCGGGTGGTTCTTCAGAGAAGTGGTGAGTCGCTTGATGGCACCGCCTCTCTTCTCTGTGTGTATCATTGTTTAAAATGTTAAGGAGGGAAAAATCTGGCGCCTGGAGGGCTCAGTTGGTTTAGCTGCCAACTTCGGCTCAGGTCATGATCTCACAGTTGGTGAGCTGGAGCCCCGCATCGGGCTCTGTGCTGACAGCTCAGGGCTCAGAGCCTGCTTCGCATTCTGTGTCTGCCTCTCCCTCTGCCCCTCCCTCCCCCACTTGTACATTCTGTCTCTGTCTCTCTGTCAGTCTCTCTCAAAAACAAATAAATATTTAAAAAAAATAAAAAATAAAATGCTCAGAAAAAAATAATTTTAATCGTGATGTCCATCTTTGCCTTCCCCCCTCTCAATTGCTTTTACAGGGCGTCGCCACTTAAATTTGCGTGTGATGACACTTGCTTCTAAAGTGTCTCATTTTGAGGGGCGCCTGGGGAGCTCAGTGAATTAAGTGTCTGTCTTCCGCCCAGGTCATGTTGCTGTGCTTCGTGGGTTCGAGCCCCGAGTCGGGCTCTGTGCTGACAGCTCAGAGCCTGGAGCTGCTTCGGATTCTGTGTCTCCCTCTCTCTCTGGCCCTCCCCTGCTCACACTCTGTCTCTCTGTCTCCCAAAAATAAATGAATATTTAAAAAAAATTAAAGTGTCTCATTGTGTCGAGGCGGCGGGAAAGCCGGTGTAACCACGACAATTGTCGTCGTGGACGAGCCGTGCTGTATATTCGCGTGGCTCTTGCAGGTTGGAAGGTGACGGTGGGAACGCCGAGGTGCCGGGGCGGGCTGCCGGGGGTCCCTCTGCGAGGACACGCCAGGGGACTCTGGAAGCAATCCTACATCCTGCTCTGAGAACTGATCACGGGCCCGGGTGCCCCAAGGGCCCCGCTCTTCAGTAACGAGGGGAGCAGCTATTTCCTGGAACCTCAGGGAAGTTTCCGGGGCTGGAGACAGGAAGCTGGAGAAATCGCTCTGCGGCGAGAGAGTCAAGGCGTTTGGCTTCTGTCTTGGGAAACGTTAGCAAACGGCAGCGAACGGACACCGTGAGGGCTGCTGTGATGAAGTCCCACGAACTGCGTGGCTAGAACTTTATCCTGTCCGGGTTCCGGAGCCTGGAAGTCAGAAGCCAAGGTGAGGGCAGGGCCGCTGGTCCTCTGAGGCTGGGAAGAGTCCTTGCTGCCTCCTCCGGTGTCTGGTGCCGCCGATCCTGGGGCTCCTCGGCCTCCTGCTGAGTCACTCTGCCTTTTGCCTCTGCTGTCACATGGCCTTCTCTCTGTGTGTCCTTTGCTTTTCTTCTAGGGACATCAGTCATGCTGGATTGGGACCCGCCCGAACGACCTCGTCTTAACCTGATGCCATCCGCAAAGACCCCATTTCCCAAGAAGGTCACGTTCCGTGTTGCCGGGGGTCGGGGCGGCCGCAGAGGACACAATCTGAGCCTTAACAGATGCTTTGGGGGTTGTAACATTTGGATGGTCCCTGCCTCGGTCCATGAGGAACCGGTTCTGAGTTTTTCCAAAGATGCAGCGAAGAGTCGCAGGGGGAATAAACCCCGAGTTTTCACACCGGCTGGCATTGCCGGGTGGCAGGCCGGGGCTTCAGCAGCCTCGGGAGAAACGAGGTCAGCAGGCGCTGCTCCCGGACGCGCCGATGGTGGGGCGAGCGCTTCGGAGGCGGTGCGGGGGCAGCCAGCCAGCAGAGACTGGCCTCTCCGACGACCCAGTACTGTGGGGGGACAGCGGAGCCTGAACCAGAGGAAGAGGAGGGAAGGCTCCTACGAGTCTTTAGGGTCCAGTGGTTCCAGGTGCGGGCTTGGCCCCGACAGCCCTTCCAGTCCGTTCCCTTGCCCTCTGCCCTTCTCCAGCTGGTGGCGTCTGCGGACACAAGCGCACACACCCCTGTGCTGAGTGCCAAGTGTACTGGACAGAGGGTTGGCTGGGTCTCCTATTTCATCCTGACGCGTGCCACTCAGAGTAAAGCGGGGGCTGGGATGTGTGTCCGCCCTTGGGTTAAGTACGGGTGGACCAGTGATTTCCAGCTGTATCCCGCCAAGTTCTGGGGCTGGGAAGCGGCGTCCAGGAGCCCTGGGATGGGGAGGGGAGGGGCGCGGGGTCTCCCAGTTCCCGTCAGAGTTTCGCTGCTGCTTTGCTGTGATTAGTTCTCCACGCTGACGGTGTATCTGGATTTGGTGAAGGATCCCATTTGGGGAAGGGGTCAAACAAAGTCAAGAAGTAGTTAGTGCGTGTGTTCATGGAAGAGATGGGCGGGGGACCTGTATTCCAGGCACTGTCCTAGGTGCATGAGATACACTCACGAGCAAAATAAACCATAATTCCTACACTTGTAGAACTCACATTCTATGAGCTGAGGGACACACGATCAGGGATAATAAATGAGAAAAATAGATATTATGATAGAAGGCAATCCATGCTTTGAGAAAAAACCAAGTACGGGAGTCTAGAAGGCTAATAGAGTAACGGTGGGCTTCACCAAGGAGATGGCGTTAGGGCCAGACTGGAGTTGGTGACGGAGTTAGTAATGGGGTGTGTGTGTGCGCAAAGAACGTTCCAGTTAGGAGGAAAAGCTAGAGACTGGGGCATGGGGTATTTAGGCAACCCTGCAGGTCATGCAAGAATTTCGGTTCTTCCTCTGAAATGGAGGCTCGCTGTTCCTTTGTGCCCAGAGAAATGACAGAATCTGACATGCATGCTAGAAGGATCTCTCTGGCTACAGGTTGGGAAATAGACTGGCGGGGGCAAGAGGGGGCAGCAGGGAGGCCGGCCAGGAGACGTCACAGAAATCCCGGTGGGGGGTGATGTCACCCAGAGCAGGGTGGTGGCGGCAGGAGTGATAGGATGCTGTCGTATTCGGTGCAGATTTTGAAGATGGCGCTAACGGGGTTTCTGTGAGCTTCGATGTGGGACGTCAGGAAGGACGACCAGAGGGTGGCGCTAAAGAGACAGAATCAAAGTTGGAACACTTTATTGGGCAAATGAAAAATCTGGAAAGTGACACATCAAATCTGAAAAGGACCAAAACTTCATTCCGGATTTTAAAAATACATCAATCAGAAGTAGGAAGTCAGTGGGTGAGTTTAAAGTTTAAAGTCAGAGGACAGACACAGCTGAAGAGAAATTATTAAAAAAGAAGACGCACCAGGAGAAAGTGTCCAGAATATGACACAGAGCGATAAAATATGGGGAAATTTTTTAAAAGGGGTGAGATGTTTTCTGTTTTAATCCCAAAAAGATAGAAATGATTCAGTGGGTTAGAGACAATAATTGAAGAGACGATGGTTGATAATTTCCCGGAAATGATGAAGGAAACCAATCCACAGATTCGAGAAACCCAGAGAGTACCAAGCAGGATAAAGAAAAGATGTCTTCACCTGACCAGAACACAGAAAGAGAAAGTAACCAAAGAAGAAAAAGTGGACTGTCTTCAAAGGGGCCCAAGACTGACCTCTGAATTTCCAGGAATCGGAGAGAGGAAGCCTGAAGACAGAAGGGCATCCTCAGTGAGTGTGCCGACACCAAGTCCTGGGCAACCTTCGACAATGACGAAAAGAAGGACACGTCATTCAAGCAGTGGCTGAAACGGTGTGTCACCACAGACGCTAAAAGAAATTCAAAAGAATGTGCTTGAGGCAGAAGGAAAATGACCTTAGAGGGAGAGGCAGAGATGTCTGAGGGAGAGATTTACTCATACGTTTGTCTCTTTCTTTTCTCTTTACTCCCTCAGAAAAGAAAGAGACAAACGTATGAGTAAATCTAAATGAGCCTTGCCTTGATAGAACAAAAATAATAATGTATTCTGGGGTTAAAATATAGAATTAAACCATATGAAGATAATAGCACGCATGGTGTGAGCGGGATAAATGGAATTAAAATACTCTCGAGTCTATTTTATTTTCTGGGGAAGGATAGATTTATTGATTCAGGTTAGATTGCGATTGGATACAGATGTATTCTGTCTTGTCAGAGGGCACATTTCAGTTCCCTAAAGAGGGAAAAATGGGGACTTCTCCACTCGGTCTCAAAGGCATCCGCCCAGAAGTGTTATTTAAGTATTACCCCGTGCATCTAGAACTAATCTCGAACGAGTGTGATCTCAAGAGCCCACACATTCCTTCTTCATTAGCCATCGCATCTGCATAAGGACTTGTAAGTTTGGACTTACGAGTTCTCACTTTAGATCTCAAACACTAACATACATATTGGAGGAAGTCTTGGAGGGACAAAAGCCAATGGACACTCGGCTTTGGGCAGTGACCATTTCAGGTTTGGCTTATTTTAAAAATCTCTGAATGGGTTAAGGTGTCTCAATACATCTTTTAATGGACAAAATGGCTGAAGAGAAAGGAAGGCAAGGGTGTGCCCTCCCCATTAAAGTGTGATAAGGTCAAACCACCTCAGCCGAAAGCGAGAGACAGACAGACGTGGTGATGGGAGGACTAAGGACTCTAGCACACAGGAATCATGGAGCCTGTCAGCTCTGGGAGGGCTTTGGGTTTCGACTTCATCTCTCTCTGGAGCCATGCGGAGCTGCCTGATGGAGCGCGTGGGTTAGAGGGACGACAAGACCTTATTCACGTTTTTAAAGGGTCTCTCCGGCCACGGGATTGAGGAGAGCCCGTCAGGAAGTAGCTCGTGGCAATAACCACCTCGCAACCTGACTGGAATCAGACGAGAAGCTCTCCTACACATTCAGACGACAGTCCCCCTCGTTGGTGGGTCAATGCTTCGTGGTGTTATTCAGGTGAGAACCAGCTGTGTCTGCCGGGAAGGAAACCAAGAGGGGAATTCCTCCACACAATGGTCCTGCTCAAGTCACGATGTCCTGGAGAGTCGCCATGTTGGCCCCGTCAGTGCAGTGGCCAAGTGGCCGTGAAAAGATAATTTTGTTTAAAATTGTTTTGTTTTGGGGGCGCCTGGGGACTCAATCGGTTGGGCATCTGACTTTGGCTCAGGCCATGATCTCACAGTGCGTGAGTTCGAGCCCTGCTGACAGCTCAGAGCCTGGAGCCTGCTTTGGATTCTGTGTCTCCCTCTCTGTGCCCCTGCCCTGCTTGTGTGCGTGCACACGCGCTCTCTCTCTCTTTCTCAAAAATGAATAAACATTAAAAACATCTTTTAAAGCTGTTTTGTTTTGTTCTGTTTGTAGTTGGATTTCCATATCATTAGCAGTTCCTGAGTACGTGGACTGTGTTGTCATCGGAGACATGGACATGAACCGCGTTCTTGGGCACAGATGCACTCAGTATTTGCAAGCAGATATCCTGGGCGCGGTTTTCCCCCAGATCTGAGCAGTTGTACGCGATAGTTTAGTCCTGTCTCCCTGAGCCTCCCCTTACAGGAAACCCGCGGTGTGCCAGTGTTTTTATAAAATATCGAACATCTGCCTCAGCATTTTCTACTTTTGATACTCTCTTCTTCAAGATATTCTATTGGGGCTTTCTAAGATTTTTTTTCTTTACGTTTTGTATGTAAATGCCACTAAGATTTGAATGGCTTCGTTACGTGACTAGCCAGTATACCTCTGCCAGTAGTATTTTCTGGTTTTAACACTTCGCGACTGATTCTGGCTGTAAAACCCATGGCAATATGAGGATGACTCTTCTGAATGAAATTAGTGGAAAGGTTTGCCTTCATTTCTTCAGAGGAACTAACGTTCACTCTCGTCGCTGGATTTACTGCTAATAATTGATTTAGGAAAGATTCACTTGACAGAAAAGCCGCAGGAACCTTGTTATTCCACCAATAATTTAGGAATAAAAATAAGTAACAGGGGCTTTATTTCTCTATTTTAGATGATAATATGAAACAGCAAATTTAAAAATTAGGTTGGATTAAGTATTAGAGATGTCGTACAAGTAAAAGTTCTAAGAGGAGGTAAATGCTTTTATAATTAGATTTCCACAAACTTTTTGATTACATCGCACAAAATAAGAGTTCCCATTGCCAGGTTCAAAAACCTTACTGGAGATGCCAGCGGCTGCACAATGCAGGGGTGACAGATTTCAGTCCAATTCCAGGTAAGTTCATTGTCCGTGAAAAAACAAACAAACGAGAACCTTTATACCTTCCATAGTTGATGGAACATAGGCTGTCTGTCTAGTCTTTATGACGTATTTAGCTGAGATGAACTTCAAAGCAGACATTATAAATCTGTCCACAGAACTAAAAGAGAACATGGCATCAGTGAAGTCAGAGAAAATCTCAACATTGAAATGGGAACTTGGGGTACCTGACTGGCATAGTCAGTACAGCATGTGACTCTTGATCTCAGGGATGTGAGTTCAAGCCCCACCATAGGTGTGGAGCCTACTCAAAAGAAAAAGAAAGACATGGAAACTTAAAAAACAGAAACCCTAGGGCTGAAAATTATAATAACTGAAATGGAAATTAAAATAACATATTGGGAATGGCTGGAGAAAAATCAGTAAACTGACAGAAAAATAATTAGAAATTATTTATTCTGAAGTATGTGATCAAAGATGAAACATAAACAAACAGTCTCAGGGACTTGTGGAAAAATATTAATCAAACTTTTATAGACATGATTGTATTCCCGGGAAGAGGGCAGATAGAAAGGGTTAAAAAATATTAGAAGAAATAATGGTAAGATCTTTAAATTAGATTTGAGAGAAAAAATCAAATCTAAGATTCAGGAAGGGCGTCAAACCCCAAGCAGAAAAAAATGCAACCTCGGATAAGTCATAGTCAAATTGCTGAAAGTCAAAGGCAAAGAGAAAATATTGAAACCAACAAGGGAAAATTATACATCCCATCACGTGGGAAAGCGATACACGGAATGACCGACGTCTCCTCAGCAGCAATGGAGACCAGACGCATGGGAATACCCCATTCCGGGTGTTGGAATAAAATACAGATAATTAAGAATTCCATATCTAATGAAACTATCCCTCAAACATGAAGGCGACATAAAGGCATTTCTTAATAAGTGAAAACTGAGGTGATTTGTTGATCAAATATCTGTGCTACAATAAATTCTAGGTGAAATTTTTCAGGCTGAGGGGAAACAACACCAGATGGTAACTATTTGGTAAAAAATAAAAGATAAGAATTTGTGCGTGTGTGTGTGTGTGTGTGTTCTCTTATGTTCCCTGAAAGACATATTGGTATTAAATAGCAAGGATTTAAACATTATGCTGTTAATTTAGATAGCTTTTAGAGACGTCATATACGACCACACTAGCACAAAGGGAGGGTGGTGGGGAACACCACCATATTGGTATAAAGTTCCTATGTTTTACTGGGGAATTAGAGATGTTGTGCAAATAAAAGTTCTAAGAGGAGGTGAGTGATTAATACCAAGTCAGTAGTAATCTGTAGGCTGTTTCGATAAATGTAAAAATATATATTTTCATCCCTTGAACAACTACTAAATGATAAAACAGAATATGGCAAAATATAAATAGAGATATGAAGATGATGTGTTACAAATTCTGTTTATCACAAAAGAAAATAGGAAATAAGAAAAAAAACAGGAGACAAATAAAAAACAAATTGCAAAATGGCAGGCCTTAATGCAATCATATTATTACTTACATACAAAGGGACTCAACACTCTGGCCAAACACCAGAGATGATCAGAATGGATATAAAACTAAGATCCAATTATATCTGGTCTATCAGAAATGCACTTTAAATTCAAAGATATGTATATTGCAAATACATATTTTATATATCCTAAAAGAATGGAAAAAATGTACATTATGCAAATAGCAAATGGAATGGCTACATTAATGCCAGGCAAAACAGATTATACGACAAGGACTATTCTTACAGACAAAATACAAAATGGTCTATCCAAGGGTGGAAATCCATTAAACCAAACTGGTTCTTTAAAAAAAATAATAATCATATAAAACTGATAAAAATTTAACTGTATTGATGAAGGAAAAGGAAGAGATATTACCAATCTCAGTGATGACATATTTTACCACGACTACTTCCAAATCGGAAAGCACCAGCCCGTGTGGATTCACTGGTGAATTCTACAAAACATTTAAAGAAGAAATGATACCAATTCTCTGTAATTTTATCCAGAAGATGGAATCGGAGGGACTACTTTCTGACTCACTGTGTGAAACCTGCATTTCCATAGCACCAAAACCACACAAAGAAAGGTATCAAGAGAAAAAAAACTACAAAGCAGTGTCTCTCATTAACATAAATGTAAAAATCCTCAACAGTGTCTTATGAAATTAGATCCTACAATATGAAAAAGAATTATATACCAGCACCAACTGGAACTTGCTGGGATGCCTCCCAGGTATGCAAGCCTGGTTCAACATCTGAAAATAAATTCACGTGACTCATCATATCAACTTAGCCAGAAGACAAATCACATGATCATGTTGATAGATGCAGAAAAAGCATTTGACAAAACCCAGCACCCATTCCTAATAGAAACTCCCAGCAAACTAAGAACACAGGGCACTTTCGCGAATTGATAAAGAACATTTACAAACATCTACAACTACAATGACACTTCGCGGTGAGAAACTCCGAGCCTTCCTGCTAAGGTCAGAAATAAGGCGACGATGTCCCCTCACACCGCAGCTTTCCAAACATCTTCCTGAAGTTGGCTTTTGTCCATTGTTTCCCAGTATCACTGAGATGTAATTGACACATGAAGCTGTAAAACTTTAAGGCGTAGGGCATAATGAGTGTCTCACCGTATTGTAATTGACGACCACTGTTAGTTTAGTTAATATCCATCATTTGAGGTAGATAGGAGAAAAACATGTTTTTTTCCTTGTGATGAGAACCCTTAGGATTCGCTCTCTTAACTACTTTCAAATATACCACACAGCAATACCTCTGGTCACCACGTTGTCCATCGCACCCCAGTACTTTTTAATCTTATAACTGGAGACATTTGTCCATTTATCCAAAATTTTGGCAAAGTCCAACTACTGAAAGTCAAGGACCGATTGACTGCAGAGAGAAGTTTTTTGAGTAATGGAAATATTCCATAACTAGAGTATGGCGGTAGTTACACAGCAACATGCGTTTGTCATAACTAACTGAAGTGCACACTTAAACGCGGTGTGTTGCGGTTTGTGCCAATTATACTTCAACAAAGTTAAGATCAACTTAATGAACTGATTTTTCAAAAAGAAAAAAACAACAACAGGGAAGCTAATGCCAATACACCGAGCCAGGCTCTCATTAACATGCCTGCCGAGTGACCAGTGGTTGTCCCTGTGGCCATACGGTTCCGCCCCACGGGGGTGTGCTGAGGCGCAGGGAGGTAGAGGGGAGGAGGGCGGGCTCCTAGGTTGGTCAGAAGGAGAGCTGAGTCAGCTCGCTGGTCCCTCTCTCTAGAGGCAAACCGGCGCTGCGGCTCCTCTCTCTAGAGCCAGTTTCATTTTTTATAGCTTTGGGCATTCTTGGTCGTAGGGGTCCCAGCCACTACAGAGCAAACATATTAAAAATTCGCCACATCCCACATTAAATATATATGGGTTTAGTTAAATTGCAGGAAACCAGTTGGCATAATGTCATACTTTGTGGGCATTTAGTTAAACATTTATTTATTTCAAGTTTTCTGTGTTTTTCCCGCCCACAAATTGCAGCCAATTTTTTCCCTTTGTAGTTCTTAAAAATCGCAAAAAGTCTAGTACAGGAGGGCTTCTGTGCCTACCGGTTTTATGGAGAATTTGGTTTTTGTTTTTTTTTTTTTTTTTTTTGAAAGCTTCTATTTCACCTACAGAGAGCTCGCTCCATGGAGAACTGCGTGGGGAGGGCAGGGGGAGGGGGCTCGTTTTGCTCCAGCCCTGGCCACACACACCGGGGTGACCGCCTGAGCCCTGGTCCTCTGGCAGCACTAAGGCACAGATCAGCTGCGGGCATCGGTCCTGTTCACCCGCGGGGTCTGGGCGCCCCGTCTGGGCTGGCCCGGAGTCCCCGAGTCTCTAACCAACCCCCGGGGATGCCCGTCATCTTAGACTGGGGTCTTTCTCAGCAGAGCCTGACTCCTCAGTCTTCTTGTCTAAGTAGTTGCTGAGGAAGGGTCCTCAGGAGGAGGGAAGCAGGAGAGGTGCTAGAAGAAGGAACCTCCCAGAAGTGTTGTTAGCGGGAGGCCAGCTCTGACCTGACGCCATTAGGGGCTCTGGAGCAAGTATCACCCCAGGAGCCGCTCCTGCCCTAGCAGGCTCCCACCCCCGTTCCCCCTTCCCCCCTGGAGCACACGTCCCAAGGAGGCAGCTTTGAGCCGATTGTGGTCAACGTTCGCGGTAGCTGGGGCCCAGGAGAGGAGGCCCGGCCGCCCACACCTCCTGCCCCCCAGGCTGGCTCTGGTTTCTAAAGACCATCTTTGCGTGGTGGCCTCAGCTAATGGGTATCCTACCCCAATACAGATTTCCAGGAACCACCCCGAAGACAAAGGTTGTTTCCAGAAGTTTCCAAAGAATCCCAACTGCAGCCAAGTTTGGGAGGCACTGAATTTTAACTAGAGTTTCATAGGCTTTAACCCTTGCCCAGTAATGAGCGTCTACGGAGAACTTCTCTCCATGTTCTGGAAAGCCTCGGGGGCCACCAGCCCATGGCCACACACCCGCACCGGGACTCCTGTGAGGAGCCGACCCTCTCTCCCTCTCTCCCTCTCTCCCTTTTGTCACAACTTTGCAAGCAGAACTCCTTGCTAACCCTATACCACAGAGGTTTTAGTGATGCACCTTTTTCGTTTTTACATCATCTACAGCGTACGGGCAGGTGATGTCCTGGTTGGTGTGTGTGTGGCAGTGGGGGCAACAGGGTATATTTATCCAGGCGCTAATGTTCTCAGAATCTTCCCTGTCCTCGCATCCCCTGTGGTTGGTAAGGACTAAGGACCCAGCCGGTCTCTCGGGAGAGACTCAGCCTCTCCCGCCGATAAACCCCATTGGATTCTGGGCCTTGTCCTCAGACAGACTCAGTTACTCAAGCAGGCAATGAGAACGTCTAGTGGGTTCTATTCCTTGCTCTGATTCAGGAAGTGAACAAGAGTAATGTCCTCATTTCTTCCCCAGAAAAAGCAACTTCATCTAACACACCCAGTGCGCCTCGGTTACCCTTGACTCTTTGGACAGGGAGACTGTGTATATGTTTTTCCCCCCATTATATGCTCTTCTGTGCCCTTCATGTCTCCTACGACGAAAGAGATGGTCTCTAGTCCCAAGGGCTTGGTGATAAAGGGCGGATATTAGGCATTTATTGACTCATGCACTGAGGCGCGCATGAGTCAAGTTTCATGAACGACCTCACTCTAAAATCTTTCCAGTCGTGAATGGAAAAATGACAGCCTGGGTAATAGGTCTTGTAAAAAAGTTTTTCTATTTTCAGCCTGCTATAGAGTAGACGAAAATCTCAGAGTTTCTGATGAGCTGTTATAACATTTTAATTTGCGATCATCACCCTAAAATGAAATGTCTTGTACGATACGAATTACTTGTATATCATACCGCCAAAGGTCTTATAGGTGGTACGTGATTTCTCCAGACCTGCCCTGAAAGACGAAGAAAGGCAAAAAGGGTGTTGGTTTGATGCATTTTCCAGATTACCAGAAAGCGCTGGGACTGCGTTTGATGCTGATTATTTCATACATAGTGACTTAAAATGCAGACCTGTTGATTCGCAGGTAGCTAATACAAGCATGTCTGTGTAACAAGATGAAAAGAGGAGATGAGATTTTATCATGTTAATCTCATCAATGGAGACACTAAGCTGGAGGTTGAAGCTTAGAAAAATCTAGAATTCGTGGTTCAGCTGTCTTCACTGATCCGTATCTGACGGTTACTAACACCCTACCACTCCTTGCTCGCGATGAGCCCAGGGAATTCGGCTCTCAGACGGTGGCATATTATCTTCCATAACACACGTGGGAGAGGCGGTGGTGTCACGGCCAGGCGGCTGGGCTGATGTCACCCAGGACTTCATCCCGTCCATCTCTTACCTGTGGTGTGACCCCATGCAACCATCCTGTCATCAAAGTGTGGGTCCAGGCAAGCTGGAAGGGGCGGCCCACTTCTAAAATCTCAGGGCACCATCATCTTGAGAGTGTGGATTATTGAAGGCCGATCCAAAATAAATTTCAACTGGAAAGGACAGAGTTTTATAGGAGCACACAACTGTGACAAATCCAGGAATAAAGCATAATATCCAACTCATCCGGATCCTTTCCTTAACTGCTCTTAGACCCTCGGACGGTGCCCACGACATGGAAACGACCCCACGTGGCCCCGAAGCTGGAATAACAAAGACAATTCAATCTCTGAGTCTCCTAAGTTCTTGAAGAGCTGGATGTTGGGAGACGATTTTCCGTGGGTCTTCTGTGTTCCTGGATGTCTCGCACACGAGGCCCTGACTGCTTTTGTTCTGGACATTGTTTCCAGGACGTTTGTGTGTGAGCAGCCTTGGGAAAAAGATGGGCAGCAAAGGGCATGTGTGCTTACCGTCCAGTGGGACGCACGATGCCCCCTTCCACGGCCAATGGCGCCCCTGCCCGGTACGTACTTTATTCCCCAGGCAGATTCTTCTCTGGAACTACACATAACTGCAAATTAACATGTCCCCTTTGCGTTGGCTTACAGGAAGTGGGCTTTGGGGGACTGAGCCACCAGCTGCTGCCAACACGGTGAGTGACCTACTGGCCCTTCATCCGGGCCAGCACCCAGGGACTGTGGGCCGGGCGGGCTGATTTGTTAGCTTTCTCATAGGGAAAATTCCAAGTCCCTTGACCCTTCTGGACTGAAGCCTGACTTTTCACAGTGCACCTCTAGGACTCACTAAAACCGATGGTGATTAACAGGCTTTTCTTTCTGGTAAGTCTTCAGCTATCAGCAGCCTTTTGCAACTGATGCTGTAAGTTGCATAAGATGACCTTGCTTCTCCTCACCTATAAATGATGAATAATGATATAATCCTTACAGGAGGACTGAAGGAGACACCACATGTGGAAATACCCAGAAACCGACCGACTCTCACTTGAGGATAGACTTGATAGATTTAGGTATATAGTACACCCCAGGGCAACTATACATGCCCACGAAAGAAATACAGCTAATAAGCCAATTATAGCAACAAAACTGGATTATTAAAAAAAAATAGTTCATACAGAAGAAGACAGGAAAAGAAAGAATTAGACAAACAACAGATGGAAAAAACTGAAAACAACAGCAAGAGAATAGATTTAAACACAAACATATTGATAGATACTGTACACGTAAAGGGTCTAAACCAGGAATTTCTGCCAGATAGTAAACATTTTATGCTTTGCACGCAATAAGATCTTTGCTACAAATACAAAACTCTGCTGTTGTAGCAAGAAATTGGTAACAGACATTCCGCCATTGAATAGATGTGGCGGCATTCCAACAAAATTTATTTACAAAACCAGGTGGTGGGTTTTGGCCCAGGGGCCGTAGATTGCTGGCCTCTGGCCTAAGTAGTCCAGTTAACAGACAAAGATATCTATATAAAGACACTGAGACACTGACAAAATATTGGAAAAATGTATGTTATTAGAATACCAATTAAAAAAAAAGGCTGAGGAGGCAAGATTAACATGAGGCAGAATAGATTTCAGAACAAAGAATGTTGCCCTGGATAGAAAGAGACATTTTAGAAGGATAAGTGGGTCACTTCATCATCAGAACATTAATGCTAACTTGGTATGCACTTAATAGAAGATCTTCAAAATACTTGCATCAAAAACTGATAAAAATTAAAGGGAAAATAAACAAACCCATAATTATAAATGGAACTTTTAGCCTACTCTCTCAATAATTGATAAAACAAGGAAACAGAAGATTAATAAAGATACCGGTGGCACCTGGGTGGCTCAGTCGGTTAAGCATCTGACTTTTAGTTTTGGCTCAGGTCATGATCTCACGGCTTGTCAGTTGGAGCCTCACATCGGGCTCTGTGCTGACAGTGCAGAGCCTGCCTGGGGTTCTCTTTCTGCCCCTCATCTGCTTGTGCTGTCTCTTTTCTTTCTCTCAAAATAAATAAAGAAACATTAAAAAAAATAAAGACACAAGTTTTGGCAAACACTAATATCAACTTGTCTTAATTGATATCTTTAGAAAGCTACTCCCAACTACAAAACATATGTTCATTTCAAGTGCACATGGAACGTTTACCAAGATAGGTCACATTCAGGACCAAAAAACAATTGTCCATAATTTTAAAAGATTGAAATGATACAAAGAATATTCTCTGAACAAAATGATATTAAATTAGAAGTTAATAACAGCACCATATGTGTCAAGTCCCCAAATGTTTGGGTACTGAACAAACATGCAATGTTTCAAAGGAGAAGTCAAAAAGGGATATTAGAAAAAATATTTTGATTTGGAGAAAAATGAAAACAGTCTATCAAAACTTGTGAGATGCAGCTAAAGCGGTACTTAGAGGAAAAGTGATAGCATCAGATGCTTATGTTAGACTAGAAATATTTCAAACTGGTGGTCTAAGCTCCCAACCGAAGAAATCCACTAAGGGGCAAGACTTCTGAAATGACAGAGTGAAGAACTTGGTGAATCCTCTCCCTCAAAAGACAAAAATAACAAAACAACAATTTCAGGGCTCTGGGAATTGACCAAAAACATATAACAACTGAGAAACGGTTATTCACGAAAACCTTTTGACCTTCAGGTAAGAATGGAGGGAGATGGCAGGGTCCTTGGCCCCAGTGGACCCCAGCACTCTGCTTCATCAGCGAGAGAGCTGCACTCGTTTGGGTAGTCAGCGACCTTGCCTCTAGCCCAGCCTCACTTGTTTGGCAAAATGAGCAAAGGACAACCCCGCCTCCGGGGCCCTCGTCAGTAACAGCAGAGACCTGGAGGCGAAGTCACTGGAAAGGCAGTCAGGAAAGAGTCAGCTAGCCTGCAGTCTGGTCTCACCTGGGATGAGTGGCAGAGCAGAGGACTGGCCGGAAAACCAGCAGAGCAATCCAGGCACTGGGACAGCTCCGGAGGCCAGCTCCGTGCATTCATGTGACAGAGACTGGAGAGAGCCCACGAGAATCATTAGCTGACCGTGAGCCTGCACATGGGCAGAGCGGGGACTATTAGAGCCAGGGCAGACCTGAAGGCACTCTGTAAGTCATAAACTGACCTACTGGCAGGTAGTGGAAGCTTATTGGCTCGAGCTGTCTAAGCACAGTCCCCGAGAAGTCCCTAGCTAACCGGGGCGCTGTGCAGACACTTGGATGAGCCCTCCAACACTCAAATGCCAGACTAAAGAACAGAAACAGGAATTTAAAAAGTCTGAGCAAAGACAGCAATGGCCACACACCATAGGAGAACCAGATTTCTCAAATTTAGTGTAGGGATGTCACTAAACAAACGAAACACCAGCAACAATACCCTCCAGTGGGAAATATCAGATTCCATAGTTGCTAAATATATACATAATGTGTTATCCAAATATTAGGTAAGACCTAACATATTATCCACACTGCCCAGAAACAGCTAAGTGTGGTCCACAGTGAGGGGCGAGAGCACTCAGAAGTTACATTTTTCAACACCAAGATACCTATCTGGCACTTTTAAATAATTTCTGACTCTTTACTAAGTGTTGAACCCATGTTACTTTAATTCATCAGATTTGTTTTAATAATTAACTTCTTCAGTATTTTGAGTGTATTTATTTATTTAAAAATTTTTAATGTTTAGTTTTGAGAGAGAGAGAGCACGAGTGGGGAAGGGTCAGAGAGAGAGGGAGACACAGAATCCGAAGCAGGCTCCAGGTTCTGAGCTGTCGGACCAGAGCTCCACTCGGGGCTCGAACCCACAAACTATGAGATCATGACCTGAGCCAAAGTCGGACACTTAACCCACTGAGCCACCCAGGTACCTCAGAAATCTACATTTTAGGTTGTTACATCAAGGTGTTTTATTTTCTTGATTCTTCCATTATTTTTCTGTTTAAAATGTTTTTATTTTTACCCCACTAGATCTTAATATTCTATTTTTCTAATTTTTTAATACTTGACTTCTTTATTCTAGATCATATTAATTTTGGTACGTGATGGGAGGTAGAGCTCTGAGAAGTTTCTTAGACGGAGAGCTGTCTCAGCGATAGCTCCTGGAGAATCGGCCCTGCTCCATCGGTCTGGGACAGTGTCCATGCCCGCCAGGTGCCCTTTCCACCAGAACATTCGACGCATTCATCGGGGGATCCTAAGGCCCCGGCTAACAGGCTCATCCTCTGGGCTAATCTCTGAGTCCTGGTTTGTTGAGTGCTTTCTTTCTCGACAATCCGTTGCTGGTGTTTTTCCTTGCTGGGTTGTGTATCTCCTCATTTTCTTGCTGTCGGTTTTCTTCCATCCAAATGGAATCCTGACTATTATGTGTCGAAGAGTAGAAACTGAGGGAATTATGACTCGTGCCGGGACACGAGGAAGAGGTTAGCATGCGGGCAGTGGCCTACTCAGGGCCGGGGCAGGAAGGCGTTGGCTTTGTCGCTGTTGTGAGGCACGTGGGGCTTCAAATCCCTGCAGGGACGGCTGAGGGGCCTCCCGGTGCCTCCCCCGGGGCAATCTGCTGTCCCCGCGGAGCGCCCCCCGAGTGTAGCTTCCCAGCGGGGCGCCCCCTTCCAGAGCGGGGGCGGAGGGTGTCGCCCCCGGGCTGGGCCTGGTGGAGCAGCGGGCTTCTCCCTGTCCCCACGCATCCTGAGTTGGGCAAAACCTGTGTGCAGGGGCGGGGAGGTGAGCTCCCGAAGCACCCCTGCCTCCCCTCCCTGGGGCAGTGAAACTCTGCCCGTCACCCGCGCACCCCCGCACCCGCCCGAACCCCCACATCCGAGCACCCCCGGAGGAACTTGGGAGGGAGGGATCTGTCTCCCCCACGTCAGCACACCCCTTCCGGGTGCGGTGCAGGACCCTGGCCCGAGAGCTTCCTGCCGCTTCTCCGGGAGTAGAAGTTTTCTCTCCTCCCTCCCCCAGCTGTCACGGACTTTGCTTGCGTCCTGAAGGTGACACTTTGCTGTGTCTCTTCCAAGGAGGGAAGACGTGTAAGACAAAGGAGCAGGGCAGTAGGTGGTGCCGTCCCCGGGAGGGAGGCCCGTGCCAAAGTGGGCACAGCCGCCTGTGTGTCCGGAGACCCCCAGCTACTCCCAACGGAGGTGCTAGTCCACCCCTGGCCTTTCGCACGTTGCCGTCATTCAAGGTGATTTCTTCTTCCTCTTTCTTTCGCAACCGTCTCCCGCCCCCGCTCTGCTGGAGTGAGACCCCCGTGTGTCCGTCTGTCCTGGGAGAGTTTGTCTCTGGGATTCAGGTGACCTGGTTGCCTTGCAGAGTCAGTTTGGGGAGCAGCTCGGGGGAAGTTAGGATTCTGTAGCTCATCCAGTTTTCCCTCGTGATTAAGAGGAAAATGACCCTTTTAGCAGCTCGCTCCATCCCGGTGCAAGCGCTCTCGAGGGTGGGGATCTGAAAGTGGAGACTCGGGGCCCCGAGACGTGCCTCGATTGTAGGAGCCGATTTTATTCACAAAACTCTGACACCGAATGTGTGGATTTTTCTTCATTCCAACAAATTCCTCTGGACATTTTTTTTTTTAATTTGCTCAGAATTTTACCAGGATTCCCAAGGTTCCCGGGGAGTGAGGCAGAGTTTCTGGGGGAGGAGGGCAGGCATATTGTCCCGACAAGAGACCCTTGCGTAGACACTGAGGCAGGCTAGCGGGTACAGTGTGGGGACAGGGAGAGGACAGGGTTGGAGGAACAGAGAGACGTGGGAGAACGGGGTGGCAGCAGAGCCCCCCCATCACCGTGAGGCCTCAGCCGCCCTCCATGCTTCGGGGTCAAGGGTGTGCACTCCACGGAGCAGGAGGAGGGCACACGGGGCCGGACGGAGCAGCATCCAGAAGCCTGCGGGGAAGCAGGGCTCGCTCCTCAGACGCCTCCCGTGCTTCTGACCAACGACACGTTATAAATCAAGAGGCCCCCAGAACGGCCTTCTCAGATTTGATGATTTCTAGTCCAAAAGTTCCAACTCTCTCTTCACACGGTAGTCTTTCCGGCAATGAGCCCCAGCCTGAGCCACCTCGTTAACACACAAGACACTTACGACTCCAGGAATTCTAAGGGTGTGTGCCCAGAACCAAAGATCAGACAGGCATGATTTCAATGCTTTTCACAGAGGCAAACTCATGATCTGAATGTAACTTCTGTCCCCAGCAGCGACGCTCGGACTGAAAACTAACCCGCCTGATTTTACTTCCTCTGTCACACACGGAGGAATCGTCTTTAGGGACGGTTGGCTTCTGGTGTCCGTTGAGGACACGACACTCAGTGAGTCTGTGGAATTGACTGTCCAATCAGGTCAGCTCGGCATCGGCCACAGAGAGCGGAAAATGTGCCTACAGGAAACATTTGGCAGAGGACTTCTTCGGTGGCAGATGGACAGAATTTTCTCCTGCGCCCCCTATAATTATGGATGGTTCTGGAATTTCTATCTACTGCGGGCGGGCCATAATGGAGGCCGTCCCTTCCAAACTGTTTCTGACTCAATTACCTCAGGGAGATGGGTGAACATAGAAGGGGTCTTTCAAAGCAACTAGAGACCTGAGAAGCCCTCGTCTTGTTCTAGAAGTAAGTGTGAATGGGTCCAAGGTGCCATCCTCCTTGGCGGACGGACCAAGGGAGAGAGATTTTCTACCCTCGTAGGTCAGTGGTTTTACTCACAGAGCCATCGGGGACCGCCAGAGAACCTCACAGAGCACCTGTTTGCCGCACTCAGGAGGACAAAGGAAGTGAGTTCCATAAGCAACGAGAACGATCTAAGGCCACCGCGCTTGCGGCCGAAGGACTGACGCCCAGCTGCTGTCAAAGAGGCGGTCACGTCACAGCCCCATGACGCAAGTCCGTACACGTGCACGCTTCCACGGGACGCTCTCCCCGCCGACGCTGGGCTCCTCTTGGGAGAGAAGGAAGCGTAAACAAGGCGGGGTGGGGCGGGTAGAAGTCAGGAGGCCGAGGGTGCAAGACAGGAGGAGAGGGCGGGGACGGAGCGCACCTGTTCCGGGGGGCGTGCCCGTGTCCTCTGAGCTCTGGCTTTGTGATCCTCAACGGGAACGAAGCAGATGGACCATTTCGTATTTAAGGCTCTTTCCTCCTTTAAGACTGTGTTTCCTCCTCGTGTTGGGTCATGCTGGACCAAGAGCGTGTTGTTTGGTCGGTGCAAACAGTTCTGGTGATGAGGCCCCTGACACTGGCATCGCCTCGTGTCCCGGGAATCGGCAACCCCGGCCCGTGGCGCTTCCAGCGGTGACGGGTGTGTTTCCATGGGAAGTCGGGAAAACGGTGAAACTGTAACTGGAAGAATTTTAACTGTAAATTTACAATCCTATTTTTCTCGAGAGAGAAAACAACTAAAAGGTCATCTCCTTCGGGACACTTGGGGGGCTCCGTTGGTTCAGTGTCTGACTCTTGATTTCCGCTCAGGTCATGATCTCATCGTCTGTGGGATCGAGCTCCCGTGTCAGGCTCTGGGCTGACATCATGGAGCCTGCTTGGGATTCTCTCTCCCTCTCCCTCTCTCTCTGCCCCTCCCCACCCCCTCTCATGTTCATGCTCTCCCTCTCAAAAAATAATTTAAAAACTTTAAAAAAATAATCTCCTTCATCCTGAATTTCCTAAAAGAAAAATGCTTTACATAGGACTTAAAAGGAATTTAAGATTCACCAAGGGCGCCTGGGTCAGTCAGTCAATTAGGCTTTTGACTCTTGATTTTAGCTCAGGTCATGATTTCCCTCCCAGTTTCATGAGTTCGAGCCCCAAGGTGGGCTCTGCGCTGACAGCACAGAGCCTGCTTGAGATACTTCCTCTCTCTCTGCCCCTTGCCCTGCTCACATGCTCTCCGTCTTTCTCCCCAATAAATAATAAATTTAAAAATTAAAAAAAAAATGGCCCACGCTTAGTATCCTTAGTAACACGTACAACATCAGGCAGAAAAGGCGTCTGTATTTAGTAAATGACGACTTAACGAGATGAACTCACGGATAAATGAACGTTTACTGTGGCTCCGAAGCCCACACAGGACTCTGTTGTGCAGAGACGTGTCTCTCTTGCATCGTTTTGTGCCATTTGTACAATGAAAAATGAGACAATATGTACAGTATTCTCCTATCCGTTTATTTGACGTCTGCAAAGGGCTTGTAGGCAGAGGGATGTGAGGTTAACACAGAAGCTCACATTCGCCCAGCCTCTGTCAAGTACTGAGAAGCTGTCACACTCTGTCCCCGGTCTTCACATCCGATGTTCATGAATCTGAGCTGTGGTCAGGGTTCCTGGGGGCTACCCACAGGGGTCTAGGCCCCAGGTGCGGAAAGGGACTATTTCACATGCATATCACATCTTACAAACTCCATGAGAAGACGGGAGCTTAAGCTCAAGGAGCAGAAACCGAGGGAGGTGGTGGGGGAGGGACGGAGGTCGCCTCCAAGGGCGGTCCAGTTGGGACCCCTTCTGCCACCCCTCCCCCGCCCCTCCTGGGTTTGCCACCCTCCCTCAGGATTACAAAATATCCTAGGAAAACTTACTTTGACTGTAGGGTTATTTAAGTGGTCCAAGACAGGAGATTGTGCCTGAACGGGGGTTAGCCGGGGGAGGGATGGGGGAAGTAGCCTCACAGAGAGTTCAGGACACACCAGACCTGGGACCGGAAAGAGCGTGACGTGTTCAACACGGGCGCGTGCTCACCTGTTTCCTTCATAGATCATTTTGTCTCGAGTCCGTGAAATTCGTCATTTCTGCAACGCCGAGGAAACACGTATAATCACTAAATGCACGTAAAGGCGTACATTGTTTATTGATTATTTTACGACATGACGCCTTCCTGAGTTTTGAGTTTTTTATTGGAAATTTACAACCAAACACAATAAGTGGCAAAGTCTCTTTGAGCGGAGAGAAGCACCACCGCGGCCTTGTGCGGTGAGAAGATGTAACCTCCGGCCTCAAGGAAATCCATGTCCTTCCGGGAGCTATCCTTGGCCGTACAGGTTCTTTTGGTGCCCGTGCGGAGGCCAGAAATGTAAAGAAGAAGACAAACCTTCAAAAAGTGAAAGTTCCATCTCTCCAATCAGGATCGCTTCACCGACCCCTCTTATGTGACGACACAAGCCACGCTCGGAGGTGGTCATTCACTCGTCTGCACGCCGGCGACCACCGCCGCTGGGAGTTTTCCAGAAATGGGAACGCCATGCCTGTCGCATGTGCCAAACGTCCCCCCCGGGGAGCCGAGTCGGAAGGGCAGGAGGAAATTGCATATTTATATAAGAAAGCGATTTCCACGGCGCCGTCCGTACTACCGCTCTGGGCGTGAGCAGTCCTCCGGAAATGTCAATGCATTCTCGGTGTGTGGGTTCAGCTCGCCTCGGTTGTGCCGCGGGAACGAACAGCTCCACGTCTAAGGGACCGAAGCAGTATTTATTCCTGGCCCGCAGGTAGTATGTCTTCATTTACCGGGGTCCCTTCGGAACCAGTCTGCTGGGGAGCCCATCCCGTCACGTGTTTCCCCCCGAGCCGAGAGAGGAAACGGGCTACTGCGGCTCTGCACACACTCCAGGCTCCTTCTCTGAAGCGGCTCAGGTCTTGTCGAAGTGAGTCACTCGGTCATTGCTGACTTCAAAGTGGGCGACCGAGGGCAGTCTTGCCGAAGGCACCTGGAAGGCAGGGGGAACGGAGATACCCACGGACACACCTGATGACGGCCCCAGAGGCACACGGAAACGTTCGTGTGGCCCTGGACTTTGCAGGGTCGCGTGCATCTCGCCAAGGTTGGCAGTAAAACCTTCGCCCCTTCGACCTCAGGACAGACGCCTGGAGGCAGCAGGCCACGCGGCGCCGGGAAAGCTGGGAGAGGAAAGGAGAGGGAGGGCGGGGCGGTGGAGCGCGAAGTGTCCCTGAGGTCAGGGGCGCCAACGGGCCTGCGAGGGGGTCCCTGGGCCGCACGGTTGGTTCTGAATCTTCCCGTAGCACACTCTCCGGCGGCTGCGACTCAGGCCTGCACATTGACTGCAGTAACGGACACTCGTTCGTTTCTCGATGTCGACGGCTGTGTTGTAACTACGTGAGAAAATGTCCTTGTATTGGAGAAATGCACACGGGAGCATTGGTGGGTGGTAGTGTCTGCGTTTGGAGAATTACTCTCAAAAGATTCGGATTCTTTGTATCTTCAGAATTGCACCTTTTTTTGTAAGTTTGAGTTTTGTTTCCTGTTTTGTTGGGTTTTTTTTCTTAATTTAAAAACTGAGCATAGGTGCGCTGCGGATGGTCTGAAGGACAGATTCTCTCCTGCCCCCACGGGAGGGAACAGCCGGCTCTTCCTCAACAGCGCTCGCTCGCACGCCAACGCGATCGCTCCTTCCTTGCCTGCTGCTGTCTTGGCACAAGGATCCTGACACGCCTGGGCGACGGCCGCAGCTTGAATTTGAATAGGACTGTCACTGCGCCCCCAGATGGAAATGCGGAAATGTTGGCCTCCAGGAACCGGGATCGACAACCAAAAACTTCAGGTCACAGGCGCACGTTTCGTTGGGAGATGGGGGTCCGCTCCTGGGATCCCTGGGGTGATGGTAGCGGGACTCTCTCTCCCACCCCTTGATTCCCAGCCCCATATATCACACCTGCTGGGGCCACAGCACCACACACTGGTCGCTGGTTAAGGGAACCTCTCAGAATCCTGGTGTTCCCCCACCAGCGCGGTCCTCACATTCCTTCTCAATCAACTCCCTTCCGGTGTGATTTACATACAACAAAACTCAACAGTTTCAAGTGTGGCATCCATTGGGTTTTACCAGGATCCGAGTTTTTATTAAAGTTCCTTCCTACTCCTTCGTATCTATCCACTCCCCTGAAAGCTGGGTCTTGGCAACCACTAGCGTGACCTCTGTCACTACAGCTTAGCTCTTTCTAGAATTGCGTAGAAATGGACTCACACAGCATGTGGTCTTTCACGGTTGACTTCTGTGACTCGGCGACATGCTTTCGAGGCTCAGCCGTGTCGTTGTGTGCCTGGGTGATGTGTTCCTTTTTCCTGCCTAATCGTATTCTATTACATGGAGATGCCGGTTTGTTGCTAATAACCTTGAAGTCAGGTAGTGCGAGCTTTCCTACTTTGTCATAGTTTTTCAAAAGTGTCTTGGGTGTTCTAGGTTCTTTGCATTCGCAGAGAAAGTTTACAATCAGCTTAATTTCTACGAAAATGCCTGCTGGGATTTGGGTTGGGACTATGTTGAACACAAAGGTCAGTTTGGGGAAAGAAAACATCTTGATAATACTAATCCTTCTATTCTATGAGGTTGAAAACAGTCTATACTCGACAAGTCTTCTTTATTGTTTTCAACAGTTTTCTTTTTTTAGTTTACAAGGTAGAGGTTTTGCACCTATCCTGTTAAGGCTATCCCTAATTATTTCACCTTTTTCGATGCCCTTGTAAATGGTCTTATTTAAATTTTAATTTCCAATCAGTCGTTGCTAGTATATGGAAATATAATTAATTTCTGTGTATTGATCATGTAGCTCGCAACCCTGCTAAAGTAATTTGTTATTCTAGTAGATTTTTTTTTCATAGCTTCTTGGGGATTTTTCTATGTAGACAATTATGTGGTCTATAAAGAAAATCAGCTTTATATTTCCTTTTCAGTCTGCGTGGTTTTCCCCACTTGTTTTATGGCAGTGTGTAGGACCTCCAGCATGGTGAATAGAAGTGCCTTATTTCAGATTAGGCTTTCACAATTACACAGTGACTTACTTAGCCATAAGTTTTCAACTGCAGTGCTTTATTACATGGGTAAAATTAATTTCTATGCCCAGTTTTCCAAGAGTTTTATCAAAAATGAATATTGAATTTTGTGTCTTTTTCGCATCTATCAAGATGATCATACGTTGTTTCCTTTTTAGTTTGTTGACATGGTAAGTCACACTAATTGATTTTCAAATGTTAATTCAACCTTACTTTCATGAAATTTATGATGTATTATATTTTTTATAGTAGGCAGGATTCGCTCCATTGATATTTTGTTACAAGAATCTGCATCTCTGATCGTGAGATCAATTTGTCTGCTTTCGGTATCAGTGCGATGTCCTTTTGCTATGTCCTGGAAGGGCTTGTACTACTTCCTGAAGCTATCCGGGTCTGGGTAATTTTGCTTTGGGTTTTCTGCTGGGGCTGTTTTAACCACCATGTCATTATTTTGAAGGAGTAGAGCTATTCTGATGATCAGTTTCTTCCTGAGTGAGTTGGTAGTTTTCACCTTTAAGGACTGTTGCCTATTCCATTTGAGTCGACATGTTAGTTCCTGTGAAACTAATTCCTATAAAGTAACTGGTTTCTATAAAGTACAGTTGACTCTCGTGCAATACCACTTTGACTCCACGGATCCACTTATATACGGATTTTTTTCAATAAATACAGTATAGTACCATAAAATGTAGTTTTTGTGTGATTTTCTTATCTTTTCTCTAGCTTACTCTATTGTAAGAATACAGTATGTGATGCAAATAACATACAAAATATGTGTTGATTGTATTAAGGTAAGGCTCCCAGACAACAGTAGGCTGTTAGTAGCCAAGTTTTGAGGGAGTCAAAGTTAAAGTTGGGATTTTCAAGTGCGTGGGGTGTCAGCACCTTCAACCCTCATGTAGTTCAAGGGTCAACTGTAGTTCATAATACCCCTCATTATCCCTTCAGTGTGTATAGGATCTGTACCAATGACTCCCCTCTCTCATCTGATTTTGGTAAATTTTATCTTCTCTATTTTATCCTTATCAGTCTGATTATACTTTATTATTGACCCTTTCAAATAGCACAGTTCTGGCTTCAGTGACTTTACTGGTTTTCTGTTTTCTTTAAAAATTTTTTAATGTTTTAATTTATTTTCAGGAGAGAGAGAGAGAGAGAGAGCTCGAGTGGTAGAGAGGCAAAGAGACACACACACACAGAATCCAAAGCAGACTCCAGGCTCTGAGCCATCAGCGCAGAGCCCAACACAGGGCTCAAACTCACAAACTGAGAGATCATGACCTGAGCCGAAGTCCGATGCCTAACTGACTGAGCCCCCCAGGTGCCCCTGGTTTTCTGTTTTCTATTTACACATCTATTCTCTTATCTTTAATATTTTTCCTTCTTGCTTCAGTTCAATTTTCTCTTTTTCCCTAATTTCTTAAAGTTGCTGTTTGGGTTATGGATTTGAGACCTTTCTTCTTCTCTCATATAAGCTTTTAATGTTGAACATTGCTCACGAAACACTGCTATGTGGGCCTCCAACATCGGTGTGCTGTGCCTTCATCTTTATACAATTAAAAACATTGTGTATTTTCAGTGTGTGTATGTGTGTGTGTGTGTGTGTGTTTTCTTCTTTTCCCCATGGTTATTTTGAATGTATTTTTTTGTAGCTAAATACTTGGAAATTGTCTATATATATATATTTTTATTGATTTCTAATCTTATGCTGTTATGAAAAGAAAATATACTTACATGCACTCTGCCCTCTCGGATCCGTTTAGACCTGCTTTATGGTCAGAATATGGTCTATCTTGATACGTGTTTATTTCTACTTGAAGAGAAGGCGTATTCTGCTGTTGGGTAAAGTGAGCTCCGAATGTCCATTATGCCAAGTTGCATGACAGTTTTGATAAACTGAATAATGGTCCCCAAAGATATCCAGGTTCTAACCCCTGGACCTGTGAAGATTACTTTTATGGGAATGAGAAATTTGCGTGTGTGATTAAGTTACGGATGTTGACAGGAGGGGATTACTCTGGATTATCCGTATGGGTCCTACACAGGGAAGTCCTAATAGAGGGAGGAGAGGCAGATCTGAACAGGGAAGGGGGAAAGTGAAGACAGAGGCAGAGAGAGATTTGAAGATAAATATGCTACTGGTATTGAAGATGGAGGAAGGGACCATGAGTTAAGGAATACAGAGAATGTGGCTTTAACAGGTGGAAAAGGAAAGGAAATTGATTTTTTCCTAGGGTCTCTGGAGGCCACACACGCATGGCCGTGTCTTCACTTTGCTTCCAGCCCAGTGAAACCCATTCCTGACTTCTGACCTCCAGAATGCAAGAGAATACATGTGTTTTGTTTTAAACCACGGAGTCTGCGTAATTTGTTTCCACAGCCATAGGGAACGACTGCGAATAGTGTTGTTCAGGACTTCTACGATCTTATTTATTTGGGGTCTACTTATTCTAGTAATGAGGAAGGCGTGTTCCCGTTCCCAAGCGTAACTATGCGATCCGTTCCTTTTTCTTTCTGCCTCCGTTTTGCTTCGTGTGTTTCTACCTACATTACACATGTCACCCTATTATGTCCTCGTGAGGGATTGTCTCTTTCCTCGTCGCAAAGTGTCTCATTTCATCACTAGCAATATTCCTTACCCTGATATGTATTTGGACCGACATGGACGGAGCCATTCTGGTGTTCTTGGGCTGAGCGTTTTTACACGCTATCGCGTTACACTCTTTCCTTTTTGACGTGTGGCTTTATATCCAAAGTGGCTGTTTCGTACACACGCCCAGTCTGCTGAGCTCTAACACTCAATTCTGGTGTTTAGGCCACGTATGTTTCATCTGATTATCAATACGGAGGGGCTGAAAACAACCCCTGTGCTGTGCATTTTGTGTTTGTCCTGTCTTCCCTTTGTTCCTCTGAAATTAAATCAGGTTTGCTAGTAATTCCATTTCATTTCCACCATTGGCTATTAGCTATACTTTTCTGTGTTATTTCTAAGTGATTTTTCTAGAGTTTACAATGTACGTATTTAACTTAACACGATCGACCTTAAATACTATTAGCCTCCCCTTATGTGTCTGTTAAGAACCTAACGACGGTCTTTTTACCTTAATTCTTTCTGTTTTTCGGGCTATTTTCTACATTATTTCTACATAATTTATAAATCCCTCAACCTACTATTGTAATTTTTGCTTTAAGCTGCCAATTGTATTTTAAAGAAATAAAAAATGAGAAAAAAAGGTATCGTACAGAGTTACATAGCTGCCATTTTGAGTTCTCTATTCTTTCAAGAGGATCTCAACTTCCATCTGGGAATATTCTCCCTTTGCCCAAAAAATTCCCTTTCACATTTTTGGAATTGCTGCTCTGCTCATGATGAATTCCCTCAAGTTTTCTTCCTCCAGCAAAGCCTCTACTCAGCGTTAATTTGTGAAAAATTACTTTCACTTTGTGAAGACTTCTAGGTTAGTTATTTTTTCTAATTATCTTAAATGTGTCTCCTTTTGTTCTCCGGCTTACATAGTTTCTTTCTTTTTTTAATTTTTTTTTTCTGATGAGAAACCTGGCGTACTTGTTCTCATTGCTCTTAGGCAGGCGTCATTTTTCTCTGGCTCCTGCTAAAATTTTATGCAATTTAAAAATTTTATGCAATTAAAATTTTATGCAATTAAAAAATTTCCTGCAATTTAATGATGATTCACATGACATAGTTTTCTTCCTTCCTTCCTTCCTTCCATCCTTCCTTCCTCCCTCCCTTCCATCCTTCCTTCCTTCCTCCCTTCCATCCTTCCTTCCTCCCTCCCTTCCATCCTTCCTTCCTCCCTCCCTTCCATCCTTCCTTCCTTCCTCCCTTCCATCCTTCCTTCCTTCCTTCCTTTCTTTCTTTCAACTCATTGGGTATCTGGAGTTGGTGGGCTTATAGTTTTTCTTAAATTTGTAAATTGTTTTGACGTTATTTCTTCAAATACTGTCTTACTGCCCCTTCTCCCATCTCCTGGGACTCCAATTCCATGGATATGAGACTATGTGATGTTTTCCACAGGTCAGTGATACTCTGTTGATTATTTCCCAGCCTTTTCTTTTCCGCGTGCTTCATTTCAGGTAGTTTCTATCGTTACTCAAGTTCATTACTTTTTAAAACATTTATCTACAGCGTCTAATCTGCCGTTAATCCCAACCAATTGCTTTCAGATATTTTATGCATTTTCCTCTCTAGAAATATGACTTCAACCTCTGTTGAGACCTTCCATTTCTATCCTCACCATGCTTACGATCAGCTCTATCCCCGAGAAGATATGATGTACGGTAAATATTTCTTCAATCTCCTTTCCTGCTCCTACCATCATCTTTTCATTTTTGGTTCTATTTCTATCGGTCGATGTATCTCCTGGTGGGGAGTCCTATTTTCCTGCTTTGTTTGCCTGCCAGGGGGTATTATATGATATCCTGGACATTATGAATTTGACATCGTTGGCTTCTGGGGTTGGCTGTCTTCTTCTATAAACTGATCAGTCACGTGTGCAGTTATAAGCAGTTGCGTCCTTCGGAGGCCTTCTTCGAAGCTGTGTTAGGAAGCCCAGGGCCATCTTTGGGGCTGCTCCAGCCCTGCTACTAAAACGGTCTTCTGATGATGGTCTAACTAATGCCTCATGTTACCTGAGGTCTTTGCCTCTCGTTAGCGGGTGCAGGAACCCTTCCCAGTCCTGGGGGGCTGCGAGAATTGCGTTATCCCCTCTTCCCCTTGTCTTTTCTCTCTGGCCGCCGCGGGCAAGTCCCTGTCCTACACGTGCCCTCCTTCAACGACTCCGGGAGACCCCTCCGTGCAGTCTTCCCTTTCTCTGCCGTTCCCTCCTCTCTCGTATTTTGAACCTGCGAATTCTGCTCCCCTTGGCCTCCGTGAGGTGTCAACCGCGTCTCCTCATGTTTGTCATGCTGCCAGGCTCTCGGTTTCACGCCCCTGCCCGGCAGCCTGGAGACAGTCTCCAGGCCTCATGCGGAGGCAGACAGGCAGCTCAGCTGCTCTGTTTCCCCTTCTCTCAGAGGCCTGGTTCCCCCTGCCTGCGGCCCCATGACTGACACCCTGGCTTCCTACGTTCCGCATTGTTTGGTAAGGTAGCAGGTAAATCCGGTCTGTCTCACTCCATCTGGGCCAGACGTGGAAGTCCCCGGCATGTCCCGTATTGAGACAGTGAATGGGGTATCTTCTGGACTCTGCACCGAACATAGTCACCTTACGGGTTTTCTGGATTTGGGTTGTCTGTTCATTCGTGACCTCCCTCCCTCTGCCGTCTACCATGCCAGTCGTGTTCCTACTCCACTTAATAGAAAAACCCGTCACTTTCCCAAAATTCCGGGTCAGCCTAGTTGTATGTTTGCACTCTCTCCTGGGGGTCCTTGCCAGGGCGTTAAATCTTACGTCATGGAAAGAGCACCGGGGACAGGACCGAGATTGGCAGAAAGACACTTCCGAAAAAGAGAAAAAGGTAGGTGACCCGGTCTGGTTTCTTTTTGAACATGCTGATAACTGGACCTCCTCTCAAGTGATACTTTCTGGGAGAGTCCTTATCTACTGAATTTTCTTATCTAAATTTAAACCTGTGGGAAACAAACCCAGACTCTGCACACGGGTGGTCCCTGTTTCCCTGGAAAACGTCACACAGGCCAGGCAATGATCTGGGTTTAAGATGGAGGCCTTTCATCACCTCCCATCACCCTGCCGTGCGGGGTGACCTGCACCCCGACGAGAGACCTCCGCTGCTACTCCGGGCCCACATCGTGCGTCTCCCGTGACAACGGGGCACCCGAGAGCCTTATTCAAGCTTCCAGGTCTCTCTCTGCTTTTCACGGGCCTCGGGACCCTGCCGGCAGGTATTTCCTAGCTCCCCTTGCCCCCCCCATCTCCACACGGCCCCTCCGCTCCCTGGGCAAGCCCGCATCTCTTCGGTTGGATTTCAGTAGGATTCAGCCCTTGATGTTCATCTCGCTTCCAGAAGAGAAAAAGGAGCTCTTCTTCCCCGAGGCCCCAGCCGATCCTGTGGGAGACGTTGGGACTGAGGCGACCCTTCCAGTGCTTTCCAAGATGAAATCAGGAGGTCAGAGTCTGTATCCCCACCCACCAGACCTTGGCCACACACTCCTCCTTAAACAAGGTGGTTCTTGGCATTCACGGGCGTTGTCTGGGGAGGACTCTCGCTGTCGGCTGGGCCGGCCCCCGTTCCCAGAACCCCAGCTGTGTTGGCGGGGCCCCCAGGTACCCACGGCGTCATTCTGTGATTTTTTTCAAAAACATTCTAATTGAGAATCACTGAATTCTAGCATCTGAACGGGTCGCGGCCTGAAGCTGGAAAAGTACCGGCCTGACTCCGGCTTAGGGAGTCAGCACCGGGCACTGTGCTGAGCGGGCAGCAGGTGACAGCGTCGCGCCGCCATCCCGTCTTGGCGGAGGGAGAGGAGACGCCTTCTCTCCAGGAGCCTGGGCCCAAACCATCAAGTCACGCCTGACTCATCTTCTCTCACATCCTGCATCTATTCCTCCGCCTCGCGGGGCCGGTGCGCCCTTCACCGCGCAGCGTGTCGGAGTCTGAACCCTCGAGCCCTGCTCGCTGCTGGGGCCCTGGGGTAGGCTGCCAGACTTCCGCCAAAACGATCTTTTAAAAATACAAATCAGAGAGGATGAGCCCTACTTCTTGCCCCAAACCCTGCTGGTCGCCCTCCGTTTCACTCAGAGCGAAAGGCGACGACTTTACTGCGGTCCGTGAGTCCCCGGAGCCTCCCCGCAGCCTCTCTGAGCGCGTCTCCCTCGTGGCTGCCCCGCTCGCTGTCCCAGCAACTTCTCCTTTCACGGTCACTGCATCGGCGCGAGGGGCCCCAACCCCAGGGCCTGGAAGTCTCCTTGTCGAGACATCCGCGTGGCTCGCTTCTCCTTCTGCAGGCCCCTGGCCGGATAACCAGGCCCGCACTCCACCGTTCCGTTAGTCCTACGCCTCTTCCAAAACCCTCTCTCCGCTCCGCCTTCTATAGCGTTTCCATCTCACAGCACCACTAAACCAGTACTGTGTTTTCACTTCTTCCGTCTCCTTTACTAGGCTTTCAATCGCCGGAGGGCGGGGAGTTCGGTTTTTTCACGCACAGGTGTGTTCCGGGGAGGAGGGTGCGTGGAGTGTAGCCTGGCCCACGGAGGCGCTCGGAAATTATTTGTAGAAGCTGTCGGAGGTGATGGAGGGACGCTGAGGGACCGAGCTCTGACTCGTCTTTTCTCCAGTTAACCCTCTTTTTTAAAAACCTGATCCTCACGCACATACTGAAATGCCACATTTTTTTTATGTTTATGTATTTATTTAGAGAGAAAGAAAGCATGATCGATGGAAGAGCAGAGAGAGGAAGAGCGAGAATCCCAAGCAGGCTTCACGCTGCCAGCACAGAGCCCGAGACGGGGCTCGATGCCACGAGCCGGGAGATCCTGACCTGAGCCGAAAAGTCAGGCACTTAAACGACTGAACCGCCCAGGGGCCCCTGGAACGTTGTCACAGTCTTAGGCCCTAAACTATGAACATACGAAACGGTTTATTTTCCAAAGGTTTTGATGCATCAGTCTTATTACTAAGTTCCTATCTGATTTGAAATCATGAATTTTTCTGATTTATGTAACTGACAGAAACGAACTCCGTTCTGATCGGGATTTTATCTCCAAGGCTTCTGCCAGCGACGAAAACAGTCTGCGATTCTAAGAGCCCGCTCACTCTCCACGGCCAGCTCCAAAGATTTTAACACCACGCCACAGCCTGCACAGTTGGGCGGCCCAGCTGGTCTGCGGGCTGCGGGGGAGGCTCCTGGCCGGCTGACGTCAATCGGCGAGCCCAGTCTGGAGGGAACTCGCACTTAGCCTGCCTCCCACTTGTTTCTGTCTGTTCCATCCCTGTTATCAGCTAACTTGGCTTCTCAGTGTTCAAATTCGCTTTCTGTGATGTTTTCGACAAGGACATTTGTGGCTTTCCTGGGCTCTTTGGGTGTCTTATGCTCAGGCGGTGACCATGTCAATGAAAAATACAGGAATTAATCGTGAATCCTTCCAACTGATGACACTCTTAATTATACCATTCCTTCTCACGATCGTGCTAATTATTTTTTTAACATTTGAACCCATTCTTTTAAGCTTTTGTATTTTCTATCTGCAAGGTTGGTGAGGAGTTCTGCAGAGAGACGCCGTCCGGCAGGGCCGGGCCGGAGACCGCGGACCTCACGGCCGACTTCCCGGTTCTCTTTCCTGCGTGCTCGGGTCTGCGAATTCATCTTTTTGTTCTTCCGTCTGTGTGTGTGTGTGTGTGTGTGTGTGTGTGTGTGTGTGTGAAGACCGGTAGTTGCCTTGGATAGCCTTATCAAACAGTACTCTCTTTGTCACCACGGTGTGCAAATAAACCAAAGAAAAAACTCACGCGGTGAAACTTACGAGAGCTCAGAGCGTGTTGGGTGGGAACAAACAAAACTCGCACAATTCGTGATCGAAACAGGAAACGTTCTCTTCCGCCAGCGCTGACTTTCGTCTGAAATTCCTCCTGCAGGGCCGGCGATGGAACTGAGTTCTGGGACGTCAGTGCCTAAGGCTCCGAACGAGGAAACGGGGAGAGGAAGCGTGCAGGCCCGCCCGGGGAAAGCCGCGCCGTTGACTGGCCAGGCTTGGGCGCCCTGTCCCCAGAGCTTCTGTACTGCGGGGACCTCGTGACTCGTCCCGCCCCTGCTCTTGGGGGCAGTTCTGCACCGCGCGACCCCGCCCCCCGTGGCCCTCGTTTCCTCCAAACTTTACCCTATTCTCAGAATCCTACGGTTAGTTACTGACCGATTTTTTTTAGCGTTTATTTATTTTGAGAGAGAGAGAGTGGGGCAGGAGCAGAGAGAGAGGGGGACAGAGGATCTGCGCTGACAGCAGAGAGTCCTATGTGGGGCTCGGACTCATGAGATCATGACCTGAGCCAAAGTCAGATGCTCAACTGACTGAGCCACATTGAGGGGCCCCGTGGAAACGGTTTCTATGTGGGCCAGATGACTGTGAAGACTAGTGGCTCCGTTGTGAGTTCAGTGGACCAGTTAGTGGGCTGATGCCGCGTGGAAGGAGGTCTCCAGTGGAGTGCCACGGAGCTTCGGTACAGTCTGAGAAGCAAATCTCGAAAGCCAATGGTTTCCTTGTCACATTCATTCAAGATGGAAAGTTCTCATGGATAGTCAGTGTGTAGGCTAGATTAAAAACCAAATAAAACAGGGGCATCTGAGTGGCTCAGTCAGTTAAGCATCTGACTTCAGCTCAGGTCATGATCTCATGGTTCGTGAGTTTGAGCCTGCTTGGGGTTCTGTGCTGACAGCTCGGAGCCTGGAGCCTGCTTCGGATTCTGTGTCTCCCTCTCTCTCTGCCCCTTCCCTGCTTGTGCTCTGTCTCTGTCTCTGTCTCTCTCTCTCAAAAATAAGCATTAAAAAATAAAAATAAAAATAAAAAAATAGAGACATCAGCAGTCTCAAATAGTCTAAATCCCAAATAGTGAAACTTAATATGTATCATCTCAAACCTCACGTTCGAATTCTACCCCAGAAAGGCACTGCTTAACTGTGGGTTATTGCGGAATTTTAGGATTCAGAACCTCTAAACTCCCAAGGGAGTGTGTGACATAATTCACTGACCCAAACCCCAAGCGAGTTCGCTCTTGAGACAGATTAAAAGAGGTTTAGAAGAAAGGGGGATGTTAATCCTGACGTGACCATTCCACCCAGCACCGTGGAAGGACCTGGGGGCATACTTTTCGAGACATTTTGGCAAACTTGTGTAAGTCCAGCTGTGGGCACCTGAAACCCCGGAGGGAAGGTGGGGAAAAACAAAACCGTTGTTTATTGGGTAGACCGAAATTACCTGTGATGTCCAGCTTCAAGAAGAAACCAAGAGACCTAAGAGCTGACTTCACATGTTTAAAGCTGTTGATGCCGTGGAAAGGAAGAGATGTTTGTCTCCGATGCCAATGCAGTCGGATACGGAAACCCCCAGGTTGTTAGTTTTTTCCTAGAAATGCTGCCAAGTTGGCGCATCGACCTTTGCTACACAAGCACGCGTTTCCCTCGAGCCCTGGGAACATCGGCAACACGAAGGAGGTGTTCTTGCCTCATAATTGCATTACTAAAACTAATTAACATTTTAAAATATCATGAAATCAGAGATTGACATGGGAAGTCAAGAGTCTGCCTTTCTCTTCGTGCTTCCACATTTCCCAACGTCTCAGGGTCTGCCCGGACCGTGATAGACAGCCACACGGGAGTCTTTCTAATCTGGTTGCGATGGCTTTTGGTGTCTCCACCCATGGGGCTGCCACTACAGTCAACACTTCTGTCATCCAGAGGTCACGGGGCCGCATGGCTTCGTCACCCGAGACCAGGCAACCATGGATGTGCTTTAGAACCATCAGAGGTTAGGTTCCCTTCTGAAATTTCATCCAAATGGACTCGTTTCCATGGTCTCATGCCTGGCTTTCAATCAGGACGAATTTTCCTTTGAGATCCATCAATGTTACATGTGGTGGCACCTTTTCATCACTGTATCTTTCCATTGTAAGGACACCACAATTTTGTATCCATTCACCTGTCTATTAACATTTGGGTTTTTTCCTAGGTTTTGACTGTTTTAGGCAAAGCTGCCGTGAACACTCCAGTAAATTCTGTGTGTGGTGAAGGTTGGCGTGTCTTTTACTTAAATACCTACGAGTCACAGCCAGCATTTTCCTAAAGTTTCTGTTTGGAGCAACAAGTATAAAAAGTTGAGTTGATCACACTCGTAAGTTCTGGGCACAATATCGTCTCTACCCAAGCAAAGCCCTTTTCGTGTTTCTTTTATGTGCTTACTAATGAATTTTTTTATGCTTCCCTTTCCTCTCCATCCCCATATCCCTTTCCTTCAAGTCCTTGGGAGAGTTTGAAGCGGTTCCCAAATCAAATTACGACTCAGACAGAGAAATCCTTCCAACCAAAGATGTCCACATTATGAGAAAGAGCGCATCAACAGCTTGTACCCAATGGATAAATCCGTGGAAATTTCTTAGAGTGATTTGTCCAGAAACCAGGGTCTGCGTCACAGTCTCCCACCAGTCGCTTGAGATGTACAGCTGGGTAACAGACAAAAAGGGAATATGTGTCTCGTTTCTGGATTTACATCTGAATTTGTATCAGTTGTAAGTATTTTTAATAAGTCCCATAAGAGTATTCTTCTGCTCATAACGTCTTCTCAGGAAATGAGAATCATCTGAGACTTGTGGGAGTGTACGCATGCATGCGTGCACATATTTTAATTTACGTGCGTGACATCGTGCTATAATAGCTCCTATGCTGCTTTTTTCTCATTCACCAAGCATAATGTCTTTAAGATCTATCTACTTTGCTTCTAACCACCACCTTGGACCCCAGCTATACATCTACCACATTTGTCCACCACCGTCTCCAAATTCCTGCCACAGAAATACACCACAATGAACACCCTCGTATGGGTCTATTGTGAACCCATGAGAAAATTTAACAAACATATATTAATTTGACTAATATTGCCATGGCACTCTTCAAAATGGTTGCATCTGTCGACCTATGGGCTTCCCATATTCCAATTCCACCAAACTGACACTATGCGTTAGCTTTGCCAATCTAATAGGTATCCAGGGATATCTAATAGCTTCCCACGTGGCGCTCCTGTGGATCGATGATTAATTCCTATTTACCCTAGAGTTCTCACGACTATATTGAATAGTGTTTTCAAGATATTTTCTGGTTACTGTTGTCATGGTGGAGAGACGCTAACATTTCATAAGTTCCTGGATCTGAAAATCTTGGTGAATTCTGTTACTACTTCTAATAGTTGGATTTTTTTTTTTTTTTGGATAGATAATTATATCGTCTGGAAGTAACAACAGTTTTTACGTCCTTCCAATCCTTACTTCTTTTTCTTTCCTGGTGGCACCGGTCAGAAGCTGAAGCACAAATGTTAAATAATTGAAGTGGCAGTGCCTAGCCCACCTTGTTCACAATTTTAGAGGAAATAGTAAAATGTCCTTACTAAGACTAAAGTATATTGTAGTTTTCAGAGCACATAATGATAACAAGAAGTTCCTTTATGTTTCTAGTTTGTGAGTCATTTTCACTACGTGTTGAATTTACCAATAATGTTTTTGGCATCAATTTGGGTAATTGGGCACCATACACTTGAGTCTTAGTTAATGTGATGAATTCCACTGACGTGTGTCCCATGGTGAGCCGTCTTGCGTTCCTGAGTAAGTCTTATTTAATTATCACCTCTTTTTAAAAATGTCCTATGGGGGGGCGCCTGGGTGGCTCAGTTGGTTAGGCGGCCAGCTTCGGCTCAGGTCATGATCTCGTAGTCCGTGATTTCGAGCCCCGCGTTGCGCTCTGTGCTGATGGCTCGGAGCCTGGAACCTGCTTCGGATTCTGTGTCTCCCTCTCTCTCTGCCCTTCCCCTGCTCATGCTCTGTCTCTATGTCTCTCAAAAATAAATAAACGTTAAAAAAAAAGATTAGTAGAAAACATTTTTAAAAAAATGTCGTATGGGATTTTCTTAGCTGCATCTTACAGAAAACATTTACACCTGTGTTCAAAATAAACTTTCCCTGTAATTGTCTTCTCTTGAACTGGCCTTATCTAATGATAGAATGAAAAGTGCATTTTTTTATACGAAGGGGGGAATAACATTATAAAGCAGAAATGAACGGTTTCCTGCAAGTTGAATAAAACTTATCAATACAACCATCTGGGCCTTGGAGTTCTGGAGAGACAAAAAGATTTTTTTTAATGTCGTATTTTTATCTAGGTACTGGGGGCCAATTAAGAGTATGGTAAAAAAGAAAAAAAAATCTCTGAGACCCTGGTTGGGGCAGTCACGAAGTCCTGTTCTTTGGCATAAGTTGCCTGCAGATGCTATTTCTCTACCTCCCTCGTACCCCCCTCTTCTTCATACTCCCGCATGAGTCACGCTCACTGGATTGCTGGAACGGATCAAATACAGGCACCTGTCACCATTGCCTCCTTCCTGGCCAGAAGCCCTGTGGAAATCTACCTACCTCGTCTCAATGTAAATAATGATCTTTTCTCCCCTCCCCACTCAACCCCCAAATTTCTTCAGCATCTGAAACTCCAGGGGCTAGACATAACCAACTGAAACACTAGAAGGGAAGCCATCTTCGCCACGGGCCCGTAGGAAAATCCTCCACGACTTTCGTTCTGTTCCACCTTGGCCAGGGGACGGGACAGGCCTTCCGGTTTCCATATCCCACAAGTAATCTGAGCGCCTGGGTTCTGTTCAGGGCCTTGCTTACACGCGTCCCCGTCTATTGGAGGGTGGGGGGCACACACTGCTGTGGGGGCAGCACACACTCAAGGGCAGGAGGGCCACTCCTTGGTCGTTGGGAACAGAATATCCCAAGAACGCCACCGTTTTCAAATATTTGTCCCTCTATCAATAATTCTCCAGGCTTCTGTCTTTCCTCCCATCTCTGGATTGTGGACTGAATGTTTGTGTCCTGTCCAAATTCATGCGTTGGAATCCTCATTCCAAGCTGATGGAATTCGAAGGTGGGGCCCTCTGCAGGTGATCAGCTTGTGACGGTGGTTCCTTCGTGAGCGGGATGAGCGCCCTCGAAAAAGACCCCAGAGAACTTCCGTCCCGCTTCCAGCCATGTGACGACACAGACTGCGATCCAGAAGGAATCCCTCCCCAGACCTTCACCGTGCTGGCACCCTGCTCTCAGCTCCCGGCCTCAGAACTCTGACAGATAAATGCCCATTGTTTACAAGCCGCTAAGCTGTGGGGTTTTCTTACGGCAGCCCAAACAGACCAACGCAATCTTTGAGGCAAAGAATCTGGCTCCGGGATCATGCCTCTAAATGTTTATGCGAGACATTTGGGTTCGAGATTCCCTCAGGACTTTGTTTCTGCTTGGTGCGAGCCGGAGGTGCTCCGGAGGCCCCAAGAGAAAAGGTGTGGAACGCAGAGAAACAGAAAACCAAGGGGTTAATACACGGGACACGTGGCCCGCCGCCCAGGTGCACGCGCAGTCCCTAGCCAAGGCTCACAGCCTGTGAAGTCAACAGACCACAAGATGTCTCTACCCAGAATTTTCTTTGGGGAAAAAAAAGAGGAAATAAGAAGTAAAAGGGGACAAAATTAAGATACGAAAAGGAAGCTTAAAATTGTCGATGCAGATGCGTTTGAGGCTCTTGGCCTAACCCGACTATTTCCAAAGACGTGGAAAATACTTCTGTGTGAAATGGATGGAAAGCCGCGTGTAATGCTTGAGGAACTTGAAGAATGATGGGAAAACCATATAAATCAGCTTTTTCAAAACGCACAAAGGAAAAACTCCTGGACAAAAGAGAGAGTAGATTTGTAAACTGCTTGCTCGCAGCCCATTCTTTCCTGTGCGATGAATCCACATGCTCCTCCACACTTTGAGCTCAGTAATAAACCACATTTCACTCATTTCATTTCTGTCTTGGATGGGACTGTGCACGATGGAAGTTCTTAGATTACCACCCTTCCCTTTTCTTTTCTGTTTTTAATTTTTTTAATGCTTATTTTTGAGAGAGAGAGAGAGACAGAGCGTGAGCAGGGGAAGGGCAGGGAGAGGGAGACACAGAATCTGAAGAAGGCTGTGCTGTCAGCACAGAGCCCGATATGGGGCTCGAATCCACGGACCAGAAGACCGTAACCTGAGCCGATGTTGGACACTTAACCGACTGAGCCGCCCAGGCGCCCCCGCCCTTCCCTTTTCTTAAGGATGTTAGAAGCAGCTACAGATACGTCAGCTGACCCACAGACCCCCACGCATAGCCAACCTTTAACTACTTCGAAATAAGGAGTAGTGAACAGATGTGTATACGAGTGAACTTTAAGCGTGAGGGTCCTTAGCGAGTAGTTCGCTAATCAGAAATCTACACTTCACAGGTAGCTGTAACAAGATTTTGAGGCACTCTGACATAAACCTGCTGTAGAAATTTCTTTAACTAGTGAATTTTCCCTGGCGAAAGAAATCGTTTTCAAAAAACTGCAATCGTAGGGGAAAGTTTTACAGTTTCCACTGCCCTGGTACGACAGGTGGGAAAATCTGGTTAAATCTAATACGTATGGAGCCGGGCCCTCGATCTGCAGGGAGCACTAAGGACAGTGGTCGCCTGCTTCATCCAAGGAGACTGACCCTGGCGTGGGGTACTTTGGGGCTCACCGCTTGTACCTGAGGACACGTGGGCAGGATTCCACTAAGGACCACAAAACCCAGCTGCAGGTCGGCCTTAGGGTCTGCCTGTTAACAGACACAGGTGAGGCGGAATGGAGTCCTAGCCTTCCTGAGTTGTAACGGCCCGCCTGGAGTCAGGTTGCAGAGAAGGGGGCCCATCTTTAACCACGAGTGATTGGCAGTGTCACTCAAAAATCTGAAAGTCATTTGCTAAGCCAAGCTTTATACCACGCAACCCACCCGCCTGCCACAACCTCGCAGATCAAAGGAGGGCACCTACCAGAGGGTCAAATTATCCAAAGGGGTCTCCGCTGAGGGCTTTTCTTGGGGAATATAAATACGGGGAAGGCGGTGGGCAGAAGCAGAGCCGGAGCCCAGGGAGAGGCAACCAGGAGACAGGGGACAGAGGGAGAGAACTGGGGGGGAGCAGAAGGAGCAGTGCGCCAGCAGAGATGAAGCAAGGCACTGTGGCGACTACTCGGTGGAGGCTCCAACACAGCTCCCTGGGGAAAGCAGGGCCCTGCCAGACCACCGGGGCTCCCGCTGGCTCGTGGGGCGCGTCTCAGGCCCGCGGGATAAGCAGCCAGAGGAGCGGAACGTCAGACGTCCGAACAGTGTGGTTGTGGTGGACCCGCTGTCCTCACAGCCTGACTCTTCAACCCAATACTTAAACACATGAAAAACCTTTCAGTAGAACAGCCTTTAAGCCTACAAACACTTGTGTGCGTCTCGGGAAGAAGAATGATACTAATTTGCTTGTCAGCCTAACTAAATCTCGTTCCCGGAGCTCCCTTGCTTATTACGTAAATAAACATTCCTTCCAAGAGGCTGTTTCTGTGTGGCCGGAACCCAACCTGGCCTAACTGGAACTCTTATCAGGGCCCCAAGATCTGTGCTTTGTCTGCATGAAACAGGAACTGGACAGGGAGGGAACTCGTAAATACCAAAGCTTACAAGAGAGCAGAGACCGGAGAACGTGATGATGAGTTAAGTCGTTCGTTGCACAACATGGATTAGCTGTCTCTCTCTGAAAGGCGCTTCCGGGATAAAAACGGTGCCCCAGCCCTTCCTCCGAAGGCTCACACTACAGCAGAACCAGCTGTCTCCTACAACTTTCACGATAAAAGGCAGCGTGTGATGCCATAGGGGCATAAACCAAATATTTAATGGTAGATAAAGACACTCTAATGTTCTTACGTGAATCCGTCTTTTTTTTTTTAATTTTTTAATGTTTATTTTTGAAGGAGAGAGAGGGTGCAAGTTGAGGAGGGGCAGAAAGAGAGGGAGACACAGAATCGGAAGCAGCTCCAGGCTCTGAGCTGTCAGCACAGAGCCTGACGAGGGGCTCGAACTCATGACCCGTGAGATCATGACCTGAGCCGGAGTCGGACGCTCAACTGACTGAGCCCCCCCAGGCGCCCCGCCGAGTCAGTCTTTATTCAGGAAAACCGTTCTTTCCTAAATCTGCACAGTATCCATCCTTCTTCCTTGCTTTAATGAGAGCTGCTGCTATCCAAACTCTACTTGATGAAGATTCCAGAGTGCCGGTCAACCTTTCCTGCGTTTACCACCCACTTACATATACATCCATTACAATAAGCAAACTTCGGGAGGTTCCAGCTGAAGTTGTGTTATGAACATGAAAAGTAACATTGAAATGGATAGTTTTCAGAATCAATGTTTTCTCTCACCAGTATGCATGATATATATAACATATGTGTATGATATAATAATATAATATCTAATGTAAAACGTATTACATATAATATATAACATATACTATATTAGTATATAATATATATGATGCCACCCTAGGCTAAAACTAACACAGATGAAATTAGAGACAAATGACAGAACCAGAAACAGATTTTTAAAAAATGTTTATTCATTTATTTTGAGAGAGAGAGGGAGGGAGGGAGGGAGGGAGGGCGCATGAGCAGGGGAGGGGCAGAGAGAGAGAAAGACTCTTAAGCAGGCTCCATGCTCAGCACAGAGCCCGACTCGGGGCTTGATCCCATGACTCTGGGATCATGACCTCAGCCAAAATCGAGAGTCAGACGCTTAACCGACTGAGCCACGCAAGTGCCCCCAGATTCTTAAATTTCACGAATCGCCCCCTGTTCCGGCCACGCGCCACAAGAGCTAATAAACTTAGACTGAGCTGTAGCAATCGTTATTCGTACAACATTGGTCCTGCCAAGCTATCAGCGCTCTTCTTGCTATGTGAAACATTTAAAAAGCTTTCCGTTATATATACTATGTCTTGGAATAGTATACAATCCACAATCATTTTCTTTAAAGTTTTGAAACTATTTGCATAAAACTCCTGAAGCCTGGTGCCTTTTTAAACACTCCTGTGATTGGTTGTAAGTATGATGGCCAAGCAATTTACTTTTCAAAGTGGAACACTTTTAAGGTTTAAAAAGGGTGGGGGCGCCGGGGTGGCTCAGTCGGTTGAGCGTCCGACTCCGGCTCAGGTCATGATCTCAGGGTCTGTGAGTTCGAGCCCCTCATCGGGCTCTGTGCTGACGGCTCAGAGCCTGGAGCCTGCTTCGGATTCTGTGTCTCCCTCTCTCTCTGCCCCTCCTGGACTCATGCTCTGTCTCTCTCTGTCTCAAAAATAAATAAACATTAAAAAAAATTTTTTTTTAAAAAGGGTGCCAACCACGCAGATGCCAAAACAGACGTAAAAACAAGATGCCCCCAGACAGACGACGGATGCTATGGGTCTAGGGAGGGAAAGGGTAAGTGGCGCTTCTGTAATGCATTCTCTCTCCGGAGGACCCAAGGAGACCGGAAAAAAAAGGCCTATTCAAATCTTCTCGGAAGAAGACTTGAATTCTTCTTCATGAGATTTACAAGCAGAAAGATAACAGAGAGTCCTCCGCTATAGGATGCTTTCAGCAGGCCGTGCGTGGTCTGTGTAGGTTGCGTGTGATACGTGACCACAGGACTCATGAATTTACAGCCCATAAGCCTCTGGGAAATACACCAAATAGATAATTATTAGAATATAAAGTAGAGCTGCTTCATGACTGAAGCGCCCCCTTGTGGGAGAGCCCTGCCCTGCACGTCTGACCAGGAGCCTCCTAGGAGAGATCTTTCAAGCAAGACCCTGGGAGCTGCACCGATCTCGCCTTCCCCTCGACTCCCCAGGGTCTCGGGATTACCCGTACCTGCCGAGTCACCAGGAACGCTTGATGAAGGGTACACCTTCTGATTCTTGAGAGTCCTCTCTGATATTCCAGCTGAATTTCCCCATACTATTATCGGACTGGGCAGGATGCATGTTTATAATCTCCTTGACCTCTTCTCTGTGATCACACAGCAACACCCACCGCACGCGCTTGCCTGTTTTCTCTTGTTTCCTTGATCGTCCTCGCCTTTAGAATTCCACCCACAGCTACAAACACAACGCCACACACAGAACGCCACTTTTATCCACGAACACTTCTGTGCGTGTTCCTTAAAAACAAGAGCGTGTTCTTACCCAACCGCAGGGCGATAAATAAAATCAGGAAGCAACCTTGATATGATACTGACATCCACAACTACAGACCTTTTAAAACTTATGCCGTGTTCCACAAATGGTTGTTTACAGAGAAACAGACACGCAGATCAATCTCCGGTTTGAGCTATCATCCGGGACCCCGTGCTGCTGCCGTGTTGTCTTGTCCGTCTACCTGCCTTTGATCTACAACGTCTCCTTGGCCCGCTTTTGTCTTTACCACATTGATTGCTCTAAAGACTGTGTGGCCTCCGCAAGTTTTCAAAAGACATTTTTTAACGAGATGCTTGACCTGAAGGAGAACTTGCCTCACATCAGTTTTGTTCGAATAATACAGTCCTGTTAGACTGTAAGACAGAGAACGCCATACGGTTGACAGGAACATAATAAATAATAATAAAAGCAAGATCCAAGTGGGGAATGTAGGTAAGGCTTTTGTTCATGTTTGTTTATGGTTAAACGCTGGGATCAAAATCGGGGCACCTGGGGGGCTCAGTCGGTTAGGCGTCCGACTTCGGCTCAGGTCATCTCACGGTCTGTGAGTTCGAGCCCCGCGTCGGGCTCTGTGCTGACGGCTCAGAGCCTGGAGCCTGCTTCAGATTCTGTGTCTCCCTCTCTCTCTGCCCTTCCCCTGCTCATGCTCCGTCTCTATGTCTCTCAAAAACAAATAAACATTAAAAAAATTAAAAAAAAAATAACCTACTGACATATGAACATAAAAAATTCGCCTAAGCGTATCGCCTCTGAGGAAGAAAAGGTGCGTCTTCTGAGAACCAGTTTCTGTCCTCGCCTCATCCAGAGTCCATGTTGATCAAAACACGGTGTGACAATTTAGGGGAACAAAGGAAGCGTTACGCCTGAGCACACACACCTGTTATTTTGTGGGTATAAATTGCCGGGGGCAGCCCCAGACCAAGGAACACCACGGTCATAGTTAGCGTATGATGTGACTGACTCATGGTGTCCCAACAGTGGATATAAGACTGGACATGTTTGCCCGGTGTCGGATAAACATGTCAGATGAACATTTGTTTGCCGGTAGTTTTGGGGGTTTCGTTTATTTATTAGATCCCTTTGGCTGGTATGAAACACACTCATCTTACAGTAATCTTATCTGGATTCTCTACTTCCCATGTGCCGTTTCTTTGATTGGCTGGTCCGATCCAACTGGAATTTGATGTGATTTCATGGACTTGCCTTCAAGCTTTAATGGTTTGCTTCGTTGGAACCTGGCTCTGCATGGGCGATCCCGTCATTTGCCAAATATTTAAACACTTTACGCCCCCTTGTACCTGCAGAGACATGAAGTGGGCGCACCTGGGTGGCTCAGGTGGTTGAGCGTCAGACTTCGGTTCATGATCTTCAGGTCGTGATCTCATGGTTCGTGGGTTCGAGCCCTGCATCGGGCTCTGTGCCGACAGCTCAGAACCTGGATCCTGCTTGAGATTCTGTGTCTCCCTCTCTTTCTGCATCCCCCCCAAAATAAATTTAAAAAGGAGAGAGAGACATGAAGGGATGCTCTTTGAATATTCAAAACATTCTGGCTCTGTTTTCTGCCCTCTATTCAAATGGTGAAGAACTTGGCTACCTGAAGTGGCCCAGAGACAAATAGACAGGCATTTTTCTATAGCCACAGGCCACCCGTCAAGGGACCACCGGGTCGCTGCTTCAGAGGGCCAGGGCTGTGGCAGAAGCAATGTGCTGGGGTGAGGTTCAGGCACTCGCAGGAACTTGGGCAGCAAGTGAAGCCACTCTCTGGACAAAGGCGGACTTCTCACCAGAACTTTGCCAGTATTACGCATCTTCTTCCCTAGTTCGTGGCATGTAAGTTACTCTTTTAGGAAAAACACTCAGATCCTGGTTTAACTGCCTTAATGGATATACTTTTAAAATTCCATTCTTTTCTCCAAAGAAAGGGAAACAAGCCGTCAGTTACGGGGTTCGTAAGTAAGTGCCCAGAAAGGAATCGGACCAAGAATCTCCCAACCAGGATTCTTTTGAGTTTTCTTCTTTTCCTGCATCTTTATCTAAAAATTGAGAAATACCTGCTGTTAGTCGAGTGACATTTTAAAGTCAGAACAAATGTAAACACAGGCTAACAGTTCCTTTCATTCAGGGGGCACATGGCTCATCCCACTGGCACCTGGTAGGCGAGGGCCAGTGCTGGCACCAACAGGTGCAATACTGCCAAGCCCCGAAGGGCAGTCAACGTGCACCTAAGCCATCCCTTACTGTAGGCGCCGAGTGGCCAGGGGCACAGGTGGTGAGGCCACAGTCCTGTGGGCTGCCTGACCGCCTTTCACACCTTTCTTTGTTGAGCAAGAACCACCGGCATCAGCCCTGAAGCTGAGGAAATGTCTACCCGACTTTCTGAATTAAAAACGAACTGAGGGAGGAACCCTTACAGACAGATGAGCAAAGTCGGGTGAACTCGGGGCCCCAGCTGCTCTCTCTGGTCCTTTTCTCCTAAACAATCAAATCTTCTGTGAGGTCTCCACATCATTCATGATGAAGTAGTAGCTTTCTACAGGCCTGATTCACATTCTAAGCTTCTAGAGGCTTCAGACACAACATTTTCAGCATTTTGACACAAACTAAAAATTCCAACAAGGGGGCGCCTGGATGGCTCCATTGGTTAAGCTTCCAACGCCATATTTTGGCTTAAGTCATCATCTCGCAGTTCGTGGGTTTGAGCCCCGCATCACGCTCTGCACTGCCAGCTTGGGATTCTCTCTCTCTCCCTTTCTCTCTCTGCCCCTCCCTTGCTCTCGCTCTCTCAAAATAAATAAATAAACTTCAAAGAAAAAAAAAGCTGTGGTGAGGAACGGAACTCCAAGAACAAAGATTCTTTAAAAAAAATAATAATTTGGGGCGCCTGGGGGGCTCAGTCGGTTGAGCGTCCGACTTCGGCTCAGGTCACGATCTCGCGGTCTGTGAGTTCGAGCCCCATCAGGCTCTGTGCTGACAGCTCAGAGCGTGGCTCCTGCTTCGGATTCTGTGTCTCCCTCTCTCTCTGCCTGTCCCCCACTCATGCTTTGTCTCTCTCTGTCTCAAAAATAAATAAACATTAAAAAAAATATATATATAAATAATAATTAAAAATAATAAATAAATAATGATACTAAATAAAAATAAAAATTCCAACAAATGCCATTATTCAAAAAATAAGCTATTTATTTGGGGTTACTCCCTCCTTTTTCTAGAGGTTGATCATAGAATGTATGTTCTTTTTTCTTTTTCTTTTTTTTTTTGAGAGAGAGAGAGAGCGAGCACAAGCAGAGGAGAGAGAATCTCAAGCAGGCTCTACACCCAGCTCAGAGCCCGACACAAGGCTTGATCTCATGACCCTGAGATCATGACCTGAGCCTAAATCAAGAGCCGGACGCTTAACTGAGCCACCCAGGCTTCCCATGGAATATACATTCTTAAGCAATTTCTAATAAACATCCATGCGGCAACACGAAGTGTTGCGAAACAGGGTATTTCTTAAAATCATAAATGCATAAATTTGTGAATGCTAAAGATTTCAACTCCCAAGCAGTTTTTTCCACAGATTTTTCTGAACCAAACTTCTGTAGTTAAAATAATCAGAATCATATGTACCTCCAAATTTTGTAAATATTTCCAATTTCCTGGAGTTAGTCTCCCCCCGTATTTGAAAACTGAGTCTTTATGAGAACCCCAGGAAAAGCTGAACGTGGGAAGTGTGTCTATGGCCTCAGCTCACGTTCTGCAATCTGGAGATTATAGAGTTCAATACCACGTGGACAGAACTAGCTTAAAAAAATCTCACGTTCTACAATTTCAGCTTTTGTACATGCGAGGAGATCAGACCAACTGTCGAAACTCTCAGGAAACGCAGGGCTGTCAACAAGTTATTATTGTGCTGAAAGCGTCCACAACCCAGAGCAATGTGTTGAGCCAGAAATCTAGACATTTCACTGAAAGTTGCCATTAATTCCTATTATAATACATTTTTAAAGACTTTTTTGTTGTTGTTGTTAATTTGGCTAACAACTTTCAGAGTGTACAAAGCAAGTATCACAGAGTCTTATTGGCTTATTTTTTAATTTTTTTTAACATTTATTTATTTTTGAGAGACCAAGAGAGACAGAGTGGGGGGCGGGGAGGCAGAAAAAGGGGGAGACAGAATCTGAAGCAGGCTCCAGGCTCCAGGCTGTCAGCACAGAGCCTGACTCTGGGTTTGAACTCATGAACTGTGATATCATGACCTAAGCCAAAGTAGGATACTTAACCGACTGAACCACCCAGGTGCCCCACATACTGGCTTACTGTGTAAGCACAAGGCCCTGTGTGTAATGCCGACACAGATGTGGACATAGTCCGGGATGTCCCTGGTACAGCGGGGCCACTGCAGACAAAAGAAGAGAAAAGTCAACAGCTGCCGTTAGTGAAAGTACGCTCACCCCAGTTACGTGAGAAACGGATCACACCCAAGCTAAAGTCAAGAAACACTAGGATCACACAATCATTCAACAATACTTGTGCAGTAAGATCTGGCTCAAACGTTTAGGCTGGGAGATGAGGGACAAAATACGCGGGAGTGCGGGAGAAGGATGACGTAAGCCTTCCCGAGAGGGTCGCCAAACTTCAGAAAGGTTATCTATCATCTTTGAATAGAGACTTGAAAAGTAATTAGAAATTTCCTTGGCAGCCAAAGGGGAGTAGAACATCCTTCATCACACACCCAAGAGGGGGGAGACTGAGCATCCGGGGGGCAATGAACATATAACAAAGCACTTACCACGTGTAAGACACAGGACCGCACGTTATGAGAATAAAATGACAAAGAAAGAAATATGTATATAACTGGAAATAAAGAATAAGAATTTAGGGACGGAGGGGTCACCTGAGTGGCTCAGTCCATTGAGCATAAAACGCTTGATTTCAGCTCAGGTCAAGATCTCATGATGGGTTCATGGGTTTGAGCTCTGCATTGGGCTCTATGCTGACATTGTGGAACCTACTCAGGATTCTCTCTCTCTCTCTCTCTCTCTCTCTCTTTCTCTCTCTTTCCACTCTCACCCACCTCCCCCCTCAAAATAAATAAATAAACTTAAAAAAGAATTCAGGGACATGGGACAACAGGATAGAAAACATTAGACAAAGACAGGAGTGAGATTAGTACTCAAAATACCTACCATAACTCGCTGAACACTTAAAACTGGCTCTGCACCCCCAATCAGCCAACGAAAAGAAGAAGACACAATCAGTTGCCTAGATGAGAGTACAAACATAATTTTTAAAAAGTTAATTGTTCCCGGGGAGCCGAGGTGGCTCAGTTGGTTAAGCATCTGACTTCGGCTCAGATTATGGCCTCGCAGTTCATGGGATTGAGCCCCATGTCAGGCTCTGTGCTGACAGCTCAGAGCCTGGAGCCTGCTTCGGATTCTGTCTCCCTCTCTCTCTGCCCCTCCCCTGCTTGTGCATTCTCTCTCTCTCTCTCTCTCTCTCTCAAAAATAAACATTAGAAAACTTAAAAATAAATAAAAACTTTTAAAAATTAATTGCTCCGGAGAAGCACGGGTTAATTTAACAGAGCCCTGACGTATGTGTCTCCAGGTGATTCTTCGTGATGTAGCCAACAGAGTGCTTGACAATGTCTGTACACTAAGAGAAGCTGGAATGGAAAACGCTCCCCTTCCAATAGACCCGAGGCACAACGACCAGAGCACAGCTGGGTCAAACGACTTCTCATCTGGGTCACAGTGATGCAGCCCGGACCCCCAGCGCTCCGGGCATCCGGGAGGAGGAACCGATGGACTCCATGCCCGTCAGGCAATCCGCAGGATGGGTGTCATCCCTGGACTGCTCGAGGGCCATTTCCCCTCACAGGGAGGAGCTGTGAGGCGGTATCTGAAGACAGAGTCCAGGTTTTCCTCAGAAAGCAATTCTCCGTTGATTACAACCCAGAGAACGGTGCTTCTAGCTTAGTAAACCAGGTCATGTCCCGAGGTCTCGTCTGGGTTCAAAGACTAACGAACGCCAAGTCTTGGTTCAAGGTGGTTTGTACGGTGCTCACCACCAGACCAGCCAACATTCACTGCAAGGATTCACGGCGGCCAAGAAGACAACCGAGTGGCTGGATGCACTCCACACTTTCTTCAGCTGCTCCCGAAAATGCGGCTGACGCCTGACGCCATGTTAAGAGGTATGGCGGCTCTGCTGGAGAGACCACATTTGGGCAGCCGCCCGCCATTACAGCCATTCCGCGGAAGCACCAGACATGTGAGTGGAGACGTCTTGCCGCCATCTGAGTAACACCAAGTGACATGAGCAGAACTGTCAAGCCGAGCCCAGTCCACACGGTAGAATCACACCCAAACCAGGGCGCCTGGGTGGTCCAGTCAAGGTAAGTGTCTGACTTCGTCTCGGGTTGTAATCTCACAGTTTGTCGGTGTGAGCCCTGAATTTGGATCCTCTGTCCTCCTCTCTCTTCCCCTCCCCCACCTCTCAAAAATAAATAAACATTAAAAATTAAAAAAAAAAAAGAATCATGCAAACCAATGGCTATTGGTTCAGTCACTGAGTTTTGGGCTAGTGTGCCAAATGGCCTTAGATTACTAAAATAGCTCCACACTCGGGAAAAAATTAAAAGCTTATGTGTCGAAACACCCACAAAGACCTTTCCCCAAATTAAAAAAGGAAACAAATAAAACATCTAACATTAAGCATTAATACTTCCTGATCACTAAGGGCGCCTGGGGGGCTCAGTCCGTTGAGCATCAGACTTCGGCTTAGGTCGTGATCTTGCGGCTTGTACGTTTGAGCCCTGCGTCGGGCTCTGTGCCGCCAGCTCAGAGCCTGAAGCCTGGTTAGGATTCTATGTCTCTGTATTTCTCTCTCTCTCTCTCTCTCCCTCTTGCCCCTCCCCTGCTTGCTTTCTGTCTCTCTCTCTCTCTGAAAAGAAAAATAAACATTTAAAAAAAAAACAAACCTCCTGATCACTGAATAAATCAAAGGGTTATGTAGGCTGTTACCTCTATACTAATTAAATGCTGGAGGTGATGGTTAGTCAAGGTTGCCGGGATCAGAAAGCGCTTTCAACGGCTGCATGAAGCACCCCACACACAAGATGTGCCTCCACCAAAATGAGGGGTTCGATTCTGAAATAGTCACTCGTAAACCCTTCTCCCGGGTTTCAGGTCGAGCCTGTAACCACCCCAAAGAGTCAGAGATGAGGCCGTGTGGGAAGAGAAGTTCCGTCCTGACGGAAAAGACGTCACGCACAAGGCCTGGAGGTGGTGGAACGGCGGGCGCGCTCGGGACCAGCGTGGCAGAGCGGAGGAGCTGATGAGAGAGCCGCCAACGTGGCCGGAAACCACCGCAGAAGACCTCTCCTCGGTTCCCCAGGGCCACCGTAGCAGAGTGCCACGGCCGAGGTGACTCGTAACAACAGGGAACTGTTCTTTCACGGGTCTGGAGGCCGGAAGTTGTAAATTAAGATCGTGGCAGAGCTATGCACTCTCTGAAGCCGCTAAGCGGGGCTCCTTCCTGCCTCTTCCAGCTTCTGGTGGTCGCCAACAATCCCTGGAGTGCCTTGGCCTGTGACACGGTAGCTCCAGCCGCTGCATCCACGGTGTCGTGTTCTCCATGCGTGTTTCTGTGTCCGCACGTAGCCTTCTCCTCTCCGTGAGCCTGTGTCCTAATTCCCCTCTGCTTCTAAGGACACCGAGTCATTACCGTCACCCTATCCAACATGACCTCGCTTTAACCTGATGATCTCATAAAAACCCTATTTCAAATAACCTCACATTCTGAGATTCCAGATGAACATGGAACCAATGTCTTTTCAACCCATTCCAACCTTCAGTTCCAATCGAAGGCTCCGGGATGCTTAATAGCCCACAGCTTCCCCACCGGAGTAATGGATCCCTGCCAGAGGGCGACAAGGTCAGGACCTTCCGTGAGTGAGGGAGTAGTGATGATCTTCCTCTGATGATGACAGATGCTTGTGTGTTACTATTTGACTCTTGTGGGTGTACCTTTTCTCCCCAGTCAGAACCTGGTGGAGGGCCAGTGACCTCCATTTTTTTTCATCATTGTGTTGCACAATAAATACAAAAAATTTTGAGCAAAAGAGTAGCGGGAAGCCGGGAGGAGACCACGTACGGAATCCACACTCCGTGTCAGGCATCACTCATGTGTCTGCTTCCCAGGCATCCTGAGACCCCACACCAGAATGAGGGGCCTGATGGATGGAGAAATTCGACACCTGCCCAAACCAACAGTCTGCACATTTTACTCGCCTTTACGGGGACCCCATTCATGCACCTCGACAGCTTTTAACAAGTGTTGGCAACAGAACAGGGAAGGCTCTGGGGTCTTGTGAGACGCTCAGTGTTGCCGTGGGGTGTGGATTTGAGAGGGGCTCTTAAAAGACCAGATTTCCTTCCAGGTTATTGTTGGTCGTGAGATTGTCAGTCTCTGGAGGCGAGAGAGGCTCACGGCCACCTCAGTAAAACATGAAAACTCTGCAAGAAAATACTGTTTGGTGGAAACTTAGATTATTTTTTTCTTCCTTCTACTCTTCTGAATCCCTCTTTCTTTTAAGTTTTTATTGATTTATTTTGAGAGAGAACAAGTAGGGGAGGGGCAGAGAGAGGGAAAGAGAGAAAATCCCGAGCAGGCTCCACGCTGTCAGTGCAAAGCCCTGTGCAGAGCTCAAACGCACGAACCATGAGATCGTGACCTGAGCTGAAATCAAGAATCAGACCCTTAACCGACTGAGCTGCGCAGAGGCCCCACTTTTCTGAATCTCCTAATGAACATCTTGTTTCTTCAATAGAAATAAATAAGCACTTAACGTACACACAACAAAATCAACTTTGGCATTTTAGGTCAGGACGTGAATACTACTTCCTCTGCTAATCTCTGAGCACCTACTAGCTCATCATCTCTAAGTGAGGCTGTGTCACTTCTTTTTCACCACGGCCCACAACTAGAGATGCCCGTGTAAATGACAACTAGCACCCAAGATTGTCGAGACTCAAATCAGATCTTAAAAGTTTAAGCACCAAGCACAGTATAAAAGCCAAAATACATGGCTTACGTACTAGCAGCCATCACTTTTCATCTCCCCTTGGGAAGCAGCTTGGCTCCCGGTAGACGTGACCACGGCTCTGTAGCCTCAGAATACTTCTTGCAGAGCCCCGGACGGCACCCTTCACCGACACCGCCTTTCATTGCCAGCCGGTCTCCCCGCTGCAATGTTAACTCTTGTTAAAAGAAAATAAAATGGAGGCCAGGCTTGAAAACCTCCCAAGCACGCAAAATTATTTCCGCCACGTCAGCAAAACTAAATCTAGCTTATGTCGTGAACGTTAAGCGAAGCCTGAGCTAGTTCTTACAAATGTCTCTGATAATCACAAAAGAAACTTAAGCCATCTTTCTAAAATGGTATGAGACAATTGCTTTTAGCCAATCCCCTGCCGTCTGGAAACCCACACTGGAATAACCAGTCACGGTAAACGTTGGACAACCTCCGCATTTTCACTTTATAAGCCATCCCATAATGCCACGCTGCTGAGTTCATATCGGTTTGGGGTTGGGGGCTCCCAGTTGCAAACTGTACTTATTCATTTCAATAAACTCTTACCATATAGTATTTTACTGATCTGGTGGTTCTAATTTTTGCTGTTTCTGGATTTTGGACACATTTAAGGATAGACTACACATTCATGTCCTTAAGCCAATGCCCCCAGAACGGCTTCTAGCACCGGATAGTCCTCACGTGTTTTCAAATTTATATATAAATTAATATTACTCAACAATATGGTGTTACAAATTTTTTTAAAACATGTAAAAGTTTAGAATAGACCTTTTCTTTAATACCGTTTTGTAAGTTAAAATCTTGACAATTCATATTTAAGACACATCCCTCGAAATTTTGGAGGAAGGGAGTTTCACAGAGACTGATATCTGTTACCTAAAAGGATGAAGGTGTTTAATATATAAAACCACAAAAAAAGACATGTAAAGACATGAAAAGGAGACAAATTAGTTTGGGGCTAGATGGCGTACGGTCGTACGTAATTTTTCGTACAAAAATTGTATTCGTCCTGTTTGCCCGAATTCTCTTGGGAAACACTTGGAGGCTCCTTCCTGCCACATTGTCAAAAGCTAAGCTCTTAGGGTAGACTTGGTTTTCCAACAGCACGTGAGTCGAATGTGCATGCGTCACTATGGGGCGCCTGGGTGACTCAGTCAGTTGAGCGTCCGACTTTGGCTCAGGTCATGATCTCTCGGTCTGTGAGTTCGAGCCCTGAGTAGGGCTCTGTGCTGACAGCTCAGAGCCTGGAGCCTGCTTCAGATTCTATGTCCCCCACTCTCTCTCTCTGCCCCTTTCCTGCTCATGCTTTGTCTCTCCTGCTCTCAAAAATAAATAAAACATAAACAAAAATTTAAAAAAAATGAAATTCACAAACTTCCTTGGAGCACTGCATCGGAACGCAGGCTGAAAGGCGCCAGCCGTGGCGAGTGTGCCAAACAAGTACTTTATGTTTAGAATTCTTCACCGGACAGTGATATCACCTGCTGGAAATCATGTTTACAAACTTTTAAGGAATTAATCTCCAAATAGCAAAAGTTCACAGAAGGATTTCAGATTTGGGTGGCTTTAATGTGGCCAAGGGGCCTTCTCCCTGAGTCAGCACAGAAGTGTGTGGGCTCTTTGGGACACTGAGCGCTCCCAGACTTTCAACATCAGTGAAAGGGTTTTATTTTTTAATAGCACCATTTTATCTTTAATGAAAAGGAAAATACTGCTGAGTTAATAATGTAACACCCATCTTCTTTTCCGTAAGGGTGGTTTTTGTGTATATGAAGCATTAAAAAAATTAAATGCTAATAAACATAAAATATTTCACCCTTATACTTTTTGAGCCAGTGGGGAGAGTAGCAGTTCATTCAAAACCATATACTTTTTATTATTTTTTTAACTTAATTTTGAAGGAAAGAGGGAGACACAGAGTGTGAGTGGGGGAGGGGCTCTCAGAGGGAGAGGGAGACACAGAACCCAAAGCAGGCTCCAGGCTCTGAGCTGTCAGCACAGAGCCCAACGCGGGGCTTGAACTCGCGAACCGTGAGATCACGACCTGAGCTGAAGTCGGACGCTTAACCGACTGAACCACCCAGGGGCCCTAAAACCATATACTTCTAAAATAAAAGGTACTTATCCAGAATTTGCTGCTTATCAATTGGACAGGCAAACCACTTATCCAATATAAGCCCATTCACTCATCTGTAAATTTGGAATAGCCACCCCTAGCTTGCAAGATGGCTGCAAGAATTCAAAGCAGCAAAGACTGTGACAGCGATTTCACATCCTCAGGGGACACACACACACAGGGCGTACTGTGATAAGTGCGGGTTCAGGAAAGAAGTGGCAATATATCTGAGGTTATACCCGCTCCGGGACTCCCGTTACCCGAAGATTCCTCCTAGACGCTTTCTTAAATCTGAGAGCCTCAAATGCTAAGCCTTCTACTCTTCCTTTTCTTTCTTTTCCACATCTGTTTTCAACAAAAAACAAACCCCTTAAATCTCTTTAAGAAGACTTCTGGACTGCTTAGCAGGCACCTCTGACCAATTTCGTTGACTGTTAAAACAGCTTAGAGAAGAAGAGAAATCTAAATTTTGGAATCGGCGTTATAAAACCAACTGCCGTTCGGAACCTTTGAACGCCTACCCGTGACTACCACGGTTGGCAAAGTGCTCCCTCCCCCCTTTTTTGTGGGAGAAAAACGTCCACAGTTTCTAAGAGAGACGGCTGTTAGGTTTTTCCATAAACGTGGGTAGAATCTCTACTTGGAAAAGTAAACAACCCAACTGCCCCCAAATCGGTCACATCGCACGACTGGTCATTTTTACAAGCGTCCAAATACCTCTCCAGAGCCAGCTGGAAGGTGGACTCCTGCTCTCGCTCGAAGCTCCTGATCGCCTGTTCTTCCAAGGAGACTTGGGCTGAGAAGGGCACCTCCGTCTCACACACAGGTGGGCAATTGTAAAACCACGAACTTACACCCCAACATCGCATACCGTCTGTTTGAACGCATGGGAAGGATTGGTTTAAACCTATGGAGACCATACAACCTAATAGAGCAGCGGCTGTGTTTTTTTTTTTCAAGACGAAAAAAATCACTGTACTTTGAGTCCAGGAATAAGCTCTTGCCTTGGGGAAGAAATGCGTTTTCTCAGCATTTCGATTTCCTAGTTCATCAAATGGACGACCTGCTACCACCACACTGTAAGGGGCTGTGAGACAGGAAAAAGTTTTCAAGTTTACCTACACACAGATCCCCTGCGTGTCTCGTGAAGATGCAGATTCTGGTCCCACGGGGCTGAGGTGAGAGAGAGACTGGACTGCTAACCAGCTCCCGGGAGACGCGGAACCCGCTAGCGGAAGGCCACGCTGGGAGCAGCAAGCCGACGGTACCAACGCCACCCCGATCCTTGGTGGTGGCTTTGTAAGGCTTGCCGGGTGGCCTGATCGGATAAGGACGGTGAATCTGTTTTGAAGTGAAACATGAGGCAAACCCAAAAGCGACTATCAAGAGTCGAACTGTGTGAAGTTTATCATTAGGAACAAGACAGGACAGCAGGGGCTGCGCGATGCTTTCCAACCCACTTGTGCGATGTTTCCCGGTGTGCCAACTCACACCTCTGGGCTCACGTTCGATTCACAAGAGCTAAGACGAAGAATATGATTCGCATCTGTTCAAATGCGAGGCCCCAGATTCCCCGTTGTTCATTTTAGCACACTTATTTCTATGAGACCACAAATCCTCGATTTGATTCCGAAAAATATAGGCCACCAGATTAGAGACAGGGGTCTGGCCGGTCCTGCTGCCGCATCCGGTTGGCGCGACACCGGAGGCTGCGCATCATCCTTCTGGGGCCCCGGTGTCTTCCGCCTCCCGGCTCTGCCACCCCCTGGAGCCCTCAGGGTCCCTGGGGTCCTCTGAGCTCAGGCGACAGGGAATGGAAGAGAGACAGAGCGTGACTTTGGGAGAGGGGACGCCGCCTTGTCCATCAGGAAGAAGCCAGCCACGAGGATCCCCTACCTGAGCGGACGCTGGTCTGGCGGCGTGACCGGGAAGGAAGGAGCCCCGTTCCCGTGGTCGCACCTAATTGACTTTCAGCCATCGCGGGCTTGGTCCGAATGCTGAAGGATCCGCCGGACTCGAGGAATGAGTCCAGACCGTGTGGGCGAGGGTAGCGAAACTGGAGTCTGGAAGAGCTCAGAGACGCTCCGCCAGGGAGGCAGGTACACGGAGCTCTCCTGAGCCAAGGACATCCCCGCAGCAAGCGGAGGGAGGTTCGGCACAGGGACGAGAGGCTGCTTCTCGGACGACCTCCGCGATCGCCTGCAGGAGGACGCGGTCCTCTCGGTAAGCACGCTAGGAATCCAGAAATGCCTGTAAGTTGCTGCCCTTCCCGATGCGGAGGAGCCGGGCCAGCCCCCCGCCCCCAAGGGTTTAGGTACGAGGGCATGTGTGTGTGTGTGTGGTTGTGCGTTTGTGGGGGGTGGGGGAGGGGGATAACCGCATGGCTGTGTGCGAACGAATTGAGCCAATGGCAGGGGAGCCAAGCTCCCACTCTGGGAATTTATGGGGCGGCCGGGGTGGGGAGCGGAAGTCAACTGCCCCTTGGAAAATCCCAGGTAATATCCCCAAATTCAGCAAAGGGTTTAATCACAACAGACCCCAGATGAAAATACAAGAATAGAAAAGAGTTGCCCCCCCCCCAAATCCTTCACGTGTGACTTTGCTCCTGTCACCCACAGAACTACTTGCCTGGGGGTTTCCACCCCCCCGTCACTGCGTCTAAAAACAGAGAGGAAACACAGAATATCTTCAGACTTAGCTTCAAAAGTGCATGTTTTTATTTGACAAAGATTCGGAATTGCCTTTTTTGTTTTGAATGTCTTGTAAGGACAAATACCGGCTTAGAAGCTGGACAGGTCAAGAAAGGGGTGGGAATGAAACAGAGAGACCACAGAGTCAGTTTTCAAGATGCTCAATTTCCCAGTCTTGGGTGGGGATGGGGAAGAGGAAGGAAGAAATCGTGAGTTTAGAATTTTTCTAAAGGTCACCCCCAAATCACACACGCACATGCTAATCCCGATTTTACTTACAAAACACCTAGGATTAAGGCAGAGTCGCTGTGCGCTGGCAGACGTACGGAGGGGGGATCGGGAAGGCGTTCACCGTGATCCTGTATTATATCCTGAAGCGATTCCAGTGTAAACCTTTCCGGGCCGCACGGAACTCGAAGAAGACGCTCTATTACACGGGTCCCAGAGCAGCCCAGCCAGGGGCGCCCCCAGCTCCCCCGTCCCCCGGGACCATGGCCCGCACCACCTGCTCTGCCAGCCCAGGGGGTACCCGGCCCGCGACACCTGCCCCACCGCCCCCAGGGGGCCCCTGCCCACACCACCTGCACGCGGCCCCCTAGGGCCGCCTGACAGAGCCACCTGCTGTCTCACCCCGAGGGGGCACCGGCTGGCACCACCTGCTCACCCCCAGGGGCCTCCCGGCCCACGACCCCTGCCCCACCGCCCGGAGGGAATGACCGGCCTGCACCTGCGGCCCGGGTGTGGGGCGGACGGGCGCCGGGCGGGAAGGAGGCTCCCTGAGGGCTCCTGGGGGCCCCATCACCGCTGCCCCCAGGATGCCCCTCAGCCAACATCCCGGTAGTGCAGCCCCGCCATCGTGGGCCAAACCGCTGCGGGAAAGAAGAGGAAAAGGCGGACGCGGAGCCGGCTGCCTGGACGCCTGCCGTCCCCGTCCCTGTGGACGACACCCCCGTCTGAGACCCGGTGTCCCCCTCTGCGTCAGGAGCCGTCAGGTGGGCTCTGAGACTCGGCGCCGCTGGCTGTCCGCAGCCTCCCTCGCGCCCCGCACGCGCCTGAGGACCGTCCCATCTGCGCCTGCGTTTCCGCGGGACACTCCCCGCAGGACAAGGTGGTCCCGGCACCGCGGGGCTCTGGCTGCGTTTTCCTCACGGACAAGCCGTCCCTCGGATTCGTCTACACCGTGTGCGTCTCTCCCTCCCCTTCACCCCTCCCCGCCGCGGCCAGCTTCCAGCCCCAGCGTGACACTCGTGTTGCTCCTTAGCTGGCCGCCTGACCTCCCGGAGGTGACATGTCTGCCCTGTCCCTCCCCGGGGGATCCCTCTTCCCAGCTGACCCCCCATCCGGGAAACACCTCCGCCCCTGGCTTCTTCCTTCGGGCTCTCCTCCGCCCTCCCCGCCTGGCCGGTGACTCCGTCTCCACCTTCCCTATGAGCGTCCCCTCCCTTCCCCAGCCCTGAACACCGTGCGGCCCGGAGGCCTTCTCGTCTCTCCCGGGAATTCAATGACCGTCTGTGTGCCGGGGACTCCAAATGATCGTGTCTGGCCTGGATTTTCTTCAGGCTTCAAACCCGCGTGTGCCACAGAATCCCCGGGATCTCAAACTCCACGTGTCTGAAGGGAAACGCGTCGATGTCCCCCCAGCAGTGTGCACCCGCGCCACCCAGTCCGGGGCCGCCGTTCATCCGGTTGCTCCGGACAGAAACCTAGGCTTGGACCCCGTCTCCCCTTTCTCTTAACGTTCACACCCAAGCCCCGCAAACCCAGTCAAACCTGTGCCCTGAATGGCGCTCGTGCCTTCCCTCGGCTCCTTCTCAGCCCCGCCGCTCGCCTCACGTGGGGATGGATGCAGCGCCTTCGCGGTCGTCCCCTCACCCCGCCGACTGATCTCTTCCCCTCAACTCCCCGTGGCCTGTAAGAGTCCTCGTCTTATGGGCCTTAGCCGTCTCCTCGCCTCGTCTTTACCATTTCTCTCTCTCTCTCTCTCTCTCTCTCTCTCTCTCTCTCTCTCTCCCGCTCCCCAGGGCATTTCTTTGGTCCCTAGAATACACCGAACTGTCCTTTTCTTTAAGGCTCTTTCCTCTGCCTGGAGTCCGCACGTCTGAACTACTCACACGTGTTGTCCTTCTCATGCTTGCGTCTTAACAAAACATCACACCCCAGGAACTGGTTCCCTTTCCTACCGTCTGTTACGAGAACCTCACCTGTGGGTTCCAGAGCGGACTCCATGGGGCAGGACGCACCCAGCCCCCAGCACCCAGCCCCCAGCACCCAGCACCCAGCACCGTGCCTGGGGTACAGCAGGCACTTAACAAATCTCTGAAGAGAGAGTGAAAACTCGTGCTGCCTACTCTGTGGGGAAAGGCAAATCCAATTCAACAGAGTTAGTGGAAAATACTTTGTCATTGTAAAACCGCTTAAGTAAAATATATTAGCACTTTACCTACGGTGCATATATATTGGTAAAAATCTAATAGAGGAGAGGCCTAATAAAACTAAAATAGAAGCCGCTGACATTTTAAAAAAGAATAACCACACAGAGCTGTAAACCTCTGTAACCCTGTTAACTTCGAACACCAACGCCATGGGTGCGGACGCTTCCTTGACTCACCCAAATTCTATCCAACGGCCTGCTCAGTGACGGGCTGTGTTTGATCAGTTCGGATCTTCTGGCTACAAGTAACAAACAGAAGTACAACGAAAGTAATAACAATAGCAACATGACTCAAACTGACTTAAAATCACAAGGGAATTTGTAATCTCATGACAAGAAAGCCAGACATAAATTGTAGGAAATCACTTTCGTCAGAATCACGGTCTCTCGGCGACGGGCCTCACGTGGAAGGTCTCCCCACCCCACCTTCCTCTGACAAAGACCCTAAGCAGGCCCCTCTGAGCTCTCTTCTCGACCGGGACTGGACCTTGGTCAGCCACCGTGCCCTTGACCGCTGAGCCCAATGATAGGAAAGAATCCAGCTAAGTCAGGTCAGCAAGAATCCCTTCAGCTAATCAGGCTCCTGGGTGGTTTTCCAGCCCTGGAGCCCCCACTCTGTTCACGAGCTGTAAGTTCCCGTTGCCTTTGCCGTGTGCAGAGTGGAGCTCAGTACTGTGTAAAGTCTCTCTCCTCCCCTGCAGCGGCTCGGATGAAATCTGTCTTCCTGTTGCTAACAGATGTCTGGTGAATCATTTCACTATGACCCCTCGTTACCGGCTTCCTTCTCCACGTGGTCACTAACACAGTCCCGTGGGTCAGATCTTGCCCGGGCAGCAATGGAAAACAAAGGAACATCCGTCTTTCTCGAGAGCAAAGAGATCTTCCTCCAAGCAACCTGGCAGACTCCCCCTGTGGGGGCCACAGACCCGTCCCTAACAAGCGTTAGACAATATTATACTTCGTAACTGTAAACAATTTAAGTCGAGTATATTAGCACTTTATCTGCTATGCATGTATATTGGTAAAATGTAATATAGAAGATGCTTCATCCCCTACTAATAAGAGCCACTGACATTTTTAAAGAGAATACGCATGCAGATTTTTAAAATTCCTCGCAAATGAACTTGAGAGGCCAAGGAGAGTGCCACCATTGGCTTCGACTCGGTATTTGAGAGAGAACTGCTGCTGGGCATTCAACCGCAAAGACCGTCACAGCTCGGGGATGGGTGCAGCCGAGAACACGTCACGTGGGAAGTCGCCTTGACGCCACGGCGGCCTCCAAGCACACTATGGGGCAAGCGATCCCAGAGGTCACTGGCCGAGTAAGACGCTCACATGATACAAGTTACTAAAATCAACTAAAGAGGCAAGAGGAACGAGATGGGGTGAGTTAGCAGACTTAGGATAAGGTAGCAGCAAGAAAGGTCCTACTGCCTGAATCCTGGGTATGTGATGGTGGTGTCTCTTCTGTCTTTCCTTCTGTCTGTCTGTATCTCTCTCTCTCCTCTGTTTGTCTATCTGTCTATCTGTCTATCTATCTATCTATCTGCCTACCTACCTATCCATCTGTTTGTCTGGCTGGCTGGCTGGCTCTCTCTTTCTCTTGCATCAGCTTTTCCCACTGATGATGCTGTCGTGGGAACCAAAGACGAGTTTTGAGCAAGAGGGGGTCCACATTCGGAACGGGCCCTGGGTCAACGACACACAGCTATTCTACCAGACGAGTTTTATTTGTGATTCTTGGGAACAGAACGCACGAGGCCAGGAAGGGCGTCACCAATACATGGATGAATTGAATTACGGCCTCGTGAATATTAAATGCATATATGCTGTAGATTTAGTGTATCTCTGTATACACTATTGTATACTTAGTGTATCCTGAATGGTTAGTGACTCATGCATTTGGATCATGCATATTCCGTATATAACTATTCGGCATATCATAAATATTTGGGACCTTTGTGTATTTAATGGATCATGAATATTCAATACCCAGGAAACTCATGAATATTAGGTATCCATTTCTTCCATCTCTCCTCTCTATTTTAACACTCACATACTGCTGACTACCTATCTATACTTAGAACGACCCATGGGCTCTGCCCGTGACTAACAAATTTTTACTTACTGGCTCCTTTCCTATACTTAGCGTGTCTTAGTTTTCACCCTGATTTACAAACGTTCACTTTTTACTGTAGAATTTAAACGCACTAAAGTAAATGAACATTGCAGAGCCCATAGTCCAGTAATTCTAATAAAGAAAAATTAACAGAATTGGGCAATTGAAGATTGCTTTCAGCTTGGAGACAGAAATAGAAGAAAGAGCAGAGAAATCTATGCTAGGGTTGTGTGTGGTCCGGGATGGCTTTTGAAGGAGGCCTGAAGATGAGAAACACAGGTATGGGATGGGTCTGGGGGCATCCCAGGCCCCCAGGTCCTCCTGCAGGAACCCACCAGGCATGTTCTAGCACCTGACAGCCCAGAGACGGTGCTTGGCGAGCCAAGCAGACACTTCTAGAAGCTGCAGCTGGGCAGGCAGGCAGGAGCCCAATATTTCACTGGGGGCCATCGGGAGCTTGAGGGGTGTGTTATTATCTGATCGGTTTATCCCTTTAAAAAGTTCATTCTGTCTGCTACTTGGAGATTGTGTTGATGAGCAAAGCAGGAATGAGAACAGGTAAACCAGTCAGGAAGCTGCTGGGATAATCCAGTTCAGGGCGGCGGTGGCGTGGACAGAGGGAGTGAAGACAGAGAAAAGTGGGTGGTCTTAAGACATAGTTTAAAGACCAGGTCAACAGGATTCATTGGTGACTAGGAGAAGCGAGCAGAAGTGCTGAGTCAAGGTGACCTTACAGCTGGACGAACTAGGTGGAGGCAGTGTCATTACTGAGATGGGAAGCAAAGGTTCAGGTCAAGAGGGGGACTCGAGAGCCCTTCCAGGCAGCCACGTTTGAGCGTCTGTGTCCGTTGCTCTTGCATTGCCTTGTGTCAATAAGCAATGTCATAATCCAACTTGGGTTTCAAAAGAAATGTCTGGGCTGGAGATGTAATTTGGACCTTCTCAGTGCGTCGATGGTGTGTAAACACTGGGTAATAATGAGGCCACCTAAGGAAAGAGCAAAGAAGGAAGTGTGGTTAAAAGGCCAAATGGTTTCTTGTGGAGGCGTGCATCCGCTTACCCCATGGCCCAGCCTGTAGGCACCCCGTTTCTAGGTATCTATCCCAGAGGAATGAAAGACAGTCTTTACACAAAAACCTGTCCGTGAGCATTTATAGCAACAGTATTCATCATCATCAAAAACTGGCCCGGACGCAAACGGCCTTCGATGGGTATGTGGATAAACCAACCGTGGTTTGTCCACAGCATGGATACCACCCATATGCTGTGACACAGTGACAGCGTGGCCAACCTCAGTGCGTGATGCTGCCTAAGGAAGAAGCCAGTTTCAGGAGCGCATACCGGATGGTTCTGCCTCCGTGACACTCTGGAAAAGGAACACCGGTAGGCTCAGAGGACCAGTCAGTGGTTGCCAGGGACTGGGGTTGAAGGGAGGGCACCAGCGGATTCTTTGCATGTTAGAATTGCTCTGTATCCTGGTTGTGCGGCTGGTTACAAAAATCATATGTGTTAAAGCCCACAGAACAATAGACCCAAAAAGTGAATTTTACTGTATGCAAATGTTTTTAAAATAAAATAAATGCTAAACTAAAAAAAATAGGAAAGGAAACCAAAGAGTACAAACCAAAGACGTTTTATGTGGCTTCTACTGTTGACTAACTCAAGCGGTGCCCAAGGCAGTTGGACATCGCTACGTCGGAGATCACCAACACCCCCCAGGAGAAATTAAGAAGACAAGCAGAAAACAGATGTTCGTTCCCCAGAAGGGCAATTGTCTAAATTCGAAACCAAACTAATACTGGCTGCAGAACTGTTCTTAACCAAAACACATGAGTGGGAGAGAAATATCCCCTTTACTCAGGCAAGTTCGCTGCACAGACTCCGCTGGAGAAGTCTACTGTGATCCCATTACAAAATCCCGAATAAAGTCTTCCTCCCCTCTGAACAAGAAGGAGCTTTCGAAGCACAGTCACACCGCCCGGACGCAGAGCACAACTCAGCCCAGGCAGTCTTCATCCACTCTCCCTTTAAAACTGAATTCCCCATGCGGCTCCGTCCTGCAAAACAAACCATTTTACTACAATTCGAAAGATACGAATCCCCAAGTCTGTTTTGCAGTGAAAACGGTGGTGATGGCGTATCTTCGTGTTATGTCTTGGGAAACCCAGGGCTATGGAAGCTGTAGACAGGTAAAGTCTGTGCCCTGTCCCGTCCGCCCAGAGTGACCCAGGGCTGCTGGGGCTCCCTCTGGTGGCTGCCCCAGGGGTCTGCTCTGGGATTACCTTGATCTCAAACCAACAAAAGCAGGAACCCACCTGAGCCACAGAAAGGAACCCATGCACTGTGGACGGTTAGTGGCAAGACAAATGCCAGCATAAAGTGGGTGACCCGTAACATCGCTTACTAACCGGCCCCTAGACAGAGCAGGGCAGCACAGTTTTTTCCACAAGCCTGAGGACCAGGAAAGCTCTGGCATCTCTGACACACACCCCTGGGCAGGGGTCTGGGACCTGCGAGCCTGCGGAATTCCCCGAGAGCAAGGCTGGGATACTTTCACGCCAATCTCCTTTGAGGCCCCTTCTGTTTCCCTACGATTCCCCCAAATGAAAGTTTTATCTGCTCTGCTATCGACAGAGAACAGGGACAAGAAGGGCGAGTTACCAGGAATAAGGAGGCCCCGGGGCCACGAGGTATTCAGTCTTCCTGTATTTGGTGAACCACAAGTCCCTTATGATGGGCTGGTTAGCTTTGCTGGGAAGGCTCCTGACCTGCAGACGGTGGAAAGGAGAGGCAGTGGGCATGGGAATGCCCCTCACTAACCTTACTTGAGGGGAGCCCATCTCATCACCTTCTTTTGTGTGTTTTTACTAGAAGTAAAGACAGAATCTAGTAACTTTTGAGAGAAAAACAAAGATGTATGTGCAAAAGTACTCACTTTAGCATTGTTTATTTTTTTTTAATGTTTATTTTTGGGAAAGAGAGAGAGAGAGAGAGAGCACAAGCAGGGGAGGGGCAGATAGAAAGGGAGACACAGAATCCGAAGCAGGCTCTAGGCTACGAGCTGTCCGTACAGAGCCCGACGCAGGATTCGAACTTATGAACCGCGAGATTGTGACCTAAGCATCCTCAGTCGGATGCTCAACCGACTGAGCCACCAGGCGCCCCAGCATTGTGTAAAATAGTGAAAGATTGGAAATGAATTCATGTCCATTGACACGGGACTGGCTCCCTGCCAGAGGACTAAATTCCTCAGGGGAACGTGACACACGGTGTCAAGAAGAACCCTCGTCCGTAACACGATGTGGTGAGCAGCCCACGGCATGTTGTAAGAAGGAGGTTCTCCCTGTCGGTATCAATGACTGTGCACATTTCTGCCAACAAGAGGCACAGATGGCCACCGACACACCACTCACCATCGGGAAACCCAAGGCAGGACCACAGTGAGAAGTCACCTCCCACCTGTCAGGATGCTGTTATGGAAAGGATAAGAGATAACAAGGGCCGGAGAGGATGTGGAGAAAGGGAGCCTCATGCACTCTCTGTGGGCCTGTCAGTCGTTGAACCACGGAGGGAAACAGTATGAACGTACATTGGAAAATTCAAAGTAGACCCATCATGGGTTCCAGCAGTCCTGTTTCTGAGCGTGTCCTGAAGGAAATGAAGAGTCTTTCGAAGAGATACCCGCGCCCCCATGTTCACTGCACCATTATCTACAACAGCCAAGACGTGCAAACAGCCTAAGTGTCCTTCAATGGATGAATGGATAAAGACAGTGTCACAGGCACACACGCGCATGCGCACACACTGGCATATTATTCCGCCATAAAAAAGAGGGAAATTCTACCATTTGCAACAGCACAGATGGACCTGGCCGGTATCGTGCTACGTGAAATAAGCCAGACAGAGAAAGGCAGACACTATACAATATCGCTTATGTGTGGAAACAAGAAAAATACTCACAGAAACAGACGAGAATGGTGGCTTCGGGGCTGGGGGGAGTATACATGGGAGCTACAGCGGAAAGGATCCAAGTGTTCAGTAGTCGGAAGATCTGAGTACATCGTGGGGACTGTGGTTAATAACTTGGTATTACATACTTGAAATCGCTGAGTGTAGACCTCAGGTGTCCACACCAGGTGCACGCACACGCACACACGTCAGCTCGGTGAGGGGATGACGTACTCATTGCCTGACCTTGGCAATCCCTCCACAGCGGACACTTCTATCCAGTCACCACACCGAACACTAAATATATGCAGTTGTTCGTCAATTATTCTTCAATAAAGTTTAAAAACGCAGTCTGTGCTGGCACAAAGAGAGATCTGGAAAGGAGGTTTATTGAACCATAACAGCGGCTGCAAGTTTTTTAATGATGTTTAATTTCCCCTTTTTAATTTTCTGCATCACCTGAATTTTCTGCGTATGCTTGTGTTATCTATGTAACTCGAAGGACAGTCGTTTTCATTCCTTTAAAATAAAAAGACGGCACGATCTTTACGAAGTCCTCTGGAATGAGCGGGAGCAGGGCTGTTCTCTTGGAAGCTGGCAGGCATGTCAGCGACGTTACCGGGATCCAGGGGCCCCGACGAATCCTGGGTTTACTCCTCTTCCTCCAAGCCTGCAAACAGGCGTCTGCTGGAGAGGCCAGCAGGAAATCAAGCAGGAGAACTCAGCGCAAAACGAAGCTCGGAGCTTCTAAAAGGAGACCCCCCCCAAGCGCGAGCTCCCGGATGGGGCCGGGCTTCCCTCCGAAAAGCCACTGCCAACCCAGGCACTGTTCTCCGTGTGGCCTGTCACGGTCAGTGCGATAGTCCGTCCCTCAATGGTGTCACCAATGCCGGCCCGTCTCACTGGACCCTGAGCTTTGCAAAGACACGCACCGTTTTATTCTTGCTCACATTTCATCCTTGTCATCCGGCAAGGCCACCGGCGAGTTCTATGGGCTCAGAGACTACGTGCGTGTAAGTGCCTGAGAGCTTGGCAGCATAACTTTTAAAAACTTAATTACAGCACTTATCGAGTTGGGAAGCACGACTTAACCGATCTATTCGTCTGAAGAATGCGTTTTGTGTGCTCAGCTTCGGTTGCATATTTTAAAGCAATAAACAACTCGCTATTTTTTCCGGACGGTTACCTAGTTACGGCCATCCATCTAAGAAACTGCAGACGGCAGAGGAAATACTGGAACCCACACAGGATGTTTCGCTGTGAGGAGAGTGAAACAGGTAACTCCCGGATTCGGAAGGCTGAGACCCTGCTTCTCCCCGGGCACGCTGCACGCACGATCTAACAGACCGGCGTGGTTCCGACTGGCGAAGCGCGAACAGCAGCAGAGGCTGGGCAAGGTCGTCGAGAAAGTCACCGGCAAATCCACGGGAGGGAGCCGGAAGCCCAGGAACGGCTCTCTTCGGGGCTTCAGCGTCTGAGAGGATCTGTCGGCTGCTCAGAATCACAGAGGCTTCTGGAACGGGAGGTGATGAGATAGCTGTGTGTCCCCGCTGTGAGTGCCAGGGCAGAGGCTACTTTTTGTTAGCTCTCAAACACGGCGGTGAGGTCTCGGCAGTGACCTTAGAAGAGAAGACGTGACGTTGCCCGCAGCCCAAAGGAAACCCAGACGAATATTCTTTACAGTCGGAGGAGTATACGGTGAGCTCCAGATCGAATCCCACTCTCCCGACTGAGGGCACCCAGCCCGGAGCTGCTAAAAAGGTGCGAGATGACGTCGCACACTATAAGAGGGAGTAATTTCATCCTCATTCTAAATGCCTTACGCTAAACTGGTGGTACGGATTCTTTAAATCGATCAAATGCCCCCAGAGCTTCACCAAGTGCTTACTGCGAAACGTAGTTAACCTGGAACGTGGGTTATAGTAATAGAAGCACACTTGTCAGATCGTGGGAGGCCGTAACCCCAGTATAATAATCACAATATGTTGAAAATCCATTATTTCTTAGCCCTTAGAGCAACTGTGAGAGGCAGGCAGTGGGGGACCCTGGACCCCGGTGTCTAGAGGAAGGGGCACCAGTCGGGCGCTGTGACCTCGTGGGAGTTCCATGGGCTGTGAAGCTATGAGAGCTCTGAGAGCTGGTGCAGGGGAAGCACTGACTTAGCGCGGGGCCGGGTACCGGGCAACAAATAGTAGCAGTCGATTGATTATTATTGACAGACGGGACCCCAAGATTCCTCTGGTCACGTGACCTGCCCAAGATCCTGGCAGTTGTAGGAGGTCGAGCCAGGGTTCAAACCCGGGTTCGGATTTTAGTTTCTGGTCCCTTCTTCCTCACCGGCTTCTCAGCCAGCTTCTCCCCTCAGGCTCCCTGCGACGGCATCACACACGACACATTTCCTTTGTCCAGATGTTCTGATGTGACTCCCCAAAATATCGATAGGTCTCTTCTTCTACAGATTAAGTCTTTCCACCGTTACGTATATCGTCCGTGGCTCCCTGTCCATAGACTCTGCTGGGTAGCTTCTCTCTGTCGAAAAATCCTTACGCAAACAAACAAACAAACAAACAAACAAAAATACTTTTTCTCATTCCTGCCTCCCTGTCACCTTCAGGCCTATCTTCCCCTTCCTGCCACACTGTGTTTATAGAGTCACCTGTTATGTACCCACTCTGCCAGCCCCTCTGTTGTCCCCTTGAAATCTGGCTACTATCTTCCTATTGTACTGAAGTGCAGGGGTCCCAGTGATGACAGATAGATAGATAGATAGATAGATAGATAGATAGATAGATAGACAGATAGATAATAGATCGATGATAGATGATAGATAGTTAGATAATAGATCGATGATAGATAATAGATAGGTAGATCAATGATAGATGGAAAGACAGATGATAGATGGACAGACAGACAGATAATAGGTAGATGGACAGACAGACAGATAATAGGTAGATGGACAGACAGACAGATATACACTGAGAGCCAGTGCTTTGCTCTGTCTTCCGTATCCACCTTGACAGCACTAAGCACCCCGGGTACCTTCCTGTCCCCAAGCCCCTTCCCTTGGCTTCTTGACTCGATTTTGTATTTTCTTGCCAACTTGTCCAGTTTCTTTTCGTGACTCCTCTTTCTGCCCTCTCCTGACTGAAGTTCTCTTAAAGATCAGGGAATCCCAGGATGACAAGGAATCTCAGAAGTTATGTCCAACCACGACCTCCTGTGTGATGCCCTCCCCACAGCCGTCTCTAGCTGCCCGTGTGGAGAGCGATGTACCTCCACCCGGCCACGACATAGAAAGATCTATCACTTACCCATCATGAGTGGCTTCCTGCAGACTTTTGCAGTTCTGCCCCTTGAGGTCGCCCAGAGCAAGGACGGTCCCCATTCTCCGCACAATCACTCCGGACACAGAAGGCTCTCGTTTCACCCTGACTTTGCCCCGAAACTCTGAGGTTTCTTCGTTCCGGATAGCAGCCCAAGATTCTTCAACCGCAGCTCATGAAACACGGTCTCTTAGGCTCCTGTCTTCTGTCACCGAGCACGTCCCGAGTCGCCTTATTTAAACGCTGACTTTTGCTTGCCTGAGAGGACCTTTTTGAAATACTGAGGGATGCTCACCACTCTGGTTCTGGAGAAGGTGTGGAAGGGGGGCTGATTCCCAGCCGGAACCGGAGCCCAGATAGATGGATGGATGGATGGATGGATAGAGACAGGCAGAGGGATTGCAGCTGGACAGGTAAACTGGATTCGTACATCAGAAGGAAAGTCAAACCGCAGCTGCTTATTTCAATGCCAAAAGTTGACAAGCGCCTAAGTCTGACCGAGCGTGTGCGTGGAGCTTGCCCGACACCGTTGTGAGTCAGCCTGGGAACGGCGCTCAGGCGCTGGGGGTCCGCTCCCTGTGGCCCCGAGCCCAGCGACAGCTGTGTCGTGTCCACGTGTCTGCTCCTCCGCCAGCACGACTGGCCCTCCCGAATACCGAGATCCCTCGCCCTCGAAGCTTCTCCACCTTCCAAAATAACCCTTTTCGACTTACTTTAGCTTTTTTCTGCACCCCAAGATCACGCCTGGGGAGAAAAGCGTACTGTTCACAGTGGTAGTGTCAGGACCTGACATGCAGTGACAGCTCCATTGGTATTCATTGAAGCAACAAGGGACTTGGTGAACGGAGGAGGGTACGTGTTCACAGAAGAGGGTGCCCTAACTGCACTTTTCAGGCACAGCGACCTGCGGAGCTTTGCCGAGGTTGTTTCGCCATCGTGTGGCCTTTTAGGGTATTGCACCTAAAGGCTTTTTAGCGGGGGCATCTCACGACCGTTGGCCCACATGGGGGAAATTGTTGCGTTTGCCCCGCTGGCCGGGGGAATTAAGTCGGAAGCTACTAGGACCTACTGCATTCGGCTGCTTCTCTCATACTCTCTTTCTGTACCTGTCGACAGGCCTCAGAGTCTGTGTTTCCAGGCGCGGCTCATTACGCCTGTGTGCTGGTGACTACCACTTCTACCCTTCACTCAGACCTGTTCCCCAAGTTGGGATTCTCCACTTAGGCATTGAAAGCTACAAACCTCTCTCTAAACACGGCATACGCTGCGTCCCGCAAATTCAAGTATGTTGCATTTTGTTGTCCTGCAGATGAAAGCATTTTCTAACTTCCCCTCGATTTCATGTTTGGCCCATGAATTCCTTGTAAGTACGTTTAGATATTTAGGGGTTTTCCCAGATATTTTATTGTTATTGATTTCCAATTGAATAGACTTTGCAAGATTTTGATCCTTTTAAATTTATCGAGTCTTGTTTTATGGGCCGCCGTGTTGTCTGTCCTTTTGACTGTATCGTGTGCACGGGAAAAGACTGTGTATTCTGTGATCGTCGAATGTACCGCTCTATAAATATCAGTTAGATAAAGGAGGTGGATAGCATCGTTCAGATCATCGAGTCTTTACAGACTCTTTGTCAGTTTTTTCTACCAATTCTAGAAAGAGGCATAATAACTCTCGGCTATAATTGTGAAGTTATCTGTATTTCCCAATTCTGTGCATTTTTGCTTTGCTTTATGTATCTGAGGTTTTGTTATTAAGTATAAATATTTATTTAATCTCTAAGACTTCCTGAAGAATTGTTACTTTTATGATTATGATATTGAAATATCTCTGGTAATGCTCTGATAGTACAAAAACCACTCACGTCTTCTTATGATTAACATTTGCTCGTGGTATGTCTTTTTGTTCTATTTCTTTCAACCTATCTTTGTCTTTATATTTAAAGTGTGTCTCTTATAGCCACCGTATAGTTTGGTCTTGTTTTTATCCAGTTTGACAATCTCTGGTTTTATTTTTTTTTTCCATAATCTCTGGCTTTTAATGAGAGCATTTATACCGTTAACATTTAATGTAAGTGTTGACATGGTTAGGTTTAGATCTTCCATTTTGTTATCGTTTTATCTTTGTTCCCTCTGTTTTTGTTCCTGTAATCCTCGTTTCCTTCCTTCTTTTGGATAATCTAAATTGTTAGTATTCCATTTTAATTTATCTATGAACTTTGCAGCTATATCCCTTGTGTGTTTTTCGTTGTTGCTTTATGGATTAAAATACACATACCCTTTTTTTACATTTGAGATACAGGTAATATTGTCTCACTCCAGGTAAAGCGTAGAAGACTTGCTTTGGTCCCTGTACCAACGCCATCTCACTGGTCTTTATGTTTCAGTTGTCTGAGTACAATGTCTGCATTCATTGAAAACCTCACCAGCCGATACTATAGCTGTTTCTTTCAATAGTCGTGTTTAAAGAACTTCAGAGGAAGAAAAATAGGCATGTATATTATCCAAGCTATTTATCATCACTTTTTCTTTATTAGGGAAGATTCAAGTCTCTTGCAGCTGCCATTTTCCTTCAGCATGAAGAACTGTGCTTCAAGTTTTGGTCTGCCAGTGATATTTTCTTAGTTTTCCTTTACCTGAGAATATCTTTATTTTACCTTCACTCTTGAAAACTATTTTTGGTTAATACAGAATTCTGGATTGATGGTTCTTTTTTTTCTGCATTTCGAACACACTGTTCCACTGTCTTCTCATGTGACGTCCGTGGTTATTCAAATTATTGTTTCCCTGTATGATTTGTGCCAGTTTTCTGTGGCTGCACCTTATCTTTGGGTTTCAACAATTTGATTATCATACGTCTAGGCATAGTTTTCTTTGAGTTTATCTTATTTGGGATTCACTGAGCTTTTCGCATCTGTAAATACATGTATCTTTCATCGGATTTGGGAAGTTTTCGGCGATTATTTCTTCACATACTTTTTTCTACACCAATCTCTTTTTCTGAGGCTCTGAAACTTTAGTGACACATATTTTAGACCTTATGACATTTCCTCACAGTCTCACAGCTCCCTGAGAGTCTGTCTTTTTTTTTTAATAATTGTCCTCTGTTCTTCAGATTAGATTATTTTATTGATCTACCTTTACATTCACCGACACTGTCACTGTCTTCTGATATTGACTGATCTCATCCTATGAATTTTTAACTTCAACAAGTTTATTTTTTCTAAACTTTCTTTTTGGTTCTTTTTAATAATTTTGATGTCTCTGCCAGTAACTTCTGTTATCCTGTTTATCTCAAAATTGTTTACCATTACTTCATGGAACATAGTGATAATAGCTGATTTAATCCTTGTCTCATCATCTCCATATCTCGATATCTTGTGGTTGACATCCATTTATTGCTTTTTCATTTGATCATATATTTTCCTGAGTTTTTGTACACTAAGCAATTTTGGATTATATCATGGCCATGTGAATGTTGTGTCGTTTTGATTCTGATTTCCATTATAATCTTTGGAGAACATCGTTGTATTTTATCAACCGATCAACACAGTTAGATTCTGAGAACAGGCATTCCCACCGCAGGCAGCTATAATGCTCAACAATTACAGTTGATTGTTTCTGATAAACGCCCTGAGCAAGCTCTGCGGCAGGCCAAATAAAGGCAAGCTCTCTGATGGAGTCTTCTCCAAGGACTCACAGGTCAGACAATGACAATTCTCTTGGCTGCTTCCAAGTTTGGGAAATTATGAATAAAACTGCCATAAGCATTTGTGAGCAGGTTTAGTGTTTATATTCTGGGAGGAGTTTCAACTAACAGTACGTGCTCACTACTGTCTGTTCTCCTGATTAAAACTAAAATCTCTAGACAAAACAAAAATGGTAACTACTTTGAACTCTGAAAAGTAAACTAAAGCAGGTGGTTTTGAAGGGAAGTAAGAGTTGGAGAAATGGGGCGCCTGAGTGGCTCAGTCCGTTGAGTGACCAACTCTTGATTTCAGTTCAGGTCATGAACCCAGGGTCATAGGATGGCTCCCCATGTCAGGCTCTGTGCTTGGTGTGGAGCCTGCATGGGATTCTCTCTCTCTCCCTCGGCCCCTCTGCCCTGCTCTCTCTCTCTCCCTCTCTCTTAAAAAAAAAAAGTTGGAGATGGGGCACCTGGGTGGCTTGGTCTGTTAAGCATCCAACTTTAGCTCAGCTCATGATCTCGCGGTCTGTGAGTTTGAGCCCCCTGTGCTGACAGCTCAGAGCCTGGAGCCTGCTTTGGATTCTGTGTCTCCCTCTCTCTCTCTGCCCCTGCCCTGCTCATGCTCTCTCTCTCTCTCTCAAAAATAAATAAACATTAAAAAAAAAGTTAGAGAAATGATATGAAACGCAGTAAGCTTCCTGTTTATTTTTACCAACGACCCCAAAACAATAAGATGGGAGAGAATAGCTTTTTAAGCAAATGTTCCTAAAACAACTTGATATTTACACGCCAAAAAAAAAAAAAGAAGATGAAGCTGAATTCTTTTCAGACACCATATAAAAAAATTAACTCGACATGCATCTAAGATTAAAATATAAGAGCAAAAGTATAAAACTCTTAGAAGAAAACCTAGACATAAATCTTCATGATCTCAGGTGAGCAATGGCTTCTTAGGTAGGACACCAGAAGTGTAAGCAACGAAATTAAAAATGGATCGATTGGACTCCATTAAAATTAAGTACTTTTGTACATCAGAAGAAATCATCAAGGAAGGGAGAAGATAATGTATAGAATGGGAGAAACATTTGCAAATCACATATCTGATAAGGGACTTGTATCCAGAATACATAAAGAACTCTAAAATTCAACAGTAAAAGAACAAAGAATTCAAGTTTTCTGATATGCAAAAGATTTGAGTAGGTATTTTTTTAAAGATGTAGAAATGGGGGCACCTGGGTGGCTCAGTCGGTTGAGTGTCCGAGTCAGTTCAGGTCAGGATCTCACAGTTCATGGGTTCGAGCCCCGCATCGGGCTTCTGTGCTGACAGCTCAGAGCCTGGAGCCTGCTTTGGATTCTGTGTCTCCCTCTCTCTCTGCCTCTCCCCTGCTCGTGCTCTGTCTCTCTCTCAAAAATAAAATAAAAACATAAAAAAAAATTAAAGATGTAGAAATGGCCAGCAAGTACATTGTGTTGGTCAGCTCTGGCCACAGCAACAAATTACCACAGACCAGGAAGCATCAACAACAAACATTTATTTCTTATAGTTCCGGAACCTGGAAAGGCGAAGATTGAGGCCTCGGCAGACTCAGCGTCTGGTGGGGGTCTGCTTCTCGTTTCATAGACGCTGTGTCCTCACCTGACCGAAGGGGCGGAAGAGCCCTCTGGGGTCTCCTTTCTGAAGACGTCAATCCCATTCATACCGGCTCCACTTCTATAACCTAATCACCTCCCAAAGGCCCCATTCCCAAATATCATCCCACTGGGGATTGGGGCTTCAGCACATGAATTTTGAGGGAACACAAATATAACACACATGACAAGATATTCAACGTAATTAGTCAAAGGGGAGAGCCGATCGAAGCCACAGCGACGCACCATTCTACATCCATTAGGATGGCTAAGACTTTAAAAAGAAAGACACCACCAATGGCTGGCAAGAATCTGGATAACTTGGAAGCCTCACACATCACTCATGGGATCGCAAAATGTTGTGGCAACTTGGGAAACATTCTGGCAGCCCCTCGAACGTTAAATATAGAGCCACCATACGACCCAGCAATCCCACTTCTAGGGATGTAGCCAAGAGAAATGAAAACATATGTCCACACAAAAACGTACACATGAGTGTTCATAGCAGCATCATTCACAACACCCCAAAAGTGGAAACGACCCAACTGTCCATTGGAGGAGGAATGGGTAAGCACAATGTGGGGGAGAGTACAGGGGATTGTTACTCATCGACGGAACGGAAGGACATACTGACACCTGCTGCAACATAGATGAATCTTGAGGAAACTTCACGCTAAGGAAAAGAAGCCATGACAGAAGAACGCATTTGTACAAAATGCCCAGAATGGGAAAATCCATTGGGATAGGCTGGTGGTTTCCAGGAGGTAGGGAGCGAGAAGAATGTGGAGTGACCGCTGACAAATGTAGGTGGTGAAAGCATCCTAACAGGTGTTCGTGCGAGTTGCACACTCTTTTTTTTTTTAATTTTTTTAACGTTTATTTATTTTTGAGAGACATAGAGACAGAGTATGAGCAGAGGAAGGGCACAGAGAGAGGGAGATACAGAATCTGAAACAGGCTCCAGGCTCTGAGCCATCAGCACAGAGCCCAACGCAGGGCTCAAACTCACAGACCATGAGATCATGACCTGAGCTGAAGTCGGCCACTTAACCAACTGAGCCACCCAGGCGCCCCTCACACTCTTGAAAATACTAAAACCGTGGACAGTACACTGAAATAGGGCGAATCTATAGTTTGTGAATTTTAACTCAATAAAGCTGTTATTTTTAAACCAAGGTAGCATTTCCACCTGCCACAATGATGACGTCTAAAAGCTTGCTAAGAGGCAATGCCAACAAAGATGTGGATAAGTCGGTGCTCTGTCTACTGAAGGCGGTCATGTAAGCTGGTCTAGCCTCTTTCATGGACGACACGGTAGTATCTGTTGATATTTAAAATGTGTACATGCAGAATTTCAAGTTCTAGAAAAATGTTCTATTAGTAAATTCATATAGATACACAACCGATTTGGTAGGACTGTGTGTGTTGATGCGTAATGAGCTATAAGTATTGCTGGACTGACAAAAATTTGGAAGAGTTCTGTGGTTTAGTTAATGGCATTGTAGCCATTTTAATTTCTGATTTTGATAGATACATAATGGTTGTGTAAGGTTTTGATATCAGGACAAACTGGGTAAAGGTTATTTGGGAACTTCCTGTACTGTTTTTGCTACATTTTTAAGTCTAAGAGTATTACAAAATAAAAGCTTAAAAACACTGTGCATAGTTTTGTGATAAGTATGTGTACTGTCAAAATATAGCTGTTTGCAGAAATGAACACCAAATTCAGGAGAACGGTTTCCTACAGCCAGGAGGACAGATGCTACGATCAGGGAGAGGGAGAGAGGAGGGACTTCAACTATAGCTGCAGTATCTTGCTTCATAAGCTGCATGATAGATATTTAAGTGTTTATTGCATTATTCTTTGGAAATTTTGTGTATGTGTTTTTTTCTAACAGATTACTAACAGGAAAGTGCACAAGAAAAGGACAATACAAGGCATTCGCGATCAACTTCATGAGTCTCCCAGAGTCCCTGAACCCCCATAGATCCAGGGTGCAAACTCTTGGTTGAAGAACATTCCAGCGCTCATAAATTCGCTTGCGTCACAGAGGTACTGTTTCCTCCGCTACCAGATGCATCCAGAGGGAAGCATTTCCGAGGGTCCCCTTCTGTGGCTGGCGGGGGGCGGGGGCGGATGGCGTCTGGGGGATGGGGAGAGAGGGAAACCGTTTCAACGAGCATGTGTCCATGGCTAGGGCGGTCCTCGTATTCACGGACAGACCACAGAGAGACGCTACCTGCCCGTTCGGGAAGGCACGGTGCGAGTCTCTGCCTGGGCTCCCCGAGCTGCTATGAACTATTTTTGTCCAGATTAGTGACTCTGAGCTTCAACTGAAAAGAGCCGGTCCCTAGCAACCATGCATTATTTTTCCCCCGGACATGTCCAACTTTTCTGGATTCCTTTAGAGACTGCTATCTCCTGCTTCCTTCGGTCTTTACGTGACACTCAAGACAAACTCTGAGCAGCTTCTCCACTTTCTAATCAGCAGGCGTGGACGTGGATGGGGCCGAGATCGCAGCGGGAAGCCGGCTGCGACCCCGATTCCTCGCCTAGGCAGGCGGCTCTGGTACTTTAGACCCGAAGGGACGAGGCGCCAGGAGTCGGCCCAGCTTCCGCTCAGCTTTCAACTGCTTCCTGGCCTCCGAAGGTCAGGATGGAGCACGGGCCATGCCCGGTGGGTTTCGGGGCCTCCCGGTCGTAGACCTGATATAGAGCATCCAAGATAAGAACTCCAGAGAGGGAGATGAATAGGACCCGAGTGAGCAGGCGAGAAACCGAGCTGCGTGTCCGGCCGGTCTTTTAAAGCTGGATCCTACAGAGTCGTGCCACAGTTTCGCCCTGGTCTCCTGAGCAGGACTTTGCTCCTGGAGACGCTCTCTTCTTAGGGAGTGCTCCCCTCCCTCATCCTACGCTTGGCCCTTCCTTGTCCTTCCTTGTGGCCCACCCTTGGTCTTTTGCCAGCTCTTCCGGCCTTTCTGATCTGAAACTAATAGTGACTGAGGCCTCATCTGAGCCCCGCCTGGAATCCGGAGGAGCCACAGCGGTTCTTTGACTTCATGGCCCGTCCGGGCCCCAACCGCTCCCAGCCCAAACCTCTCCAAATGGTTATTTGACACCCCCACTTGGGGCCTGCACAGCTACACCCAACAGTGTGTCTGGAATTGTCTTGTTTCCCTCCCCGGCGGGGAGGGGGGGCGGAAGGGGGGGTCTCTTCCAGGTTTCCCAGCTGCGCACACGCCGCCTGTTCCCCTCTTGCTCCCCGGACACCCGGGAGTCACCGTCACTGCCCATCTCAGCAAGCTCTGCGCGGGGGCTGCAGCGCCAGGAGCCTGGGTGCACAGGCAGGGGGAGGTTCCCTCCGACACCCCGCAGAGCGCGCAGGTGACTGCCATGGTGGCCGCAGGAGCGACGGGGTGGGGGTGGGGCAGCAGCAGGGGCTGTTTGCACAAAGGCCAAGCCCGGGGCTTCCCGCAGGCTGCTGCGGGGGCCCTCCTTCCCAGGTGGCTTCTTCAGGAAAGGGGCCGCTAGCTGGGCGCAGGGCCGGCGCGCTGGGGTGCCTGCCGCAGGTGCGGGAAGAGCGCGCCCCCCTCCGGGGCTGGCGGGGGACCAGCGCTGCCGCTTTCCGTCCGTCCGTCGGGTTCCTTGGATCGGCCCCTCCCCGGGAGGAGGGAGGGCCAAGTAGGAGGACCGTGTGAAAGTTAGCACCTCGCTCAAACCGCTGAGTCAGGCCCGCACGTCCAGTCCCGTCCCAGTTCCCAGCGGCGCGCAGCGCGGCGCGCGACTTGGAAACAAAACACAAGTTTGTTTGTGGGACGTCTCCACGGGGCCGACCTGCCCGCCTGGCAACACCGGCTCCTTGTACCGCCGCCGCCAGAGCACAGGGGGCGCCCTGGCCGGCTCTCACCCCGAGATTCCTCCGGGGCGCGCGCGGCTGAGTCACCCCCAGGAGGGAGGTGTACGTGACACCTGCCAGGTCCGGAGGGGGCTCCGCGGAGGGCGGGGCGGGGAGCGGGCAGCACCCCCTCCCCCAGCCCCGGGTCGGCTCCGGCCCCTGAGTCAGCCCCGCGGCGCAGCCAGCCTGGCGCTCGGCCCCGCGGGCCCCGCGTGGGGCGCAGGACCAGGCCCTGGGGACCGCCGCCCGCAGGTTCTCCGAAGGGGCCCCGGGCTGGGAGATGGGGCCGCACGGGTGAACTACTAACCACTAGTATTAACGGTCAGTGTTAGTGTCTCGAAGGTGCAGTTTCCTCATGGGCAGAATGGGGATGAGAAGCACTTGGCAAGATTATAATAAGAATTAAAAGTGTATGTGCGTGTATATATGGGCATATGTGTATGAATGTGTATATGCGCGCTTGCATATAAACGTGTATTATACTTGTGTGTATGTATCTGTGTATATGCATATGCATACAAACACGTATACTGAGTGCATGTATATTACTGTGTATGTGTATGTATTATGGACACGAATGTTATGCAATACAAATACAAATTTTCATGTATGTGTATTATATAAATGTGCAGTGTGCATGCATTGCCGTGTGCGCTTGTTATAGGAATGTGTGTATGGGTGCATGTGTACATGCATGAATGTGTGTTTGTGTTACATATACGTACATGAATGTATGCACATATGCACGTGCACAGATATGATGTATGGGTGCATATATATGAATGTGAGTATGCGCATATGAATATGTATATTATATGCAAAGTGGCTTCCTTGCCCCCTGCCACGGCTTGGTTCCGCCTCCTCCCGCATGGCTCCCACATCCCAGGTAGGGAAGGTCTTCCCAGAGCCCTGCCCCCGCCTGAGAGAGCTTTCCCCAGGGTGGCTTTGCCATCGTGTGCCGGGCCAGTGCGCTCAGACCTCCCTCACCCAGATGCCCTGAGCCCCCTGCTCCGTGCACTCCCCAGTCTGACCCAGTGTTCCGCCCTCCCAAACCCTTCCGCTGCTCATCCGAGAGCTCCCTTTTTATTTTAAATTTGTGCTGCTTTACTGGTGTGTGGGTACCATGTAACAAATTGTCCATATTCAGGTTGTGCTATTTGATGTGTTTTGACACGTGCGTACTCCTGCGAAGTCATCGCCACCATCAGGACCACGGGTGTTTCCAGCGCACCTCAACTTTTCCCCACACCCTCTGTGAGCCACCTCCTGCCCAACTTCCATCCTGCACAGCCACAGATATGTTCTCTGTAACTAAATATTACTTTGTATTTTATACAACTCTTTATAAATGGAGTAATAGACCATGTATGTTTTGTTGTCGGGTTCTTTTATATAAAATAATTATTTTGAGATTCTTCAATGTCATTTCACACATCAACAGTTTGTTCTTTTATATCAGGGAATAATATTCCATTGTGCGGATATACCGAAATATGATTGTCCATTCACCGGTTGATGAGCATGTCGGCTGCTTTCAGTTGCTTAGCGTTGCAAATAAAGCTTCCGCAAACATTGTATGCTGTATTTCTGTGGAACAAAATGCCCATTTTTCTTGGGTAAGTATTTAGGAGTAGAAAGGCAGGACCATATGGAAGATAGCTCATCAATCGTTTAAGAAACTATGAAACATTTTCCAGAGCAGATGTAGTATTTTACATCGCTACCAGCAGTGTGCGAAAGTTCCCACATATTTGCCAATACTTAATGTGGTCAGCCTTTTTAATTTTAGCCTTTATAGCAGGTGTAGTGATTTCTTATCGTGGTCTCAAGTCACATTTCTGTGCAACTAATTACACTCCGTGTATTTTCATTTTTATCTTCTATCTACACATCTGCTTTAGTGAAATGTCTCTTCAAATCATCTGTCCATTTTTATGGACTTCCTTGCTCTGTTATAATTTATTAGTAAGAGTTCTTTAGAAGTACAAGTCCTCTGTTAGATATATATTTTACAAATATGTTCTCCCAGTTTGCAACTTACCTTTTCATTTTCATAACAGTGTGTTTAAAAGAGCAAGTTTTAATTTGGAGGAAATTGAATTTATAGATTTTGGTGTGTGTCTTTTGCAATTTGAGGTTTGAGGGTCTTTTTAAATACATTTTGCCAAATTCAAGGTCACTAAGATTTTCCCTGCTTCCTTCTAGAAGTTTTATCATTTCATCTGTTACGGTTGGGTCTGAGACCTATTTCAAGTTGATGCTTTAAATGGTGTGAGGTAACAGTCTGCATTTTTGTTTTTGTTTTTATGTGACTACCAAGTGTCCTAGGACCATTTGTTGAGGTGGTTATCCTTGAATTGCCTTGGCACTTTGTCAAAAATCGATTGATTATAAATATACGGGTCTATTCCTGCACTTTCCATTTATCCTTTTCTATTGTATGCCACATCGCATGGCTTTGATTAGTGTAAATATACAATGTTTCTTTAAATCATTTAGGATACATTAGCCAAATCTGTCTTTTTCAGTGTCATTTTGACCATGTAAAGTCATTTGCATTGCTGTTTAAATTTTATAATTAGCTTTTCAACATCTACACTAAAAAGCCCGCTGGGATTTAATTGAAATTGCCTTGAATCCATCAATCAATTTAAGAAGAACTGGCATCTTACCAATAGTGTCTTCTCATCCATGAACATAGTATATCTCCCCATTTATCTACATGTTATTTTATATTTCTCAGCGATGTTTTACAGCAAGATATTACAAATAAGATAAATGTCCACAGTTAGGTAAATTGTAATGCCTCCGTGTTATATCAGGTAAGAGACATGTATCATTAGATAGAATAGAAAACTCAAATTACAGTAGATTAAAAATATTGAAGTTCAATTTTCTGTAATGTATAAATCTTAAAGGAGGCAGTTCAAAGCTTGTGTGGAAGATCCGTGACGGTTTTGGAGGCCCAGGTGGCTCTGTATTTCTTCCCTATCAATCTTATCACACAGGTTCCATCCATGGTCAAAGAGACAGCTGGAACTATAGCCAATTCACCCACAATATAGACAGAAAGTCAGAGGGGGTACTGCTTACAACACAGCAGGGAAGATTAGGAGTTTAGAGTGGAAATGAAAAATAAAGGAGTAAGGGTAAAAAGTAGTATATTCAAATGACATGCAGATGAGATACAACAAATACATTCTCCAAAAGGGAGAGCCAAAATAACAGAACAGACTGCCATATGTTATAAAGAAATATGCTATAAATTATAAACCATAAGAAATAAAACAACAGGGGGCACCTGGGTGACTCAGTCAGCTGAGCGTCTGACACTTGATTTGGACTCGGGTCATAATCTCATAGTTCATGGGATCGAGCCCCTCGTTGGGCTGTGCACTGACAGCGTGGAGCCTGCTTGGCGTTCTCTCTCTCTCTCAAAATAAATAAACATTAAAAAAAGAAATAAAAAAGATACCCTCTTTAGATTGAAAAGCCCACTGCAGCCATTGAAAAATGGACACAGAACAATCCACAAGTACTGAAAAGCAATGGTAGAAAAGAAACGTTTAAACATCTGGAGAGAAAAAGACAAAATAACCTGTAACAGAAAACTATCAAAATGGCTCCAGAATAAACCCCAGCATGTTCCATCCATTGGTAGAGCAAGAGCTACCTGTAGATTCTTAAAGAAGAAATGTGTGGTGAGTGAACTTTTACCCAACTTGTCATTTAAAACATAAAAGAGTAGGGGCGCCTGGGTGGCTTGGTCGGTTGAGCTTCTGACTCCAGCTCGGGTCATGATCTCACAGTTTGTGAGTTCAAGCCCCGCATCGGACTCTGTGCTGGCAGCTCAGAGCCTGGAGCCTGCTTCAGACGCTGCGTCTCCCTCTCTCTCTTTGCCCCTCCCCCACTCATGCTCCGTCTCTCTGTCTCTCTCTCAAAAATAAATAAACATTAAAAAAAATTTTAAGCATAAAAGTATAGAATATAGTGTAAAAAGATAGTAAATATAAAAGCCACTGCTAGAACAAAATAGAAAAGTCCAGTTTACTAGAAGTACATACATAAAACTACAAAAACACACACGGACCAGCGTAGTGGAAAACATATTCTAAGTACGCGATACGAACAGTAAATGTCATGTAAGAATCATGACAAAGCGGATATTGAAAGCGTCCTCTGTAACCACAGAGGCAACTGAGCTAATTCTGTTTTTAAAACATAGACTCTCACGTTGGCTTAAAGGGCAAAGCCCAGTGAGTGCAGTGCATTAAAGATACAAAATGAAACCACCTAGAACGAAACACGCCTGAGTGAGAAACTGGCGACAGGTTTCCACCTACACAACGGGGGGCCGCCATCGGAGGGGAGACGCGTCTTCTTCTCGGCGATTACCTTGCATGTCTACAAGGGGCTTAAATTCCATTCCTGTCGTCACGTCCAGGATGGGACCATCTGTTAGCTGAACAGGCGGTAAACAGTGACGGCCATCGGTGGGGGCTACCTGGAAAAGGCATTTGGATTCAAACATTTTATTATTATTATTATTATTATCATTATTATTATTATTTTGAGAGAGTGAGGGAGCATGTGCACACACGAGAGAGGGGTAGGGACAGGGAGAGAGGTAGAGAGAGAATCCCAAGCAGGCTCGACTCTCAGCACAGAACCTGATACGGGGCTCGATCCCTCCACCCTGGGATGGTGACCTGAGCTGCAATCAAGAGCCAGACGTTCGACCAACAGAGCCACCTGGGCACCCCGAATTCAAACCATTCTTAAAACCCGTTGCGACTGAACGAAACGCTTCTGCAGGTCAGATACACGGGACAAGAGTTTCTGACCCTGAGGTTTTTCTTAACACAGGAGGTAGAGCAAGGTTGCCGTAATGGGGGTTGGGAGGGATGCCGCCGTGTGCAGAGGGGAGAGCGGTGAGGGACGCGGAGGACGGGTGGGGGCTGGCCGTGGTGGGGCTCCGGACAGGGCGGGGAGCAAAGCGGCTTTGCGTTGTAATCCTCAGTCTGTCTCCGTCCTATTACGCCGTGAGCTCCGTAGTGTCCGCCGCTGTGGTTCGTGCCTGGAACAGAGGTGGCCTAGGGTCACGGAACAGCATCGGCTTGGAACCTGCAACCAGTTACCGCAACCCACGCTCCTAGCAGCTACGCTGTTGGGCTTCTGCCAAATACGCTAAGATACGTGAAATACTGAGGGTGACAGGTACGTATCTCGATGTTAATCCTTGGGGCTTGATATTTGTCATTTATTCCTGCTAGTAAAGCCAAGGCAGGGGGAGCAGGGCCTCACCCCCCGGGCGCCAGCGGCTGTCTTCTTCCCCCCTCCCCCCGCCACCCGCCAGCCCTCACCCCTCCGACCTCGCCGCCTCCACTTGCCATCAGTGCGGAACTGTGACGCTCTCCTTTAACCTGGTCAAGCGTCCAGGATGAGGTGGCGGAACAAGAGAACCACTATTAATTTGTGCAGTCTCCTTTACGAGCTACTGAGCCAACTGTTTGTCCTGGGAGCCCTCAGGTCAGACCTGTTTGCCTTCGTGAACACCCGAGGGCTCGGGAACACACACAGACGCTGTTTGCCTCATCTGGAGGGAATGTCCTCACAGTCGGGACTGCAATAAGTCCGAGTCATATATCACCCTCCTCCCTTTGACATTTCTGATCCACGGCCACCTGGCCCTCCCCCCCTCTGCCCCCTCTCCGGAGAAAGACGCTGGGGCGCCAGTCACATGTAATTAAAACTGATGGGACCTCGGAAGCGCTTTGGAAACAAATGAAAAACCCACTTAGAGAACTCTGACTCACCCCGTTTTCGTTCTAAAAAATTCCATTGGCAACTTTTTACTAACGGTCTCCATGGCAGGGGACAAAATATCCACCCAGCGCCATAGGTTAGTTCTGAAGGGAGAATTTCGCGTCTACCCGACTTGGAATTAGCTGGGCAGAAGGCAAGAAGGGGGCAGGTGGGCACTCCGCCTACACTGCTGTCGCTACAGGGCAACTCAGCCACCAGCCCCGGGACGCTGGCTGCCCTGCCGTGCTGGTCGCCTTGGCCGGGAAGACCTCGAAGTCAGAGGTCAGAATCCTTGTGGCTTCACCTGGAGGAAGTTGGAAAAAGCATCTCAGAAAATACGGCCTCATCCCATCTTCAGAATATTTAAAATCCTTTCCGTGAAGCTCCGTGTCAGCCGCTGGAAATTGTTTCCAACGTGTTCTCCGAGACGTCAGTTTCCCAAGATGAAGAAATAAACAATGGTTTCTTTTCAGAATACTTGCAACTTAGAGATGCGTGAGATTGTGAGCAACGGGCCCGGCCGGGTGTTATCCTGTTTCGAAACTTCCATTCGGGCTTTGAAGGGTTGCGCTGTTTCAAAAGAGTGTGGAATGGCTTTGAAACAATCCAGACTAGCCCAACAATTTCATTTTGCGTCGTCATGCTAGTGGTGGGAGACCATGTGACATGGTAACGATCGTGTCTCTGTGGACATCCGGGGGGACGTACTGGAGAGACCACGGACTCTAGAGACACACACAGACTTGGTTTTACGTTGAACGTCCCGTTAACTATGTAAGTTTGGACACACGTCTGAAAACTCTAAGCTACGGTGTGGTTATAAAAGTAGAATTCTATGCCGCTTCCCCCTTCTAGGAGACAAATAGCTTCGAGAAGGCATTTCATTGGCTTAGGGTGGGCCTATTGGTCCCCCTTCTCCCTCCTTTGGTTCTCCGCAGGTTACATCTCGGATTTGGGGACGTGCTGTACCGCCGAGGCGCCCTGTTGTACGAAGCGCACCGAGGAACAGTGTTTGTCTCCGTGGGTTAGTGCGGAGACACAATAGGGACACGTTATTAGGTATAATTCCCAGCACAGGGCCGGCGGGCCTGTAGACGTCAGCTGTAGTGACCGTGCTTTTTCTCGGGGGCCTGTCAGATTTTCAGGAGGGTCACTGTCTGCAGTGGACGCAGAAAGCGACGATGTGAAGATTCCCTGAGTGAGCAGAGGGCGAGAAGTTAGCGAGGGAAGAACGGAGTCGAGCGCTCTCCATTTTATCGAAAGAGACTAACCTCGACCGAGGCTGAAGATATGAGGGGCACACTTCCTACAAAAAGAGGACGCATACTTACACGTAACGGTGCGAACGAAGAAACGAAACAGGATACTTAAAACTATCCGTAAAGACTTAGGCCAGGATGCTGATATATTCCTCACAAGACTTACGCTTTCATAGTGGGCACACTTCCAGAAATTGGAGCACAGAATGAAGGAACACAGTAAAATATTTTACTTCTGGGAGTACAGTAGACTAAAAATCACAACAAATAATTCAAATTTAATGACTGCTATAATGTTTTTAATACAAGATTTTTTAAATGCAATTCCTTCTTGCTTTTGTTTTTTTGTGTTTTATTTTTTTAATGTTTATTTATTTTGGAGAGAGAAAGAGAGACGTGGTGAGCAAGGGAGGGTCAGAGAGAGAGGGAGACACAGAAGCCGAAGCAGGCTCCAGGCTCCGAGCTGTCAGCACAGAGCCTGACGTGGGGCTCGAACATGTGAACCTCGAGATCATGACCTGAGTCGAAGTCGGACGCTTAACTGGCTGAGCCCCCAGGCGCCCCAGGAAGTGGCATCTCCTGACAGTAGCTAAGTGATTTAGTTTTCACGGAGCTAATTAACTGTGGTTGAACCATCCTTTTTATTTGACTTCTTCAGAAAGTGTCTCTTTCTGAAACCTGCAGCTGGTGTTCACATGGCTCGTTTTTAACGGTTACTTTCGTGTTCGGACAGACACTTTCCGGAGCTTGCATTGCCTCAAGAACGCAGCCAAAGAACAGTGTTTTGTGAACTGAGAATGTTTCTAAGATGATTTTACGTTGTTCTTCAATATATTGTGATGATATTACAGACAGAACACACTTACAGTATTTTAGAATTAGAAGCAATCTAGCTTAGTGTTTTCTAGAAGAATCTCACTGGATTAAGAGCATCCAAAAGCAAGAAAGAGGGGCGCCTGGGTGGCTCAATAGGTTAAGCTTCCGACTTCAGCTCAGGTCATGATCTCACGGTTCATGGGTTCTAGCCTCGCATCCGGCTCCGTGCTGACAGCTCAGAGCCTGGAGCCTGCTTCGGATTCTGTGTCTCCCTCTCTCTCTGACTCTGCCTTGCTTGGTCTCTATCTTTCTCTCTCTCTCTCTCTCAAAAATAGATAAACATTAAATTTAAAAAAAAAAAAAGATGTGCCACTTTCTCCAAAAACACGTACCATGGAATCAGGGTACACGCCACCTCCTGCTTTTCGGCCCGTCTCCCATCAATCACCCAGACCCAAGGAATTTTCCCCAGTGCGTCTGAACTATGTGTTTTTCCTAATGAGAAGATTCTCCTACATAGGTGAGGAATGGCACTCATTTCCCACACTTGGCCTCTAAGAACTGAGCACACAGCCAGAGGTGTGGATGGACACGCCGTCACAGCAGAGAGAGCTGATGCGTCCCCACCCCCCGGAAAATGAGGTATAGCTCTGTGAGAAAGGATGGGGGCAACGCCGATGGTGGCGGTATTCGTGAGGGACCAAGAAAGACACTTCCTGGTCCACCTACACTGCTTTTCAACATTTCAGCATCCCTGGGATCGGGAGTCCCACGATCTAGCGAAACTTCAGTCCTCGGCACGGCACCTGGGGGTCGCTTCCTCAGTCCTCCTCTGTCTTGCCTGCTTCGAAAACCTGTTTGGCTTTCTCCGCCTCCCACCGGGCTGCAAGCGTGACCTGGTTCTGGCCGATGGGACGCAGACGACTCATAGCTGTGCTGTTTCCTTTTCTCTTTCCTCTGCTTGAAGCAGATTGGAAGCCCGCAAACACAGAGGCCCCGGGACAGAGGATTAAATCCAACAGGGTAAAGAGAGTGGGGCAGACAAAGAGAAGAAAGCATGATCTTAACAACAACCCAAAGCCTCATCATAAACCCGGACGGTCTCCCGCCTGTCTCTCGTCGTGTAGCGCAAAGAAAGCCCAGTTTACCCAGTAGTATTTGGAGCCGCGTGGGTTTTGCAAACCTCATACCTCTCTTGGGTATAAATACAGAGGTTTCTGATCAGAGCTTCGGAGCCCATGCAGGGAAAGCGGGAACCATTAAGTCAAAAACAAATATTTATTCAGCAGCGTGGACTTCAGCAGGCAACGCAGAAGCATCCGGAGTGGAAGGCACCCAGGGCACGCTCCCCCGGGCAGCCAGCTTCCACAGGCCTTGGAGGCAGTGCCGCAGCGAGTCCTGCACCGACACACTTACACTGACCTGTGTTCACACACACCCGGGCCAGTCCAGCCGATGGTCTAGGGAAAGCTGATTTGCAGGAAGGCTGAAGCGCCAAGCGTGACGGGCTTGACCAGGGAACAGGTGTTAATAGTCAGACGAAGGGGGCGCCTGGGGGGCTCAGTCGGTTAAGTGTCTGAGCCTTGGTCTTGGCTCAGGTCATGGTCTCACCGTTCACGAGTTCAAGCCCTGCATCGGGCTCTGTGCTGAGAGCTCAGAGCCCGCTTGGGATTCTCTCTCTCCCTCTCTCTCTCTGCCCCTCCCTTGCTTGTGCTCTCTCTGTCTCTTTCAAAACAAATAAATAAATGTTAAAAAAAAAAAAATAGAGGGAAAGGGTGACCTGTGTAGTGACGGCTGTTCCTCCCCACCCCCGTCTCATCTCAATGCCTGTACCTTGGAGAGAAAACAATCCTAAGGGTTTTTTGAACTAGAAAAAAAAAAACCCTTTTGCTACAAACTCTATTAATCCCTGAGATGTCTGGGAGTTTCTCTTGCAGACAGGATACAGACGGGAGAGGCCACGCTGTCTCCTCTTTGGTCCTCAGCACTGCAGGGGCCCCGGACAACCAGGTGGCCCCCCCCAGGGGCAGCCGCCGCAAGAGCCTTCGGTATCCAGCCGGAGATCAACCCTCGGCAGACGGCGGGTCCCCCAGATTTCTGGGACTGAAAATCTATAGGCGTCTCCCTCTGGGAAAGGTCCGTGCTCGTGCTGGGGGGGGGGGGGGGTGCGGGAGCGGATCCAGCGGGGCACAGGCGGGGCCGAAGCCCACGCGCACCTGGGGCTGCCCGCCCAGCGCGGACTTTTCATTCTGACACGACAGGGGCCGCGTGGGCTCCGGCCGGCCCTGGGCACACCTTCCAGCGGGGAGAGTGCCCTGCCGAGGGCTCACACGAGCACGACAGAGACACCGTCTCCCAGCGTCTGGGAGTGAGAGTCAGGGGGTATCTGGGTTTTTACTCGGATGGGCCCCCAGGAAACTCAGAGCGCATGGTTTAACTTCGCGTATAGAAGTCGGACAATCCTGCGAACCACTGTGCATTTAATTACGCGTTACGTGACACGCTTCAGAAAGTGCTAGAGAGGCTCGGAATTAAAGGGCGATCTTTCGACTTTAAAATCCGGAAGTTCAATCGGGAGTGAGCACACGCTCGGGCAAGCTCCCTTGGAGGACAAGTGTGTCGTAGAGACAGAGAAGGGTGACCTGTCATGTGTATCTGTGCTTGCCTGCCGGGTCGGAGACACGCCGTCACGTGCACGCGCGCGCGCACACACACACGCTCACGGGAAAACGAGGAATTGCCATTAGTGTGAAGCATGGCCTTACCTCTGCTTTCAAAGGCTGGCCAGGAAGAAACTCATTCCATTTATTTTTTTTTTTATTTTTAAAGATTTTTTGAAGTTTATTTTGAGACAGAGAGAGGGAGAAAGAATCCCAGGCAGGCTCCACACAGTCAGCACGGAACCCAACCCCGGGGCTTGAGCCCGCGGAACTGTGAGATCATGACCTGAGCCGAAACCCAGAGACAGTTGCTCAGCTGACTAAGCCACCCAGGCGCCCCGAAACTCATTTCATTTAAAGACAAGGAATGAAAAAGGAACCAGCTCAGTATTAGACATTTAAACTACAGGGGGAAAAAAGAAATCAGAGGAAAGAAAACGTTCTCTCTTTCAAAAAGAAATAAAAACATTAAAAAAAAAAAGGAATCGAATTACCATACGCCCACTTCTAGGCATACGTCCAAAAGGATGGAGAGCAGGGTCTCAAAATGGTATTTGCTGTCCGGTCTCACGGCGGTATTATTCGAACGGCCGAATGGTAGAAACAACCCAAGTGTCCACAGAGGGATGAGCGGATAAACAAAATGTGGTCCGTGTAAACAATGGAAAATTATTTAGCCTTAAAAAGGAAGGAAATTCCCTTCTACACGGAACAATCTCAAAGGTGCTATGCTCGGGGCAATAAGCCAGTTACAAAAAGACAAATCGTGTACGACCTCACTTCTGTGAGGTCCCCGGAACCAGGCAGCCCCGGAGACAGAAACAAGGGTGGGTGCCAGGGGCCGGGGGGCGATGAGGAGTGAGTGTTTAAAGAGGATGGAGTTTCAGTTTGCGACCACGAGAACATTCTGGAAACAAATGGTGGGGATGGCGGCCGGATGCGGACGTACTTGATGTCACTGAACTATACACATAAGAATGGTGAAGACGGTACGTTTTTTACGTTGTGTATTTCTTACCACAATTTGAAAAACCTACAAGTCTTGGGGCT
>PITB01000685.1:239801-255461 GCA_004024585.1 Paradoxurus hermaphroditus | reverse complement strand
AGAGGGGGCGCCTGGGTGGCTCAGTCGGTTGAGCGTCCGACTTCGGCTCAGGTCATGATCTCGCGGTCTGTGAGTTCGAGCCCCGCGTCAGGCTCTGTGCTGACAGCTCAGAGCCTAGAGCCTGCTTCAGATTCTGTGTCTCCCTCTCTTTCTGTCCCTCCCCCACTCATGCTCTGTCTCTCTCTCTCAAAAATAAATAAACATTAAAAAAAATTAAAAAGAAAAGAAATGTAGATTATTGAATTTTTGGTGTAACCTAGTGAAAAATAGTCCCTTACTATAATTTTAATATTTGTAGAATTATAGTTTTGCTGGTGCTTTCATTCTAGTTTTTATAATTTGTGGCTTCTCTTTTTACCCTTTCTTATTGGTATTGTTAGAAGTTTATTTTTTTAAATCTCAGAGTGAGCTTTTTGTTTCATTGGTTTTGCTCAGTGTTCAGTTTTCTATTTTATTTCTTTTCACTTTTATTTTTATCATTCCATTTCTTCTGCTGACTTTAGGTTTAATTTTCTTTTTTTTCTGTTGAGTTAGAACCTGAGGCGCTTTATGTAAGATCCTTCTAATACGGATTGGTTGTGTTGTAACTATCCCTGTAACCTTTCTTCTTGTTTTCAGACTTGCATTTAGTGCTGTGAATTTTCTGTAAGGATTCCTGTAGCTTCATTTGCAAATTTTGATGTTTCTATTATCTTTAAGTTGAAGGCACTTTCTAATTTAAATTTTTAAAAAGTAGCTTTATTGAGATCTAATTCACATACCATTGTAGTTCAACCCCTGAAAGTGTACAATTCAGTGATGTTTAGTACGTGCGCACTTATGTCACTTAGTGTATGTGCACTGCAGTCATCTAGTGTAGTGTCCCTTTTCTTTTTTAAAATATTTTTAAGGGTTTATTTATTTTGAGAGAGAGAGAGAGAGAGAGAGTGTGTGTGAGTGAGTGGGGTCGGGGCAGAGGGAGAGAGAATTCCAAGCAGGCTCCACACTCAGCATACAGCTGGACACGGGCTCGATCCCACAAACCATGGGATCATGACCTGAGCTGAAATCAAGAGTTGGGCGCTTATCCGACTGACCCATCCAGGTGCCTCCATCTAGTATCACTTTTAGTTTCTTTTAGAATCTTGATTATTGAGAGATGTATTACTCAGTTTTTAAATATTTAGAGATTCTCTGGATACCTTCATGTTATTGATTGCCACTTTAATTCTAGTGGGGCAAAAAACATACTCTGGATGGTTTGAATCCTTTTAAATGTATCGAGACTTGTCTAACAGCCCTGAAAATGGTCTGTAATGGTAATTGTTCTCTCTGCATTCGAACGGAATGTGTGTTTCGCTGTTGTTCGGTAGTATGTTTTATAAATGTCGGTCGGGTTAGGTTGGTTGATGGTGTGTGGTTTGTCTTTCATGTCCTTACTGATTTTCCTTCTACTTCGTTTATGAATCATTGAGTGAAAGGTGTTGAATTTGCCTAATATGCTATGGATTTGTCTACCTCTCCTTTCATTTCTGTCAGTTTTGCTTCATCTATTTTGAAACCCTTTGATTAGCTATGTAATGTTTACATTGCTATATTCTCTTCCTATATTCTTATGATGTGTTGACCCTGTTATAAAACCCTCTTTATCCCTGCTCTGAAAACTACTGTTTGATACCAGCACAACTGCTCCTGGCTTTTAATAAACATCTTTATGAGGCTTACTTTACGTACCGCAAAGTTCACCCATGTGAGTGAGCACTTAGGTGGGAGCTTCAGCTCCTCCTGTAGGCCGACGATTTCCAAATTCACATCTTCAGCCCTGGGTATCGTAACCTGCTTGCTCAGTTGACTTTTTAAACATAGCATGTATAAAACCATACCTACTCATTTTTTTCTCACTCTTTCCCTTTATTCAAGGTCACATTTTCTATATTCTCTGTTTAGTTAATGCTACCCCTTTCTATCCACTCACTATAGTGAAAAACCTATCATTTAATTATTTTTCCCATTCGTGTTTAATCACTTATCTAAATATTATTGGTCTTGCCTTTCTAAGATCTCTGATATTTGGTCCCTCTTCTCCATATCTACTTTAGATGGAGTTTTATTAGGTCTTTATCTTTTTTTTTTCCTTTACTTGAGTGGCCATTGTGATCTCCTAACTCCCATTTCCTGTATCATCTCCCTTCCTAACCCCCGACCCCCAAATCAGTCCTCAGGAGGCAGGTTTTTTTTTTGTTTGTTTGTTTTGTTAAGATTTAAGTACAGGACTGCGTCATCAGGGTGCAGTGCATGCCCTGTTCGTGATTGAGTTCTGTCTTCTCTGGCTTCTTTGTTGTGCCCAGCATGTTTTACTCTACACCATACTCTCACCACACACAGTATAGTACAGCATCCAAAGCAGCTTACTTGCTAACTGGTGTCTGTGTCACTTCTTCCATATCTCTGTATCCTATCCCTTCTGTACCTAGCCCGCCTTTATTTTCTTTAGCTGCCTGGCAAGTTCATGTTTTTCCTTTTAATTTGTATTTGAGGATCATATATTTCTTTAAAAAATTTTTTTTAATGTTGATTTATTTTGATGGGGGGAGGGAAGACAGAGGAGAGAGAGAATCTCAAGCAGGCTCACGCTGTCAGCACGGAGCCTGACATAGGGCTCCATCCCATGAACCATGAGATCATGACTTGAGTCGATACCAAGAGTTAGATGCTTAACCAACTGAGCCACGCAGGCGCGCTGAAGATCATGCATTAGAAATGCCATTTTGCTTTGTAAATCTTCTCAAGGCATACTTGTGTGCTTAGAAAATACCTTTTCTATGGATATCTTACCTCTTCTGTCTAACCTACAGTCCCTCTCCTGTCTAACCTACGGTCCCTCTCCTGTCTAACCTACAGTCCCTCTCCTGTCTAACCTACAACACCTACTTCCTTTGTTATGATTCACTCATCTTATATTTACTTCGTTTACATATTTGTTGGATTATTAGCTTCTGTGGGCAAATAATATGTCTTATTTTTCTTGGTATTCCCTGCACCTACCTCAGTGCCCCTCACATTTGGTAGATGTTTTTGATTACCATTGAGTTAAGCTGAACTTAATTCATTGACTGCTAACTATTGATTTAACCTGTAATTACCATGAACTCAAACCAAAATTCCCTAAAATGTAGGTTAGGTTGATCTAGCTCTCTGTTGTAAATAAAATGTTCTGATGGTCAGTGACTTTATCTAAATTTAAGATAGAGACAGTGAGTTGTGTTGGTGGTTCATGAACTGCATTATTAAAATAGCATAAAAGAACTTGGTATTGTAGGGGACCCACGTGACCAAAGTAATGGATTTGTTAAGGAAACTTGAGGGTCATTGGATTTCTCAGTGAATTTTGTTTCATTTTGAATGAAACTTTTGGTCTCTTTTATGTGGCTCACCAGTTACTTGTATTGATGAGCAGTTGGGCTTTCCTTTTAACATGTTTTCTTAAGAACAAATTCACTCATAGGGAACAGGGAACCCACATGTGAACCCAAATGTGATAGAATTTGTGCTGTTTGGTTATTCTTATTCTTATTCTTATTCTTATTATTTGGTTTTTAATTTATTTTTGAGAGACAAAGTGTGAGAGGAGGAGGGGCAGAGAGAGAGGGAGACACAGAATCCGAAGCAGGCTCCAGGCTCTGAGCTGTCAGCACAGAGCCTGATGCAGGGCTCCAAGTCATGCACCGTGAGATCATGACCTGAGCAAAGTTGGTTGCTTAACCGACCGAGCCACCCAGGCGTCCCTGTGCTGTTAGGTTTTTAACTGCCAATCTGTACACCAGAAAATACATGGTTTAGTTTAAAACAGTAACATTGAGGGGCGCCTGGGTGGCTCAGTTGGTTAAGCCGCTGACTTAGCTCAGGTCATGATCTCGTGGTCTGTGAGTTCGGGCCCCACGTCGGGCTCTGTGCTGATGGCTCATCAGAGCCTGGAGCCTGCTTCGGTTTCTGTGTCTCCCTCTCTCTCTGCTCTTCCCCTGCTCACGTTCTGTCTCTATGTCTCTCAAAAATAAATAAATGTTAAAAAAAATTTTTTTTTAAACAGTAACATTGAGAAAATTCTTTGTCATTTGTATGGCGATGTTATTCTGTACAAGTGGAGTACGTTCATTTGCTATTAGGAATCATTTTAGACTTTATTGGTGAACAACTCTCTTAAATAATTCTAGCCCTTGATTACCTCGAGTTTAAGGCATTCTTCCTTCATGACTTCGAAGCAGTGGCATTTCTTTTTGGAAGGTATTAAATTCTTTCAGGCACATTGAGCCCAGTAGAATACTCTTATTTCAGGGGCGCCTGGGTGGCTCAGTTGGTTGAGCGTCCGACTTCGGCTCAGGTCATGATCTCACGGTCTGTGAGTTTGAGCCCCACATCGGGCTCTGTGCTGACAGCTCAGAGCCTGGAGCCTGCTTCAAATTCTGGGTCTCCCTCCCTTTATGCCCTCCCCTGCTTACACTCTGTCTCTGAAAAATAAACAAACATGAAAAAAAGAATACTATTATTTCAGTATATTCTGTACAATTTGCTGACTATCTTGTCATTGCCTAAAACCATTCTTGGCCTGTGATTGTGCATAAGTAGCTACTTACATAACTACTGCACCTGCTTTTGTTGTGCTTTTCTGGATCTCAAGTTTCTTTAGAGCGTTCTTAAAATATAGGATGTTTGAAAGGTCATTTAATATCTAACTTTGTCAAAAAAAAAAAAAGGCCATCATAGAGGTCATCGTCATTTATCTTTTGGAAGATAGCATCATGTTGATGATTCATATAGCATGTTTTTTAGTCAGTCCATGGGGTTATTAGAACCTGGAGATTAGTAAGAGCCATTGTAGTTACAGTCACTTACGTAGTTTAGAATCGTTTTCTGGCAAAGTCCTTAAGGGCTCTTATTATTTCTTAGATTTAAATCAACAGAATAGGGCCTGGAAAGATCTTAGCAGTGAAATGATGGGTGTGTGAAAGGCGATGTAAACAGTGGTTTTACCATAAGAGAAAAGAACGTATCAACGGAAGTTTGAATGTTTAGAGTCTACAAAGGCGAGAGCCAAAGGGTAGGAAGGGAAGGAAATGCCATTTATTGAGTGCCTGCTGTCTGTTAGTCTCTTTCCCTTCTTTGCTCCGCTCCTGTTTATAGTTGTAGATTCTTTGGGTTTTCGATGTATAAGTCATGTTATCTATGACAGAAGTCTTTTTGTTGAACTTTTTCTTATATTTTAATCTTATTTTCATCTTTTTTACTTGGCTGGCCTTGGCCAACAAAAGTAAGAAGACTGGATGTCTTACATGCAGTACAGTCAAATAAAGTTGTGATAGTTGGCTTTCTTATTTGTTTCCCTCATTTTGAAGAGAATGCTTCTAAAGTTTCACTATTAAGAATGATATTTGCTATAGTTTTTGGAAGGTATCTTTTATTAGGTTGAAGGAGTTCTCTTTCTCTCCTTTACTATAAGGTTTTATTTTTTAAATTTATTTTTATTTTTTAAAGCTTTTATGTTATAAGTAATCTCTGCCCCTAATGTGGGGCTTGAACTCACAACCCTGAGATCAAGAGTCACAAGATCTACTGACAGAGCCAGCCGGGTGCCCATTGCTATAAGATTTTAAAATCAGGAATGGGTGTTGAATTTATCACTTTCCTTTTCTGTTTCTACTGAATGATTTATAATTTTTATTCTTTAATAGGTAAATTACATGGATAGAATTTTCTAATGTTAAGCTGTTCTTATTTCTGGTCTAAGTCCATTTAGTTATGATGAATTATTATTTTTTTCTGTTTTATTATTGCTGATTAACTTTGCTAATATTTTAATTTAAAAAAATCTGTGTTCATGGATGAACTTAGCCTGTAATTGTCTCTTTTATGGTAATCATTAAGTTCTGTCTTGAACGTGTTGCATTGGAGGTGTTTGGCAAATAATTGACGGCAGTCTTACATGCTGTTAGGGACTTGGATTTGGAGTGCTTAGTCACCTGGCAAAGGCTGACCCTGTGGGTATTTTTTTTTTTCTTTAATAGTTAAGAAAATGGTTGGTGTTGAATAGGAAGAACACATAGAGTGAGAACAGAAGTGAGGATGGAAGACACCACTTTGGGGCGGATTGGTGGTGGGAAGGCCAGTGGTCAGCAGTTTGTTGGAAAGGCAGGTGTGAGGAAGAGGTGGTTTCAAAGGATGGGTTAACTTGGTTCCCGGTCTTTACCTGTGGTGGATAGACGAGTGATGTGAGGTTAGGAAAGATGGAAACAGCAAGTGTAGGACTTTATGAAAAAATGCAGTGGGTAGAAGGAAGGGAGACACCAAGGAAGAGACGGGCACTTCCGGAAGGTTTTGTTTTTTTCAAGGGTGGATGGATCTTCATGTTTGTTAAGTGAAGAGTGGAGAGGAAGAGAATGGGCATGAAGGGGAAGTATTTGTGTATCTGCTTAAATCTTTGCCAAATAAGATTTCAGTGTAATTTTATGTATCCTCATGTAACTGAGGATTGTGTTTGCCCTTCACAGTGTTTCCAAACATGACTTGTTTTAATACTCTAATTGGAGACTGAAATTTATCACCTGGTTAGCTTCTTTCAGGCAGATCAGCCCTCAGATACTAATGAAAGCCTGGGAGAAAGAATATCTAGGTTGGAGAGTGGCTCAGTTAATACTAGGTCATTTTACCAAACATAAAAGTCACAAAACAACAGTGGCTTAAGCAAGATAAAAGTTTATTTCTGATCACACAAATTCTGTAGGGCAGCTTCCATAAGGGATGCTGAGAAATAGAGGTTTATTTAGCAGGCGCATGTGCTTAGCTAAAATTTGAGGGCTCTAGGATGAAAGAAGAAGGGAGAAAAGATTGAGAAATAGTGTTTGTATCAGCACAGTAAGAGACCGACTCTTTCGTACATGCGCCTCTTCTGTGAAAGCCACCGTTTGCGGAGACGCATATGTCGAAATGCATGCTTGTGTCTAGGCTCTTTACTTACTAGCTTTATGACCTTGAACGGATTCCTTAATTTCTCTCTTTGTGCCTTAGTATTTTCCTAACAAGACGGGGAACAGTGCTTAATAGAGAGTGCCTCATAAATTGGTGTGAGAATTAAATCAGTAACGGACTCAGCCGGTGTCTTCTACATCTAAGCCGCAACAATTACTAGCTTTTTGTCATTCGCCTTTGCCTTTCAAGGACCAAGAGTGTGTGGAGGGACAAAACAAAACAAGACAACAATAGCAAAAAACCCCAAACTATGTTATGTGTCAGGTATCAAAGAGTGAGTTCAATAATACACATTAAGATATAATTGAAAAGAAGCAATTTCATATCTCATGAGAACCTGTAGATGTAAGAAGGCCAGATTTCATTGGAAACGTTGGGGGGTGTCCAGAGTTAGCCAAACCGCAAAGTTCTCCACAAGATCACCTCACTTCTGACAGTACCTGCAGTTTCAGGGGTCTCCCGCAACCACGCTCAGGTTTGATCATTTGCTGGCACTCCCCGAACTCACTGAAAGCTGTTACACTCACGAAAGAATTACAGATCACAGGGAAGAGATCGAGTGTACAGTCAGACTCCACATGGGGTGAAGTCCTGGGAGGTTCCAGATGTGGAGCTTCTAGCGCCCTCTCCTTGTGAAGTCAAGACATTGCTGTCTCCCCAGCAGTGTGTGCCAGCACCCAGGCCGGCCAGAAAGCTTGCCTGAGCTTGGGCGTCCAGCGTTTTATTAAGGCTTTCTTACGGTGTGATTAATTGATTGCCCACATGACTGAACTCAGTCTCCGTGAAACTGTTTGACCCAGAACCCTCACCCTCAGTCATCTCGTTGGTGTTTCTGGCGTGGCCAGCCTTGCCTCCAGGACTGTCTGGCGTGGCCAGCCCCACCCTATGGTCAGGTGTAACCAGCATCCACCAGAAACCAAGCATGCTTCCATCAGATATGATAGAAATTGAGGACAGAGGTCAGACTTCCCTTTGGACGAGGCTGGATTCTTTGACAAAAAGATACAAATCGCTGATGGAAAGGTAGAGATGTACACAAGTGGAAGTTCACATGATTGTCTGTTGAAGATATCAACATTAAAATCTTAAAAATATGTGAGTAAAAGATCAACTAGTTGAAAATAAACATCTAAAAGAGTTGACTCTGCTGGTGTAATTTAACATCTGGAAATTTGGCCACTAAAAATTTGAGGTGCCCCTTGAAAGGACACTGATGAAATGAAAATAAAAATTTGATATATAGAGAGATTAGGATGTTAGATATAATTAATGGGTTAAAATGTACCAAATACCTTTACTTACCTTGGGTATCACCAGCTGAGTGGTATAGTCAGGGTGGTATTAATACGTGTTTTCCCCCAAAATACTGATCTTGGAGGTTGTTTTTAGTGATTTGTGCCAGATCGCAGAGTAAGCTGGGGCAGAGCTGGAAAGAGAATTGTCTCCTGACTTTTGGGTTAAGTACTTTTGAGAACTTTTTCTCCCCAGCCATAAAACAGTTCTTCTCGGCACCCAGTTGACAAGAGGTCTGCCTCAATTCCTTGGACTCTGGAGTTTCTCTTGGGGACTAGACTGGTCTTTCTTTGGACTTCAGTTCATGGCGGTTATTCTATGGTGACTATCCTCACTAAACTGCTAAACACACTCTTATTTTTGAGGGACAAATGCAAATTTATCGGTCTCTTAGAGTTTCAGAGTGGCTTTGAATAAAGCCCTGCCCAGCGTTGCAGCAGTATCGGTTCTGATGAACGCCGTTTGGACGCCCTAACAGTGACTGAACTGGAATACTGTGACTAGGGCTTTCCTGTAGAGTGCTACAATTTAGAGGGCTCAAATTTTTATTTTTATTTTTTTATTATTTTTTAAATGTTTGTTTTTGAGAGAGAGCGCGAGCAAGCAGGGGAGCGAGCAGAGAGAGGAGACAGAGAATCCAAGCAGGCTGTCAGCGCAGAGCCTGATGTGGGGCTAGATCTCGTCAGCCCTGAGATCATGACCTGAGCCGCAGTCAAGAGTCAGATGCTTAACCGACTGAGTCACCCAGGCGTCCCCAATTTTTAATTAAAAAAAATTTTTTTTAAAGCGTAATTTGAAAATTGCTTACATATGTTGCTATCAAATATGCCGCTTTACTTTAAGAGCCATACTTGATATTAGCATTTAAAGAATAGTGAATGAAAATAAGCTTCTCTACCCTCATGCCCACTGCACCTTTTATTTCTGAGATAGTCCTGAAGGCCCCAGCCAGTGCTGTTGGACACATGGGCAGAGGAGTCGGGTGGAAGAGGAAGGGCACAGCTCTCTGCTGGGTCTACGGGAGGCTGGCCCCATTTTAAGAGCATCTGATGCCCTCTAAGTCCACGTAGGGTTGCCCAGAAGCTGTTATGTCATTCAGTGCAGGGAAGCAGAGACGTCGCAGGTTGTGCCTGGGTGTCGGTCCTGGTCCCTGAGGGTGCCGATGTTAGCCCACATCATTAAATGGCTCGGGGAGGGGCGGGGTAGGTAGTAAGGGAAGGAAGAAAACTGAGCCAATAAGGACTTTCCTGTACTCTTAGACTCCCGTGTTATCTCGTCCACTCCTCACAACAGTCTTGGGAGGTTGGTGGGGAAAAGGAGGCTCAGAGACGTGACATCCATCTCATGTTTGATGTTCCTCCTCTTCGGTACTTAGTCCTGGGCCTTCTGCCTTCCTGGCCGTGTGCGTGTCTGCTCACCGAATGGGTGAGGTGGGAAGAGTCTTAGGTGGAGCTGGCAGAACACCCAGCTGATGCAGCTCCACAGAGTCTGAAATCCGGGGACCGGCAGTCGAAGGCCCCGGCAGCAACCCAGTGAGATCAGTAGGCACTTCTCTTTCTGGTCTTGGCCATTCGTCCCCAGGCTTCCTGCCTTTTGACTGCAAAACGCTATCACAGTTCAGGCATCCTAGCCACATTTGGAGACCAGAATCAGTGTTCAGGTAGCTTTGGGCCCAGTAGCTAACAGGCCCTTTTATCAAATGGTGCTGTCCGTTTTTCAGTCCCCAAAGGAAGAGATTTCCCAGTAGTCCTCTTTGGTCTCTGCGGTTGGACTAAGGTTATGCGAGAACCCCTAGCTACAGGGGCATCTGAGAAAGACTCGGTTGGCATAGACACATTATCATGTCTTCTCTGGGGCCAGGCACGGTGTTCCTCTGCTGTAGGGGACGGAGAGGGACTGGAAGGCTGTGGGGTGGTGCTCGCCTGTGTCTGCCTTGTCATCCGAGACTCCGTTTGGCATCTGTGCCTGAGTCTCCTGAATAGACGGGTCCAGAATTCGTCATGGGCTCACTCGGGGGCCAGCCTTGCCCCCCACCGCTGCATCTTCCCACCTCTAGTCTGTCTGCAGGCCCACGGATTCTTGCTCCCTGCCCTCAAGTGCCCTTGTGTTGCTCCGACTGTCTCTGTTGCTCTCTCCCCTCTTTTCTCTCTCATTTTTCCCTCATCAGCCCCTTCTTACTGCTAACAATCCAGTTTTTTCTCTCAACATTTAACATTTTTATTTTTAATATTCGACTGTGAGTTGGTATTTTTCTCTATGTGTACTTCTGTGGTTTTTAAACACATGTACATATTCCCATAGTCACTTTAATTGGGATACGTAACAATGCTGTCATCCCGAAAAACTCTCTTGTGTCATTCCTTTATAGTTCACCCTTCCCCCATCTGTAACTCCTGGCAACTACTGATTTATTCACCATCCTTACATATTTGTGTTTTTGAGAATGTCATGCAAAAAAAAAATAATCTAGAACGTAACCTTTTGAGACTGGCTTCTTTCACTCATGTAGTAATACCTTCAAAATTCATTCAACTGTATATAAATAGTTTATTTCTTTTTATTGCAAGTAGTATTCCATGTTGTGGCCATAACCACAGTAGAAACAGTGGTTTGTTTATTTACTTGTTAAAGGACCCCTGGGTAGCTCTCACTTTTTGCCTATTATGGGTAAAGCTGTTACAGATTTTTCTGTATAGGATTCCCCCCCGCCCCCCAATTTTTAGCAGTTGTGGTAAAATACATGTAGCCTTTATCACGTTAGTTATTCTTTCCAATTTTAGTATATGTGCTGCCGAAGCGAGCACTCACGTTAGTTATTCTTAAGTATACAGTGCGGTGGTCTTGTATGCTGTCGTACGTTGAGCATTCACCTCCAGAACTCTTCCATCTTGTAGAACGGAACCTCTACGCGTTAAACGGTAACTTCCTGTTTCCCTTCCCCCCCATCCTCCGGCAACCACCATTCTGCTTTCTATGATTTTGATTGCTCTGAGTGTCTCATATAAGTGGAATCATGTAGTTCTTGTCTTTCTGCCGTGTGCTTGTGTGTAGGTTTTTTGTGTGAACTTAAGCCGTCACTTCTCCAGGATAAATGTCCAGTGCAGTTGCCGGATTTTGTGATAGTTGCATGTTTAATTTCTTAAGAAACTACTAACCTTTTCCAGAGTGGCTGTACCATTTTATATTCCCACCAGCAATGTTGTGGGTTCAGCTCTCTGCAGAGTTTGAGTTAAATTTATGGAGAAGGGACTCAGCTGCAGACTGTGGAGGTAGATATTTTCCCTGAGGGGAGTCATCATTGGCGGATTTGGAAAATAGTAACTACCACTCTGTATTCCTTCGTGTGGACTGGGGCAGGTCTGCGGAGAGAAGATTGAGCTCTCACAAAACGAGGGCTGGGGACAAGACCCTGTAGGTGTCCACTGCGGTAGTGTTTCCAAACCTACATGCATACCAGAAGTCATCAGAGGATCTCTTAGTAATACACGTTCGTGGGATTCATACAGACCTACTGAACTGGAATCTGTGTTTTTAACAAGGGCATAAGGGAGTTTTAAGCATTCTGTCCGCATCAGTTGGGCATTGTTGTGTTTTAAGATCTACGGTATTTCCAAAGTGTGAAAGTTTTAGAAGCATGTCAGGTACTATGTAACAAAATGAAAATTTCCTGAGCTCTTATCTTTTCCACTTATCTCTTTCCTTGACCCTTTATCTATATTTTTGTCCCCTCTTCATAGTTAATTCTATTTTTAATTTTCTCTCCCCCATCTAGTTTTCTCTCTCCTTTGATTCTCTGTCCCCCCTTCCCCTCCCATCTCCCACTTTTATTTTTTCATGTGTCTTCTGATAAGTTACTCATTGCTCTTTTCTCTGTTCTCACTTAGTCCTTCAATTGTAACTTACTTCCTAGGTTCCCTCTTCTCCGGCCTTATAAAGTGTTTGCTGTTTGGCACCCAGGGCTGATAACTAACAAGTGACGTTTATCCAGTTGGGGCAGATAGATCTGAGTCTCTCCCACATGTCAAGCTTACCTTTTGATGGCAGGAGTAGAAAACATCTATCAGGGTTTGGTGGAGGAAACTTTAAATTTTATATTCAAAGACCGAAGTAATTAAGGGTTAGTCTTAACTAGTCTTTTTTTCTTCTCATAGGGAAGAAGAAGAACGTTTGAGAAATAAAATTCGAGCTGATCACGAGAAGGCCCTGGAAGAAGCAAAAGAAAAATTAAAAAAGTCGAGAGAGGAAATCCGAGCGGAAATTCAGACAGAGAAAAATAAGGTAGTCCAAGAAATGAAGACGAAAGAGAAGAAGTCACTGCCACCAGTCGCTATACCAAACCTAGTAGGACTAGATAGTGGAGACCCAGAAGATAATGACATAAGAAAGAAAAGGGAAAAAATTAAAGAGGTAATAAGCTGAGATTTATGACATGGAGTGGTTATGGTGCTCGACTGGATTTTGATACATATAAACGCTTGTGTCATCTGTGGCATCATGCTCTGTTCTTGCTCCTTTCTGGGTCACGGTCATGGTTCAGATTCCAAGTTGGCAATAAGGGCTAGATCTCTCTTAAATATGGATTGTGATATGATTATTGAACACTTAAAACTCTGATATAATGTTTGGATCGCTATACCATTCCATATTGAGAGATCTTTTGACAGTTCGCATTTTGTTAACAGCGTAGACTAGGTCTGTAAATAACTTCTCATCGAACAGGATGTCTCTTAAGGGTTTATTCACGAGGGGCTCTGTTAGATACTGTGCAGATCTCCTCATAAACATGCTTCTGACGAGTTAACGTTACATCTGCCGCCTTTCAGGGACTGGGTCACGAAACCCCTCAGCCACACTGCAGAGTCCTTCCAGACAGTCTCCATGGATTGAAGAATGGGAAGCGATTGACCTCAGAATTCTTTAAATTGTTTAATCTCAGAAGTCTTTGAATTTGTTATTCTAGGAATTACTTGGAGATAAAGCGAAGAACAGAGAGGGGAATGTCTAGTGAACATTACAGTTAAATTTTGTTAATTAGAACTCTTGCTACTTCTTGGTAGAGTTTGCCTGTGAAGAAGAACATTTTGTCGGGTTGTCCCAGCATCAACAATATTTCAAAGGGATTGTTTATCATAAAATACGACAATAAGTTTAGTTCAAATAATCAGATATCTGTTCACATATATTCTGGTAATGAATATGAAAGATTCAGTAGGTGCTTTAAGCTCGACCTTATGAATTAGTGTAAGAACTTGACCTTGATGGAATTGAAATAGAACTGTACTCTGAAGTCTGGCATCTGTTTTATGCACTGGCTGCCAAAAGCATTTTATTTGGGCCATATTGGGGAAGGATTGACAGATTGTTGTGTTGTTTGGTTTTTTTTTTGTTCTTGTTTTTTTGGAGATGCCTGACATTTTTTTAGATGTCATTAGAATTCATTGAAGTATTTTCTTATGTATGTAATAGTTCAAGTAACAGCGTGTGTTTAGGGGACTCCCAGGCCACCTACAGCCTGAGTGATTTCTAGAAGTGTTCCCAGAACTCCGCAGTGCTGTCGTATTCATGGTTTTGGTTCATTACAGCAGCAGGATACAGATTAAAATTAGTAATAGAAAAAGCTGGTAGGACAGAGTCCAGGAGACACAGATGCAAGTTGCGAGTTGTCCTTTTCTGGTGGAGTGCTATGGACACCGCTTAATTCTCCCAGCAGTGACGTGTGACGATGTGTAGGAAATACTGCCAGCAAGAGAAGTTCACCTGAGCATTGGTGTCCAGGGTTTTTTTTTTTTTGAGATTCATTCTTGAGGCATGGCTGACCTTAGTTCTCCCAACTCCTCCAGAGGTTAGGCTGCTCCCATGTGGCCCAAGGCCCCCACCATAAATCACATTGTGAGTGTGAACTGTCTTGACATGGCCCAAAGCTTCACTTAAATGAAGATCCTCTTGGCAGGCAGGGTAATAAAATTTTAGTGGTTATTTTCCAGGAGTCTGACACAGGCCAGATCTTTCTTTGGGATGTACAGGGTTTGGACACCCCAGACCTGGTGAATTAACCCTTTAGAGCACACCAAAATAGCCAGTGTTTTTACAAGCTCGTGCCCGTATAGGCTCCTGGTAAACATTATCGTTACCGTGTTAGCACACAGAGTGTGGAAACTTAAGCTGCCATATGAACTGCAGGCCACCGGAAAGTTTCAAGAATTAGAGACGTTGTTTACCTCTGAAGGCAAGGGTCTAATGAAGTTGGGAAGGAATTATTTGAAAGTTTTGAGAGGAGCTCTTAACTCCGAGATCCTCGGTTCTCTGGTTTTGGCATCCTGGCTGCTGCCTTCGTTACCTTATGGAGGGATGGACGGAGAAGGCCTGGATGTGGGGGACAGCAGGTATGGCTGAGGGAAGACCAAAAGAGTGGTTAAGGTGGAGGGAATTAAGTGAAAAATGTTCTGAATATTGAGACCGCTTTCTTCTGAGCTCTCAGAATTCTGGCAGCCGGGTGTCTATTTAGTAAGCAGGAGGATGGAAGGCTTCCCTTTGAAGACACTGGCCAAGAGAAAAGGCCTACACTGTTCCTCAGTGCTCTCTAAGATGGGGCTCAACTCAGCAAGTCTTGCTTGTTCACCGATAGCTAATCATGATCTTTTGTTTCCCTCTTACGTGGAGAACAAAGATCCCCACACATTTCAGGGAAGTGTCTCACATTAGAGAATAAAACAGATGGAAGAAAGGAATTCAGAGAATACAAAAACAGTACAGGGAGGAGAAAAAAAAGAATTAACATCATTGGAGTGACAAAAAATGGAACTCATAAAGTGAGAAAAATAAGTTCTAAAAAGGAACATTTATCGCATACGAAAGAGCTTTTGGAAATAAAAAAATGTGATAGAATTTTAAAATTCAGTAGAAGAGTTGGATGATAAAATTGAGCAAACCTCTCAGTAGAACAGAGATTGAGAAGACAAGAAAATAAGATCAGACAAGAACATCTAACAAGTGATTAGATAGAGGAAAAAAAGGGGAAGTTGTCAAAGAAACAATTTAAGAAAATTGGCTAAAAATAAAGAATGTGAGTTTACAGATTGAGAGGACCTGTCAGGCATGGAACAACAGTGAGCAAAAAAAAAAAAAAAAAAGAGAGAGAGACTCCTACTGAAATTTTAGAAAAATAGGCATTCAAAAACAGATCCTAGGGGTACTTGGATGGCTCAGTCAGTGAAGTGTCCAACTCGTGATTTTGGCCCAGGTCATGATCTCACAGTGGTGAGATCGAGCCTGTGTTGGGCTCTGTGCTGGGCATGGAGACGGAGCCTGCTTAGGATTCTCTCTCTCTCTCTCTCTCTCTCTCTCTCTCTCTTTTTAGCCCCCTCTCCC
>PITB01000685.1:105821-239701 GCA_004024585.1 Paradoxurus hermaphroditus | reverse complement strand
AGGGTAAATTTAGTCATTTTCTCAGATTGCTACCAGAAAATATGCTTCAGCACAAAAATAGGAAGAGAAGGGCTTTTGGCAATAGGGGATCTGTCACTAGAGAGAGACAGGAAGGGCGCTCTCAGGGTGGTGACTAAGCAGGGCGACTGCCGTGCTTCAGGCAGAGAGGACGGGAGTTGAGGTTAGAGCTGGAGGGCAGAGAGCTTCAGGAGGGATTGATCTGTCAGAGAATAAAATGGAACTGATAGTCTTACCTGATGTGTTTGATTATACGGAGACAAGTTTCGAAGCTCAGGTATCATTTGGAAGTAAATTCAGAATTGATACATTCAAAACCTAAGCAAACAGAAACACCCAAACAAACCCTCAGACCAGTAGGTAACGTCGGGAAAAACATAAGTTGAAGAAAGTAATGTAATAATTATAAGAAAAGCATGTTGTTAATTATATTGGGAGGATGTGGGCCGGAGAAATCTATGTGGGGAAGTGTATGTGGAGGTAGCAGTGGCTTTAGAAACCTATAGGGGGTATAGCAAATACCGAAACGTTTTGTAAAAATCAAGAAATAGCACTGTAAACTGTATTTCAGAATATAGTCTCAGACAGAAAAAACAGGTGAAAGAGCTTAATTGCCCCAGGAGAGTGGAAATTACGAGTGGGGGAGATACGGCAGGCTGTGAGATTTCTTTTAAGAATCCGCTTTATTGCATAATAGGTATACAATAAAATGTACCTTTTTTAAGAGTACTGCTTGTCAAAAAGAAAAGTACCGCTTGGTGATGGGTTTTGGCAGACATATACACCTGTATAGTAGCAACCGCTATCAAGATGTGAAGACGTCGACAGTCTCAAAATGGCTGTCTTGCGCCCCTCTCTGGTCAGTCCACTCCTTGGTCCCAGGCACTGCTGATCTGCTTTTAGTCCTTACAGATTGGATTGGTCTTTTCTGGAGTTTCAGTGAAATGGACTCATAAAGTTTGTGATATTTTGTTTCTGGGCTTTTGCTCAGCATCATTTTTTTGAGATTTTTCTATGCAGATTGCACATAAAGGTAATTTTTATCTTAATAGTATTCCATCAATGGATGTACCATAATTTGTTTTGTTTATTCACCTGTGGAACATTTGTTCAACATTTGACCCAGTTTTTGGCTATTATGAATAAAGTTGCTATGAACATCTGTGTATAAGTATTTGTGTGGGTACATGTTGGAGTTTTAGTTTTGACATTTCAGTCCGTGATGTTGCCAGTTAATTTTTTATTGTCTGAAGTAAGGGTCGAGCTTCAGTTTTTGCCTGTAGGGCTTTTTAGATCTTCCAGCATCATTTGTGAAATGATCCTTTTCCTCTTGAATTACCTTGGCACTTCATTCAAACTCCAGAATCAGTAGATGTCGAGGCTCTCTCTGGATTCCCACCTGTTCCATTAATCTGTATGCTTGTCCTTAATGCCAGTAGGTCACTGTATTAAAGACTTTAACTTACAGTAAGCTTTGAAATCAGGTCAAATCCTCAAACTTTGTTCTTTTTAAAAATTGTTTTGATGTTTCTGGGTCCTTTGCCTTTCTAGAATTCACTTTTTTATGTATAGTAAGAGGTTGCTGGATTTTGATTGGAATTTTGTTGAATTTGTAGATGAATTGAGAAGAATTGTTATCTTAACAATATTCAGTGTTCCATGAGCACGTTACATGTTTCTACTTATTTAGCTTTTCTTTAATGTGTCAGCAAGTGTTTATAGTTCTCCATATATATTTCTTGCACATATTCTATTAGGTTTATTCCTAAGTATTTCATGTTTTTTGATGCTATTATAAATGGTAATATAATTTCTATTTCTGGTGTTTATTACTAGCATATAGAAATATATTTGATTTTAGTTTTCTGAAATTGTATCCCTGTTAATTTTATTAAAGTCATTTATTAGTTCTAGTGGGTTTTTTGTTGTTGTTGTTTTTATATTGCTTAGGATTCTCCTTATACATAGTAATGTCCTATGTGAATAGAGGTGCTTTTCTTTTATCCTTTTTGATTGCTATGCCTTTTGTTTCTTGTTACACTGGCCTGGACTTCCAGTACATTATTGAAAATAAATGCGGAGAATGGACATACTTGATTTGTTCTCAACTTGAAGGGTTAAGAATTTAGTCTTAAGTGTGATGTTAGCTGTGGGTTTTTTGAAGATCGCCTTTATTAGGTTGTGGACATTTCCTTAGAGTTTATTGAGAGTTTTTATCATGGGTGGGTGTTGAATCTTGTCACATGCTTTGTCTGCCTCTGTGGAAATGATCGTATGATGTTTTTCCTTTTATTCTAGTAACATGGATTCTGTTGATTGGCTTTTGAATGTTAAGTTAGTCTAGGTTAAAACTAGGTTTTCCCCTACTTGACCATTATGTAGTATCCTCTCTGTGGCTAATTTTTGTTAGGGAATTTTGCATCTGTTCTTGAGATTTGTTCAGTTTTGTTGTAATATCTTTGTCTGGTTTGGTGTCTGAATAATGCAAGCTGTAAAAAAAAAAGTTGAGGAATATTTTAATGAATGATATACTGTTAAATGAATAGATTTTTGATATACCACAGTCCACTACTAAATAATTCAGCTGTTATATAATTAACAAACTAGTTGATGTTCAAACTAGTTGATATAAAAAAATATTTACTAGCCTGGTGGCTCTAAACTAGGGCTTTAACTTGTCTAAATCCAGGTCTGTAGATGATATGGTTAATAATATTCATTTTATCCTTTTGTGTAGTATCTCCATGTTGGGAGAATGTAAGCCCCCATCAGTCCAAGATTATATGTTACATAGACTTAGAGATTGCAGATCGAGAGAGTCCTTTTATCTCCTAGGGTCTATAACAATATGCATAAAAGGACCTGATTGCCACTACTCGAATCACACGTACTGAGTCACTTTGTTTAGGTCAGGGTTGGCAAATTACAACCTGCACGCCAAATTCTGCCTGCTGTCTGTGTTTTTAAAAACAAAATTTAATCGAAGCAGGTATATCCCTTTGTTTATATATTGTCTAAGGCTACTTTTGTGTGATAGTAGCTGAGTTAAGTAATTGCTAGAGACCGTGTGGACTGCAAAGCCCAAAATGTTACTTTAAAGAAGGATTTTGCTGATCCTCAGTCTAAGGGTGAGGAGTTCTCTATAATCGGTTGTGGAGTCAGAGCCCCTTGACCGACAGTGCCGTCGTGATCACAGTGAGGGAAGGGGATCTGTCCCCAAAGAATGGGCAGTTCCTCAAAGGACAGAACGCTAAACAGACACCGTCTTCCCCCACAAAAAGAGCTTGTATTTCACACCCAAGTTTTTCTTCTGGTGTGGAGACTGAGGTTCAACGTGGTTATGTGTGCTACCACGCTGATACATATGTTAATAGAATCATATTCTGAGGTAGGAGATGCCGGAGAATGTGTAAGCCTGCAGTGATAGATGATGTAGATTGATCAGATAACGGTCCGTGGGGGATGTGAATTGATGGATTATGGTTTTTCCTTCCTCAGATGATGAAACATGCCTGGGACAATTACAGGATATATGGATGGGGACATAATGAACTCAGACCTATTGCAAGGAAAGGACACTCCACTAATATATTTGGTAAGTTTACTTCTTCTAATTACTGTATCCATCTTCTACCTCCATCTTTAAAACAGCATCTAAGTTCTTCAGTACTTTCTAAAACCTGAACATTTCTATTTAATTATAATTTGAAGCAACGTGTGTGTATGTGTGTGTGTGTGTGTTTTCGTTTTTCGTTTTTTTGCAAGCTTCAGTCAAGATTTCATGACAGTTGCTTTGGAATCTACAGATAATGTGGTAGATTTTCTACTTACATACACATGTTGTAGTCATTTATCAGTATTCCCAAGCTTTCTCTGCACTTTTTTCTTTAATGTCAGGGAAGTTAGGTACCTATTTATAATTCTTTTTCTTCAACACTGTTCTGATACTCCCCATGTTATGAGGGGGAAGGGATGTAAAAGAAAGGAGTAGTGCTATGTATATATGAGAGAGTCCCTTGCCCAAGGTGATTTGGTGGGTAAGGTGAGTGGGTGATGTACATTCCCAGTTCTAAGGGAAAGATTCTTGTGTTTGGGGAAGGGGGTCGTGGGAAGAGCTGTGTTCGGCTTGAGTTCCCTCTGACTTTCTGTGTCTCTCGACCTCACTCATTAAACTTCTCTGTTTCAAAAAGTACTTAACAACTTGTACTTAACCCAAAGATAAGTCTTGAGAATTATCAAGGTGCTATTTATAGTCTTTACCTCTTTCCTGCATTCTCAGTTTTTCTTGATTAGTGGATATCTTTTAAGTAATAATAAGTGGTTAGGAAAATATTAGTGAGGTCGGGAGGCACATATACTAGTTACATGCATTCTAGTTATCTTTGCTAAGTGTAATGTCCACCACAGTAATCCAAATAACGGCATTTTTCTTTGTGATGTTTGGAAGAATTTTCTAATGCTATGATTTCTCTTGTAGTTTATTGCTTGGTTATTCTCTGTAACACATAAAATGTCTGAAAAGATCATTTCTCTTGGGTTTCAGAGATGTTGGGATCGAGGGATAATGGGCAAAATTTTCCTTCAGGTAATCAAAGATACCAGAAATCTCTTAATACAATGTTTAAGTTAGACTCTATCACCTAATGGTTAAAACATATTTCCTTAGTAGAGATTACAAATACAGAAGTTCCCATTGCTTTGTGGATGCCACAGTGTGAGACACTGTGCAGGAAACGACATTATATTTAATGGTTAATTAAAATTAGGACCTCTTTTCAAGTAAATATTTTTTTTAAATATTAAACTCGTTGGTAAACTGTGGTTCTTTTAAAGGATTGGAGTATAAATGTGTATTGAAAATAAAAGTTGGATGTTAATTTTCTACTTGTTTTTTAAACCTTATTTCTCAGAACATATGCCATATTAACGTTTATCAAAGAGATAATGGTTCTAGGCAAAATAGTTGGTAAATAACATATACTTTTTCATTTAATCATCGCAATGACTGTCTAAGGAAGGAATGTTTGCTGAGTTTAAATTCAGAATAGAAATGAAAATAATGAAAATGTAAATAAAAATTCCATTTCTTATAAATCAATATAAATCTCTTAGTGAGAAAAAGGGATTTTCTTTCTTAAATAAATATAATTTTGTTAAAATCCTAATGGAGAAGTTTTGACTTTTTTTCTTTTTAAAAACAGCTTTTTTTTTTTTAAATGAAAGGTGGTTTTAATTTGTAATTCTGTCAGACTTCTTCAAATATAAACTTTATAGATCACTCCTCGGTTAGGTTGGTAAATAAATGGCAGGTTCAGATTATTGTCAGGTGAGTTCTTGCCAGCTGGTGATCAGAACACTTATTGTTGATTTAGTGGATAAACTGAGAGTTAGCTGTGAGATCCTGGAAGTTAAAGGAGGTTAGAGTTGGAAAGGGAGACTTTAAAAAATGAGCCCTTTCATTTGGAGTTAACTAGGTACAGAAGCAAGTTTACCAGTCTGGCATGAGATCAGTTACTTTCTTTAGGGATTCTGTAATTTGGTTCGTGGATAAAACTGTTTCTTGTCCTTTAGAACAATAGTCATATACACATTAATAGTAGTACTATTTATTTGCTTCATATTGTTTTAACTGAATTGTGTCTCCCATGAATTCGTATGTTGAAGCTCTAACCCCAGTGCGATTACATTTGGAGATAGAGCCTTTAATGGTTAATGCAGGGCATAAGTGTGGGGCCTTGATCTGACAGCTGGTGCTGGAGCCCTTCAGGGAAGAGACCGCAGAGTTCTCTCTCCCCATGCACTTGCACCAAGGAGAGGTCATGTGAGGACAGAATGGGAAGGTGCATGGCGGTGAGCCTTCACCAAAATCTGGAGCCTTGATTTGGACTTACAGCCTCCAGAACTATGAAAACAGAAATTTCTGTGGTTTAAGCCCCCTAGTTTGTGTATTTCATTATGGCAGCCCGAGCACAGTAATGTCCTACATGCTGAAGACTGGTTTTAGAGATTTACACGGATGAACTTATTTTGCCTTCACAACAGCCCTATGAGACAAGTACTGTTATGATTGTTTCCAATTTACAGATGAGGAAACCGAAGCACAGTTAGGGTTAACTTACTTGACCAGGGTCACACAGTTAGTAAATAATGGAGCCAAGATTTGAATCCAGGCAGTCTAATGCCAACACCCCTTCTTCTAACCACCGGTCCACACTGTTTCAGTACACTCTAAAATTAGAAAAAATTTATAGCAGAACACAGGAAAAAATCCACGTGAGAAGAAAATTATAGTGAAGTGATAGAAAAAGTGAAAATGCAGCCTGCGGAATTTTCAGTAGTCAAAATTAGGTTCTTATATCTTCTATTAACAATTTTCGAGTGGTTACAATTTTTTCCAGCCAAATAAGCTAAGTAGGAATGGATCCTTTATTGTTTGTCTTTTATTTTTAAAAGTATTTTTAGTTTATTACAGGATTAATAAAGATTAAGACTTTGTTTCCCACTTATTCTGTTCCTTTTTTGGATCTTCTTGCTAGTGAATATGATTTGGAAGTTTTTTAAAAAAATCTTTTCTTAAATTTTTTTAAAGTTTATTTATTTACTTTGAGAGAGAGAGAGAGAGAAAGAGAGAGCGAGCGAGGGAGGGGCAGAGAGCGGGAAAATCCCAAGCAGCTTCCTTGCTGACAGTGCTAAGCCTGACACAGGGCTGGAACTCACGAACTGAACTGTGAGATCATGACCTAAGCTGAAACCAAGAATCCGATGCTTAACTGACTGAGCCACCCGGGTGCCCCTTTTTTGTTTTTGTTTTGTTTTGTTTTTAGTTTGTTTAAATAGAAAAAGTCTAACTGGGCAGTAGTAGTTCTGAGTGTCTCATTTGACATCCCTAATTCAGTGTGTCTTTAGGAATCAGAATCTTAGAATTGAAAGAAACTTCAAAAGTCTAGCCTCTCTACTATAGTAAGAATGTATAGGTGAAACCTTACTTACAGTATTTGAGATTATATGAAAAACAATTTAAACGTGTCTTTTTCCATTTTATTAGCTTTAATTATTAAAAAATTCTTTTAAATGGTAACCGAAATCAGTGTTCCTCTGACTTCTCTCTGGTTAGTCCTTGGCATCATAGGATTCTTTATGTGCAGATAACAGAAAATCCATTTCAAAATGGCTTATGCTAAAATAATTTTTTAATAGTTTATTTTCAAATTGGTTTACATATAACACCCAGTGTTCATCCCAACAAGTGCCCTCTTTAATGCCCGTCACCCCCTCTCCCCCTTACCCTCAGTTTGTTTTTAGTCTTTGAGAGTCTCTTATGTTTTATCTCCCTCCCTCTGTCTTTTTTTTTCCTTTCCCCTCTTCCCCTCCCCCATGGTTTTTGCTAAGACTCTCAAAATCCACCTATGCGTGGAAACATATGGTATCTGTCTTTTTCTGACTGACTTATTTCACTTAACATAATACCCTCCAGTTCCATCCATGTTGCTACACATGGCCAGATTTCATTCTTTCTCATTTCCACATAGTAGTCCATTGTATATATGTACCACATCTTCTTTATCCACTCGTCAGTTGATGGGCACTTGGTCTCTTTCCATGATTTGGCTATTGTCGAAAGCTGCTAAAATAAATTTAATCAGCTCAACGAAGTCCTAGCATAGATTGGAGTCCAACTAAGCTTTTTATTTATGTCTTTGCTCCATTTTTCTCTCTGTTGTTGATATCTTCAGGCTGACTTCCTAGGACGGCCGCCTCAGCATGAAGCTTTGTATGTACCTGCTACCACATCTGTAGAAGAGAGCACTGTAGAGAGCGCTTGGTTTTCTTAGAAACTTCACTGACTCGTTGTTTCTTGTCTCGAATTGGCTTTTGTGCCCATCCTCAGACCAAATGCTGTTCCCAGAAGGATGGCATGTATTCGTTTGGTTTTGCCCCATTAAGGCAAAGTCCTGGAGCTAGTGAGTGAGAAGAAAATGTTGCTGGATGTAAATTAGCACTGATACTAATTATTCCAACAGTAATTAATAGAATGAATTCTTTTCACTTAGATATACTGGAGAATTAAGAGTTTTGTTGGGAATTTTGAAAAAGACGAATTTTGATTTGGAAAAGAGTGTTAACTTGGCAGTGCTCTTTGAAGCGTGCCTTTATTTTCTCTTTGTGTGTCTGTGCACGTGTATGTACATGTGTTTACATATAACTTCTTTCTGCTTTTTCTAGCTTAACTGGCTTATGACTCCTTGCATTTTGTTGAGGACTTTTGCATTTATATTTGTATTTTACATTTATATCTTTCTGTATTTTTCTTACGTCATCTTTGTCTTGTTTTGGTATCCAGGTAATGCCAGCCTCATAAATGAATTTGGAAGTGTTCTCTGCTCTTCATTTTTTCTGGAAGAGATTGTTTAACATTGATTTTATTTCCTTCTTCAGTGTTGATAAAATTCACTAGTGAAGCCATCTGCATCTAGAGATTTTTTTTTTCTGGGAGATTTTTAAACTGAAAGTTCAGTTTCTCTAATAGTAAGGACCAATTGACCTATTTACAGTTGACTCTAGAACAACATGGGTCCACTTATGTGTAGGGTATTTTTTGATATATACAGTACAGTAGTGTAAATGCTTCTCTCATGATTTTATTAATAACATTATTTCTAACCTATTTTATTTTAAGAATGTAGTTTATAGTAGACAAAATGTGTGTTGATCAGCTGTTATCAGTAGGCTTCTCGTAAACAGTAGGCTGTTAGTAGTTAAGTTTTTGGGGAGTCAGAGTTATACCTGGGTTTTTGCGTCAGGGTCGGTACCCGTAACCCCAGGGTTCTTCAGAGGCCAACTGTGTTTCTTCTTGGGTGAGTTTTGGTAGTTTGTGGTTTTTGAGGAATTGGTCCATTTCATCTTAGTTATTGATTTTATGAGCATAGAGTGTTCGGAATATTGCCTTGCTATCTTCTGAATGTCTGTGGCAGCTGTACTGATAATCCCTTTTCATTCCTAATATTAGGTCATATTTTCTCTCTTTTTCTTTGTCCTGCTAGAAGTTTGGTTTCATTGATCTTTTTAAAATGTTTATCACGGTTCACTTTATTTTTTTATTCAAGTAGTAACGTGGAGTGTATACTAGTGTCTAGTGTACGGTATAATGATTCAGCAGTTCTGTGCATCAGAACCCCTCGATCCTTACCTCTTTCACTCATCCCCTGCCCACCTCCCTGCTGGCAACTGCCGGTTTGTTCTCTGTGTGGTTTTTTGTTTGTCTCTTTTTTATTTTGTTTTATTTCTTAAATTCCACATCTGAGTGAAATCGTATGGTATTTGTCTTCCCCTGGCTGACTTATTTCACTTAGCATTATACCCTCTAGATCCATCCATGTCATTGCAAATGACAAGGGTTCATTCTTTTCTATGACTGAGTAATTTTCTATTGTATGGCTACTATCTTGGCTTTTATACAAAATGCTACACTGAACATAGGAGTGCATATATCTTTTTAAATTTGTGTTTTCACTTTCTTTGGATAAATACCCACTAGTGGAATTACTGGATCATACAGTAATTCTATTTTTAATTTTTTGAGGAACCTCCGTACTGTTTTTCACAATTGGTGCACCAGCCTGTATTCCCACTAATAGTAAGTACATGAGGGTTCCTTTTTCTCCACATCCTCACTGACTCTCGTTAATTTCTTGTGTCTTTGATTTTTTTTTTTTTTTGATTTTTTGTGTCGTTATTTCTTAGCCATTTTGACAGTTGTGAGGTGATCCCTCTTTGTGGCTTTGATTTGCATTTTCCTGAGGACGAAGAGCAGTGTGGAGCATCCTTTTATGTGTGTGCTGGTCATCTGTACGTCTTCTTTGGAAAAATGTCTTTTGTTGATCTTTTTAATATTTTCTTTATGTTTTCAGTTTCTTTGACTTCTGCTCTTTACCGTTTTCTTTCTTTTGCGAATTTGAGTTGATTTAGCTCTTGCTTTTCTGATTTCTTTAAGCGGAAGCGTGGAGTATGGGTTCGAGATCCTCTTTTCCAATGTAAGCATTTAGTGCTATCCGTTTCCTGCCGGTGCTGCTTCAGTTGTATCCCAAGGTTTTGGTATATTGTGTTTTACTTTCCATTTAATTCAGTAGGTTTTAAAATTTCTCTTGAGGAACCTTCTTGCACTGTTGGTGAGAATGCAAGCTGGTGCAGCCACTCTGGAAAATAGTATGGAGGTTTCTCAAAAAGTTAAAAATAGAGCTACACTATGATCCAGCAGTTGCACTACTAGGTATTTACCCGAAGGATACCAAAATACTAATTAGAAGGGATATGTGCACCTCGATGTTTATAGCAGCATTATTTACGATAGCCAAATTATGGAAAGAACCTAAATGTCCGCAGACTGATGAATGGATAAAGAAGACTCCATCCAAAATGGAGTATTAGTCATAAACAGAATGAGATGTTGCCATTTGCAATGATGTGGATGGAGCTACAGAGTATTATGCCAAGTGTCAGTCAGAGAAAGGCAAATACCATATGATTTCACTCATGTGTGGAGTTTAAGAAACAGAACAAATGAACATCGGGGGAAAAAGAGGCAAACCAAGAAACAGATTCTCTTAACTATAGAGAGCAAACTGAAGGCTACCTGAGGGGAGGAGGTACAGGGACGGGTGACATGGGTGATGGGGATTAAGGAGGGCACTCGTCGAGACGAGCACTGGGGGTCCTGTGTAAGTGTTAAGTCATTAAATTCTACCCCTGAAACTAATATTGCACTGCATGTTAACTAACTGGAATTTTTAAATAAAAACTTAGTTAAAAAAATAGAAACACATAGGAAAAGCCATGCATTTTTCAGCTTGGGGGAAAAAAATTCCCTTGAGTAAGTTGTTTAATTTTCAGACATTTAGAGATTTTCCTTTTATCTTTCTGTCACTGAATTTTAATTTAATTCCATTATGGTCTGAGAACATACTATATTTAAATTCTTTTAAATTGTTGAAGATTTACTTTATGATCCAGATTATGGTCTATCTGTTTTGGCGAATGTTTGAGTAGAATGTTCTCTTGATGTTAGTTAGATCTCATTGGTTAATGGAGTTGTTGAGGCTTCCTGTGTGCTTGCTAAATTTTTGTCTAGTGGTTCTGTTACTCACCAAGAGGAGAGTGTTGAAGTCTTCAACTGTAATTTTGGATTTGTCTCTTAACCCTGTTCAGTTTTGTCAGTTTTTGCTTCATACATTTCTTATATGTTCTTAAGTGTTTACACATCTAGAATGGTTGTATCTTCTTGGTAGCACCACCAAAGCCTTAATACCATAACCAGATAATGATATTACAAGAAAAGGAAATTGTAGACCTATGTCCCTCATGAGTATAGACACAAAAATGTAACCAAATATTAGTAAATCTAATTCAGCAAATATAAAATGAATAATAACTCATAATTATGGCATGGTTGGTTAGTATTCAGAAGTTAGTCAGTGTAATTGAAAATATTAAGGGACCGAAAGAGAAGAACCATGTGATCATTTCAGTTGATGCAGAAAAAGCATTTAACCACACTCAAGATCAATACGTGATAAAAACTCAGCAGACTTGGTTAGAAGGGAACTTCCTCAAACTGATTAAAGGCATTAAAACACACACACCCCCCAAAATGAAACAAATGGAAAAACTTTGCCACATGCTTAATATCGGAAGACTAGGTGTTTCCCCTAAGATTATGAATTAGGGCAAGGATGTCCACTCTCTCACTTCTTTGTAACTTTGTAGTTGAGGTCCTAGCCAGTGCACAAGCAAGGAAAAGACAAAAGTATAAAGTTTGGAAGTGAAGAAGTAAAATTGTCTCTACTTGTAATCACCATGATTATCCATGAAGAAAGTCCTAAGGAATCTACTAAAAAACAATAAAGTACTAAATCGAATACAATTTAATAAGGCCATAGGATACAAATTTAATATACAAAATAAATTGTATTTAAAATTTTTTTTAAAGTTTATTTTGAGAGAGGGAGAGTGTCTGTGGGATAGGGGCAGAGAGGAGGAGAGAATCCTAAACAGGTGCACTGTCAGCACAGAGCCTGATGAGGCGTTCAAACTCATGAACTGCAAGATCATGACCTCAGCCAAAATCAACAGTTGGATGCTTAACCATCTGAGCCACCCAGGTGCCCCCCAAAATTGTATTTCTGTATACTAGCAATAAATAATCAAAATGCAATTTAAAAATAATATCATTTGCAATAGCATCAAAAAATATGAACTGCATGTAGGTGAATTTAACAAAATATGTAAAACTTATGCACTTAAAACTGTGATTATTGAGAGAAATTTAAAAGGACTTAAATAAATGGAGAGAGATGCCATGTTCATGAATTGGAATACTCAGTATTGTTGAGATGTCAGTTCTCTTTTTTTAAATTTATTTTTATTTAAAAAAAATTTTTTTTTTTTAACATTTATTCACTTTTGAGAGACAGAGAGAGACAGAGCGTGAGCAGGGGAGGGGCAGAGAGAGGGAAACACAGAATCTGAAGCAGGCTCCAGGCTCTGAGCTGTCAGCACAAAGCCCTACACGGGGCTCGAACTCACAAACTGTGAGATCATGACCTGAGCCAGTCAGACGTTTAACCAACTGAGCCACCCAGGCGCCCCGTCAGTTCTCTTAAAATTCATATTTAGATTTAAAGAAATCCCAATCAAAATGACTTTTTGTATAAATTGATAGTCTGACTCTAAAATCCATATAAAAATGCAAAGCATGTGGAATAGTAAGAATAATTTTTTAAAAGGAAGAACAGAGTTGAAGGATTTATGTTACCTTATTTTAAGATTTACTGTAAAGCTGCAGTAATGAAGGTAATACGGTTTTGGCGTAAGGACGGACACAGATCAGCGGAAGAGAATAGAACTGGGACCGCATGTACACCGTTCATTGATTTTCTACGAAGGTGCGCAGGTAACTCAGTGAGCAAAAGGATGGCCTTTCCAATAAGTCATGCTGGACCAGTTACATATTCATATAGAAAAATAACAAACCTGATTCTTCATTGCACATAAAAATTAACTTGAATCATAGATCTAAACATGAAAGCAAAAAGTATAAAACTTTCAGTAGAAAGCATTGGGTAAAATCTTTGGGACTTTGAGGTAAGATAAGAGTTTTTAAAATACAAAAAGCATAAACTTATTATAAAAGGGGAAAAATAGATAAATTGGACTTCATAAAAATTTCTGCTCTCCGAAAGACGTTAAGAAAATGAAAAGGTAAGTAAGCCACAAGACTTGGAGAAAGTGTTTGTGACACACACACACGGACACATGGGGATGTATTTAAAAGATACAAAGAATTTATATACCAAAGAAAGTTTATGAATAGTCAAGCACATCAGTTGTCAGAGAAATTAAAATTCACACCACAATGTAATAAATATGCTATATATTCATGTTAGAATGGGTAAAATTAACAACAGCAATCCCAGATACTGACCAGGATGCTGAGACAGCCAGAACTCTGATACACTGGTGCTGGGTGTGTAGCATGGTATGCTCTGGAGCGCTCTTGGTCAGCCTGCTGCGGAGTTCAGCGTACATTGCCACACGGCTCAGCAGGTTGCTCCCAAATAGCTCCACGATGCTCACAAACGAGGTTACATAGAAGTGTTATTTTTCTTTCTAAGCGAGAGTTTTGCACCCGTGATGTGCAGACTCCATAAGTTGAATTTAAACACTCTTCTCCTGTGTTCTATAAACATTTATGTAGGAGTTACTGTCCTTAAAATTAAGGTAGACTCTATCCTATGGAACTTCCAGAATGTGATACTTTTTTATCGTGGGTAGCTCCTTGAGAACCTCACAATTTCCTGTTTCTTGGTCTGTTTTGCTTGTTTAGGTTTTATGTTTATCTCATAAGTCAGAATTATATATATGTAAAAATATATTTTTATATAATGTACACTACTATATGTATTAAACATATGATACATATATTCTTAGAGAATCATCAGTTCCACTCATTTTTTTCAAATTTATTGGTACAATATGACTAAAATGGGCTTTTCATACTTAATTTCCTCTGTATCTGTGTGTCGATCCAGTTTTATTTGGAACTTTTGTATTCCCTGACCACTTTTTAAAATTTGTTTAGTGGTAGATTCATTGTATAGTTCTTTTAATAAAACTCTCTTTTGAATTTATATTTTTGACAGTTTTCTTTGTTTCTAGTTTGTTAATTTTCACCTTTAACTCTTCTGATTCTTCTACTTTTTGCTCAAATGTATCATTCTTTTTCTTCCTTAGTAGAATGTTGTCAATTCAATTATTTTCACTTATTCTTATTAAATAGCATACAATTTTCAAGTTTTGAGTTTTTATGACAGCTTCATGAGTTGAATCTATGTTCTCACAATAAAATTTATTACTGTTTTATACATTCTACAGTGTTGTGTTTCACTTCTTTGACCCAAGGGTAGTTTTAGATTTTTTTAAAACTTTTTCCAGTTGAAATCTTGAGTTATCTAGGTAAACAGTCGTAGTGAGAGCCGGGATCTCCAAGTGTGCCTTTCTCTTCCTTAGTCTGCTTAGCCCATGGCACAGACCCCTTCTTGTGGAACTAACCAGAATTGGTACAGAACAGTGGGTCGGGACTTTCTCTTTTCCAGAGTAGTCGGCACCTTAGAGGAATGTGCACTTCCAGGAGTCCGTGAATAACTAGAGACCTGAAGTGTAACTACCTATACAAATGGAAATAACAAAAATAGGTACACTGAAGGATTTAAAATAAGCATGACAAATATTTTGGGTGAAACACTAATATAAAAAGATACGTATTTTAGTATTGTGGACAAAATAGGGATATATGGGTAATAAAATGGCTCAATAAAATATTTATTATCCTAATAAAAAACTGAGGAACAAAGAAAAGTAAAAGGAAAGTATGTAATAACCCAGAAAAAACATTCTAGTTAATGTCAACATAAAGAGAGCTAAATGGGGAGCAGACCCAGGAACTCACCAGAGTGTGGTGGAGTACTTGTCTTGTTAGTGGGAACATAATACTAACTGGTAAGTTGAAGAAATAATTAGAATCACATGAGGAAGATGTGCTGTAAGCTAAGGACTTTATAGGAACAACTTTGTATAACTTTAAAGCATCGGAAGAAAACGCTGTTTACCCACTGGTAAAAGGAATGGAAGAGAAAAGAAAGAAGAATAACTAAGTAATGACAAATGCTGAATCCTAACATACTACCTAGAAAACTTGTTGATAAGACACAGTTAAGTTTAATGCTTACTGTGGAACAGTAGATCACTACCTCACCAGAGCCTGAGTAGCCTGTTGGATAGAGGACAAAGTCGAGATGTTTATTGAGATTCTAAGTCTGGGTGAAGATGAACCCTTCAGTTGGGGTAGGGGTGGGTACTTGGTTATGATTAGGTAAGGACCCTCATATAATAGTTTTGGATTGATAAGCAGAGAATTGGAGGTAGGGAGTGTTGGGGTTTAGCCATCATTTGATACTTTATGTTGAAGAGTTGACAGGTCTTTCAGGCAGTTTCTGGAATGAACAGTAAAATAATTTTGTAACTTTTATCTTTCTGGCAAGGGTAACAGTAAACTCGTGTCGATGAAGACAGTATAATAACGAAGCCATCTTAATGTAGGTAGTAACAAGTGTGGATGATTTTCGTTCTCAGAAGATAGAAATAATTGAGGAGGACTCATCTGCTGTTACTTTTTTTTTTTTTTTTTTTGCTATGCTATTAGATTTGTTTTAGATTGTATTCAGGATTTTTGCAGTTATATTCATTACTAAGAGTGGCCTGTTTTCTTGTCATAGGTTTACAGTGTCTAGTTTTGGTATCAGCTAGTTTTGTTGAATTCGATCCTCCCTCCCTGAATTGTTTCCTTTAACATCAGGTTCCTCTCTTTCTCTCTCCCTCTCTCTCTTGAAGATGGGTAGATCTTATTAATTTTTTCTGCTTACATTTTGTTTAATATTTACTTTATTTTTCAGTATGCTTAACTGCTTTTTGATTGTTAAGGATTGTTACAGTTTCTGTTTTACTGTGGCCTTAGTGTGCTTTTATTAATATTTCTAAGTATTTTTTTTTTTTGCCCCTTGTATGAATTTATACCAGAAAAGCATTGTCCTTATGACTTGGCTTATCATCTTGAACCATCCTCCCCATTTCCTGAGTTAATCCTTTTTTTTTTTAAACTTATCTCTGTTAAGTAGGTAGATATCTCATACTGTGACCAGGAAGAAAAAGGAGAGTTATAATTTTAGTTTCCTTTACCTTCCTATTAGTTGTCAACATGTCATCTTTAGGAATATATATTAAACAGTGTGTATTATTTATTCTCAAGGAAAGTGAACCATGTTGGGTATTCTTTTTGGTCCTTATATTCCTGCTTTGATTTTATATATTAAAAAATTAAAATAGACCTTATGTGAAGGGTGTGTTTTTAATGACAGTTTTCCCCCCCACCCCAAATATAGGAAGTTCACAAATGGGTGCTACCATAGTAGATGCTTTGGATACCCTTTATATCATGGGACTTCATGATGAATTCCGAGACGGGCAAAAATGGATTGAACACAACCTTGATTTCAGTGTGGTGAGTATGCAAATGATGACTTCTTTGATCAGCTCTGCAAAGACCGTGTCTAAACATGGTAGTTTTGAGGATTTTACTAGCAGTTTCAGGAAACCCTAAATTCCCTGTCCTCTTTTGGGATTAGAGTTGTTATTTAACTTTTTCATAAAATACATGCCCTTTTTCCTCATCTGCCTTTCCCTTTTCTTGACCTTATCATTTGAGGCAGTGTGTTCAGCAGTAGTGACAGAAAAATCCCACATTGAACTAGCAATACCAGGCGTGCATAAACTGCCTTATAAACAATAAGCATTTTGTTGTTTTTAAAAGATTGGGTGATTCAGTATAGGTTTAATGAGCCTTCATAACCAGGCCTATGCCCATCTTCCAGCATTTTGGCATAGTTGTTTGAAGTTTGAAGCCCAGCATGGCTACATTCTAGCTGTGTGACTTGGGAATGTTTCTTATTCTTTCTGTATGTGTCATAAAATTGCTATCGCAATGCAGTGTTTTAAGGATTATTTGAGATAATCTGGTACACATGAAGTACTCAGTAAGTGGTAGCAATTATTTTCTTCATTAGCAGTATTCACCCACAAGGTGTATGGACTGTTTTGTTCTATTCATTATCTCCTTTCATGATATTTGTGCTTGCTCTTTCTGACTGTAGTCAGAAGTCCCTCTTTCACTGTGTTTTTTTTTCCCTTTGGCAGACCCTGTGTCGTTCAAATTGTGATTTAAATCCTTAATTATTTCTTCTCTGATGCCTTCCTGATGCTAACCACACAAATATGGATTACTGTCTTTTGTATGATTCTGGCACTTTGGACATATATCAGTTATCACTTGGGTTTCAGTTTGTGAGTGGCAGAAAATCTAATATAAAAGAGCTTCAATACAGATATATATTTCCCTTTCATGTAAATTAGGCACAGAGACCAGCAGGTTAGGGGTGGCTTGGCTAGATCCCCACCGATCTAGGATCCTTCGTCTTGTCTCTTTCAGCTTCAGCGTGTAGCTTCAGCCTCATGGTACAAGATGGTTCCTTGATGAGGTGGATCTACCTTCCAGTTGCAGAAAAGAGGAAAGATACGTGACTCTTCTGTGAGAACATGTTCCAGGAGTAGGTTGCCCAGATTTGGCTTGTATACTGTTGAGCAGATCTCAACCTTACTGTAAGGGGAGGCTGGAAAATGTAGGGTTTTGTTTTGTTTTCACTCTGGCCATGCGGTCCTGATAGGATGTGCTTCTTGTTTAAGAAATCCCTACTCCAAGGTCATGAGGATATATCCTTGTGTTTCATTCTAAATGTTTTAAAGTTGGGCTCTTGCGTTAGGTCTTTAATCCCCGTGAGATTGATTTTGTATGTCGGGTAGCGAGACAGGCAGCGGCCGGTTGATCCTAGCACCAGTTTGTTTCCCTGCTGTTCGTACACGCCACGTGGGTCATAGGAGCCTGTGCTTTTCCTCTGGCTTTTTTCTTCGTGCTTTTTACATCAATACTAAACTGTCTTAACTACAGTATTTTTATAGGAAGTTTGATATCTCATCTTGTTCTACCAGGAAATTATCTTAGCACTTCTCAGCTCTTTGTTCTTGTGAGCTCTGGAGTACCGTTGACATTTTGATGAGGATTGCATTCAATTTACAGATTGATTTGGAGGGAATTGGCGTCTGTACGGCCTCAAATACTCCTGTCCATTAATGCGGCAGCTTTATTAGGCCTGATAATCTGCTGCTGTTATCATCGTGTCGGTCGGCTTGGTCAGGAGCCAGAACTATGCCATTTATTTTAATTAGAGGATTTAATGTTTACAGTTGTTAACCAAGTAACGGGGAACTGAATAAGCAAAAAGAGGACACTGTGGTATCACAGGAGGTAGGAATTACATTAAACATCAACCTCCCGGGACTCTGAGAACAGTGGGGAGAAGGTGGGACTATTAAAATTCAGTAATTTGGGACTCTTGTTTCTGGTACTTTAGGAACTCTTAAAAGGGCTTTTTTTTTTTTTTTTTCTTAGAGCCGGGACTCAGACCTCTAAGGAGAGGCTACATTTCAGGTGCTTGGTATTTCTAAGGGCCCCAGTGAGGCTGATTTAAAGTGTGTGTGGCAGGGAAACAATGGCCACTGCCAGGGTGAAGAACCATGACTGGTTTGACACTGTCAGAAACTAGAGGTAAATTGGAAGGAATAAGTCCTTTCTCCTTCCTCCAGCCTTACCTTATCTTCGTAAACCCTCGTGTTGGCATGGCCCATAGGGGAGCCAGCTGGCTGACGAGACATACGTTCGCAGGGTTCCAATTCTGGTTCCAATACCGAAGTAGAGTATCGAAGGATCAATTCGAACCTGAGGAGAAAGAGCTTAATTAAATTATTAGCACCATCATTTACCGTCCCCTTACTTTTAACCTTTCCGTGTCCTATGTTTTAGCTGTATATTTTGCATGTGGTATGTATTGGAATTTTGTTACTTTTATCCAATCTTGGGGTCTTTTAACTGTCAAGTTTGGAATATTTACATTTATTGTCATAACATATATTTGGAATTGGTTCTTTTACATGTGTTTTTCAACCTATGTTATTGTACTTTTCATTGTTTTTATTTCGTTTTCCTTATTTTGGATTAAATTACTTCTTGTCTGTTTTTCCCTCTACTACTTTGACATTTTACTTGTCATGTCCATTCATTTTGGGGTTATCCGTAAAGTCTTATATGCATACTTATCAAAGTTTAAAATGAATGTTTCTTCATCCTCCTTCTGAAGACCATAAGGATCTTAGAATGCTTTAATTTAGCTCATCTCCCTCTTGTCTTATGTGTATTGTTGTCTAGCTGGTTCCAACTTGTATTAGAAACTTCTAAATTAAGGAATGGATAAATGAATGACTGACTTGATTAATGAAGGAATAAATAAGTCATTCATTCATTAAATGCCACCTCTGCTACAGGCACTGTTCTGGCTTCTGTGAATAAAGTAATGAGCAAAACAGTCTTATTTCTTCTTGAGTGTGTACTCTAGTTTTGGAAGAAAACCAGTAAATAAATATTCAAGTCCTATATAATATATCAGCTGGTGATAAGTGCTGTGGAGAACAATAAAGGAGAGCAAGTAGGATTGGAGTAGGTCGTGGCCTGGGGTTTCTGTTTACGTGGGGTAGCTAGTGAAGGACTCTTCGGTGACATTTCTGAGGAGAGATCTGATGGAAGCCATGTGGATACAAGGCTCTCTCACAATAGATTCTATAGTGGAGTGTGGGGTATAGTTGAGTGTAGGTGGATTATTTTCTCTTAACCTTTGAAGGGTACAATTCCGTTATTGGTGTTCCTGTTTCTGTTATACTATTGAAAAGTATGCTATCAGTCTAATTTTTCACAGATAATCTGTCTTTTTCCCCTTGTTTTCATCTTTTCTATTTTTCCGCGTTCTGTAATTACATTACCGTGCGTCCACGTGTGGATTATTCTTTAAAGGACTCATGATGTTCCATCAGCCTGAGACTTAGATTTTCATCACTTTTGGAAGATTTGCAGTCGTTACTCCTTTGGATAATGTCTGTCTTCTGTTCTCTCCCTTCTCTCCCTCTAGGTGTTCTCTCTTCTTCTGTCTCTTGTGAGGGAAGGTCTGAAATCTACAAATACAGAATTATATGTAATTAGATGTTGATAAGCGTTAACTGGGGAAATAATGGAGGTTAAGAGATATTAGTGATGAAAGCGTACTTTATTATTTTATATTGTGTGGTTAGAAGAACTTCCTGTCTGCAGACCTGTAAGTAACGTGTAAAGACTGAGCTTGGTAATTCTAGAACAGCAAGTAGAACGTTTGATGATAAAAGTCAAAGAGACGTTGATAGGAGATGATGTGACAGGTAGTGAGGAATCCGATTGTGTTGGGTCTTACCCATTACTTTGCTCCGAGTGTAACCAGAAGTCATTGTAAGGGTTTGCACACGACAGTAACTTGACCTGACTTAAACTGCAAGAGGTTCACTCTGCCTACGGGTGCTGAATAAATAGATTATGGGGAGGAAGGTCAGGCTGCAATCAGGGAAACTGGTTGCGGAGGTTATTGTTTCGGGGAGTGACAGGGGCCTGCCCTCCCTCCCTCTTTCACGTCTTCTCCGTATTTCGTGAATGTCTGCTCTGTGCCCTGCGGTGTGCTGTATACTGGGGATATATGAAGTAACGTGAAGCGTTTTGCTGTTGTGGTTGGGCTGGGAGGAGATGTATGTTATTAAAACAATCCATTGTGAAAATTCTATTTTGGAGATATATACTCGTGTTGTGTTCTGCCTATAAATGTTGGAAAAGCCTTAGGATAATATGTATTTTCTTTTAATATCTATTAAAAATCAGTTATAAATGTCATCTTTATTTTTTATTTATTTTGAGAGAGAGAGAGAGAGTTCACATGCATGCACACAAATGGTGGAGGAGCAGAGAGAGAGGGAGGGAGAAAACCCCAAGCAGTCTCCGCCGTAAGTGCAGAGCCCAACGCTGGGCTTGAACCCATGAACTGTGATGACCTGACCTGAGCCGAAACTAGGAGGCAGAGACTTGGCCGACTGAGCCACTTAGGCACCCGTGAGCGGTCACCTTGTCTTAGTTGTGTATATGGTGTGGCTTCTTCGGTCATGTTCACTGCCACTTCTACTTTTATTTCCGTGTAATTAGGATTTTTCTCATCTATGTCTGTATCTAAATACAAACATGTAGACTTCATTTTGTAAGGTTATTAATACTGGTATATTTGTGCCAAATTTCGTTCTGGTTTTTGTTTGCCTTTTAATTTTGTTCATAATTTTTTTCTTGTAGGTAATTTTCATTTTGGGGAAATTCAAGTCTTTGTATTTGTTAAGAATACAGTTGGTTTTATGCTTACAAGTACCTGCTTTGTCCAGGAAATTTATGTTGTCACATCACATTTTTCTTCTACTTTTTTATTATAATTTTTCCACAATTATTTCTAAATTATTTGGATTTCATTTTCATTTTGAGAGATATCTGAAATGAGTATCTAAATTTCTAACATAGGAGCCAGGTTTTTCAACATTATTAATCGAATAATCCATCATCCTATCATTTTTTGGTGCCTCTATTAACATTTATTAAATTTTTATATATACTAGGAAAAAATGCTTAAAATTCATGAGAATGTAAGTAAAAATGGGCAGTATGCTGTAGCGATTAGAACGGAGGGAAAGGGGCCGGTAGAGAGACCCCGCTAGTCCAGAATTCAAGAAGCGGAGGCTTTCTCGAGGAGAGAATAGTCAGGAGCACCAGACACCTTGAGGATTTCACAGTGGTATGTAAGGTACACACAGATGGCTGTGGCCCGTCGGAAGCTGTGGTGCCTACAATAGAGGAGTCTCAGTGACATTAATAAGTGGGACGTGAGATTGCAGCCGCGTGAGAAATGAAGATGCGGAAAGTGGAAAAAGCCTTCTCCGCAGGGTGTTTGTGAGAAGCAGATGAAGTATTGAAGATATTTGGAAACTATAAAGCTTTAACGTGTACGTGAATATTTTCAATGTTTTCACAGAATTCGGAGGTGTCTGTGTTCGAAGTCAACATTCGGTTTATTGGAGGCCTGCTCGCAGCGTACTACCTTTCGGGAGAAGAGGTGAGCCACGCCCGGAATCCGCTGGGGGGACGGGCTCTGAACGGACTTTCGTAAAGTGAAAGATCCCCCTCACAGCTTATCGTTTGGCTCAGTTGACTGATACTGAACACACGCGAAGGTTTGCTGAGAGAACTGGCCGCTTCAGGTAGAACTGGCCTTGGGAATCACGATTTTGCCATTTTGAGAACCTCCGTGAAGCAAGCAAAACCGCAGGTCCCACTCTGTCTGTGTCTCCTTTGCAGGAGCAGTCCTTCTCCAGGATTTGCCACCGCAGTTAATCACATGGTGGAAGCAAGGAGCAGGGGGGAGTTAATGAGATCAGAATTAAGGAATGAATCAGGACACATGAATGTGGATCCTCCTAAGACCAGAAATTAATTATTAAAACTGCTTGATTGGAAATCGAATGCAGTGTTTTGCTGTAAATCTAAAACAACCACGCAGGAACAACTCTGAATTCTCCTTTCTGGAAGTCTCGGTGTGCGTAACACACGTAGACGGACTTGTGACCCGCTCTGATGGGAAAGTGGGTGTGGGATTCCGTATTACTGCTGCGCAGGTGTGGGTTACAGGATGGGGCTGGAGAGTGGGGGAAAGAAACTAAAGGAAGAGCTTATAAGTCGTTTCTGTTTCGTTTCCTGAGAAACATGTATTTAGTTGGTTTGTTGGTGAAATGATCATAAGAGCTCTCTGTAAATTTAAGAAAATTCGTCTTTTGTTTTATGTGTCGTAAAGATGGATTTCGTTGTTGTTGGTATTGAAGAAATACTTGCCTACTTCAAGGTCAGGAAGATTTTCTCTTACATTTACTTCTAATAGTATTACGGTTTTACTGTTAGCCTTTAAATCTATAATTCATTTCGAGTTAAATTCTATAAATGCTGTGAGGTATAGGTTGAACTTTCTTTTTTTCCTTCTGGACATCCACAGATTGTAGCAGCGTTTGTTGAACAGACTCTCCTCTCCCTGCTTAATTGACCTTGTACTTGTGCTGACATCCATTGACCACATCCGTGTGAGTCCGCTTCCAGACCGTCTGTGCTGTTGCTCTGTATGTCTGTCCTTGTGCCGCACTGTGAACTGCACCGTGTTCGTTGTTACGGCTTTATGGGAAGTCTCGAATAGTGTGTCTGCAGCTTTGTTCCTTTCCAGAATTGTCGTGGCTCTTCCAGTTACTTTATTTCCTATATAAACTTTAGAACCAGCAGCCGATTTCTACAAAACATTCTCCTGGGATTTTGATTGAGGTTACTTTGAATCTATACATGAGTTTAGGGAAAATCGATATCTAACAAAAATGGAATCTTCCAAGCCACAAACATGACGTATCTGTCCTTAATCCTCCTCTAATTTTCTTCCTTGGTGTTTCTAGTTTTTAGCATGTAGATATTTTACATACTTTGATAGATTTCTACATATTTTATGCTTTTTGGTTCTAAGTGGTACTGTATTTTTTATTTCAATTTCCAGTTGTTTATTTCCAGTAGATATACATACAATCGATTTGGAAGCAAGTTTTAATAAAGTTTTAAATTTTCAGCTGACATAGGACATTTTGGTTTGTCACTAGATAACTCCCTGATGCTTATCATTTTAAAAAATATTGTAATATATACATAACAATTTTTCATTTACCATTTTTAAGTATACAAATCAGTGGCACGAAGAGCAACATTCATGCTGTGCAGTATACAGTTGATTTTTATGTTGACCTTTGTACCCTGAGATTTTCTTAAACTCACCAATCCTAGTTGCTTTTAAATAGATTTTAATAGGTTGGGAATTTTTTTTGTAAACAATCATGCCATCAGTGAATAGTTTTAGTTCTCTGTATGGGAACAGTTTCATTTGGGTAGTTCTTTTGTTTCTTTGTCTCGCTTTACATCCTTGTCAGTTTCCTGATCTCACAGAAGACCATGTAGTCTTTCACCATTAAGCGCAGATGTTAGTCGTAGGTTTTTGTAGATACCCTTTATCACCTTGAAGAAGATCTTTTCCATTCCTCGTTTGCGAAGATTGTGTGTGTGTGTGTGTGTGTGAGAGAGAGAGAGAGAGAGAGAGAAAGAGAGAGAGAGAGAGAGAGAATGGATGTTGAATGTTGACAAATGTTTTTGTGGTGTTTAATAAGATGATTACATATGATTTTTCTTTTATCTGTTGATATTGCATATTATATTGGTTGATTTTCGAATGTCAAACCAAGCTTGCATATTTGGGAAGAAACCCCAAAATAGTCACGGTGTATTGTATTATACTTTTATATACTGCTGGAATGGATTTGATAATAGATTGTTGAGAATTTTTTGATTTATATTCATGTGGGATATTTACCTATATGTGGTTCGTATGTATGTATGTATATCTTCATGTGTGTATTTTATATAAGAGTAATGCTGACTTCCTAATATGAGTTGGGAAGTGTTCTTCTTTTCTTCCTCTGGAGAAGTTAGTGTATAGTTGATATTATTTCTTTAATTGTTTAAGAGAATACCCTTCTGAAGTCATGTGGTTGGAGTTTTTGTTTTTTCATTTAAGTTTTAAAGGTCTTCTGTTGCTTTGGTAGATAATAGTACTGTTCAGGTGATTTCTTCTTGAGTGACTTGTAGTTTTTGTATTTTGTGTATTTCAGGGAATTTGCCTATTTTCTCTCAGTTATGTAAATTATATACATAAAGTTGTTTGTCATATTCTCTTATTATCCTCTTCATTTCTGTGGGATCGTTACCAATGTCTCCCGTTTCATCTCTTTTTTAATATTATTGATCTTTTCACAGAACTTGCTTTTGGTTTTACTGATTTTTCTCTATTTTTGTGCAGTTTTATTTCTACTTTTATTCTTCTTTACTTCCTTCTGCTTGTTTGGGGTTTATTTGCTACTTTCTTCCCCCACAGTTTTTTAGATTTGGGGCTTAGATCATTAATATGACACCTTTCTTTAAAAAATTTATATATATATAATGGGGGCCTGGGTGACTGAGTCAGTTAAGCAACCAACTTTGGCTCAGGTTATGATCTCACAGTTTGTGGGTTTGAGCCCTGCGTCAAACCTGTGCTCTGTGCTGACAGCTCAGAGCCTGGAGCCTACTTCAGATTCTGTGTCTCCGTCTCGCTCTGCCCCTCCCCTGCTCACGTTCTGTCTCTCTCTGCAAAACAATAAATTAAAAAATTAAAAAATAAATAAAAAATAAAAAATATATAAGCAGCAATGCCATAAATTTGCTTCTCAGCCGTTCTTTAGCTGCATCCTCTGAATTTTGATATATTTTCATTTTCCTTTAATTCAAAATATTTTCTAACTTTTTCTTTCTCTTTGATTCTGGTTATTCAGAAATATATTTTAAAATTTTCAAATATTTCAGGTTTTCCATATACCTTTCAGTTGTTTCTAGTCAGTTTTTTTTTGTTGATTTTGTTTTTTTTTTTTTTAAGGTAGCTTCACTCCCGGCGCAAAGCTCAATGCGGGGCTTGAACTCAGGACCGTGAGATAAGGACTTAGGACCTGAGCTAAAATCAAGAGTTGGACGCTTGACCTCTAGTTTAATTTTTGCAGGCAGTGAATATGGGTCAGAATATGGCCTATTTTAAAAAGAATGTGTACTTGAAAAGAATGTGTATTCTGTTGTGGTTCTGTTAAAATATCAATTAAGTCAAGGTAGATAATGGTGTTGTTCAGATCTTCTGTAATTTTACTAATTTTGTGTCTGCTTGGTCTGTCACATGCTCGGTGAGGAGTCTTGTAACCTCCAAATACAATTATGGGTTTGCCTGTTTCTCTTCTCAGTCCTACCAGTTTTTACTTTATGTATTTTGGAGGCTTATTCTTAGGTATGTGCCTACTTTATGATATATCTTCTTGGTTGATCCTTTTATTGTTTTATAATTTTTCTTTTTGTCCTCGGTCACAGTCTCTGTTCTTAAGTCTAGGTCGTCTGACACTGGCACAGTCACTCTGGCTTTCTTTTATGTAATGTTTACATGCATAGCTTTTACCCTGTATGTTTTTGTGTTTAAAGTTGGTTTTCCTGTAGAAGGCTTTGACTGTTTTTCATTTGTGTACATTCAGTATAACTATCGATACAGTTGCATTAAATTCTGCCACATTGTTAGTTGTGTCCTATTTGTCCCATCTATTCCTCATTCCTCTTTTCTTTTTTTCTGTCTAATAAAAAAAAAATGCCTTTGTATCTTTCAGTCATTTTTGTTGGTCGTCTTCTCTGTGGGTTCAAGTTTCTGTCTGGTGTGTATTCCTTTTGCGTGAAGAGCTTCTTTTAGCCTTTCTTGCAGTGCACATCTGGTTGTGAAGTCTCTCCGTGTCTGTTGGTTGGGAAGTCTTTATTTCTTCCTCAGTTTTGGAAGATGTTTTCTCTGCGTATGGAATTTGGGTTGACTGGTTTTCCTTTCAACACTTTGAGGATGTCCCCGAGTTAGCTTTTAGAGCTTGCGCAGTTTGTGGCGAGAAGTCTGCTTTCATTCTTCGCTCCTCTGTATGCAGTTTCTCTTGTCCCCGCTTTGGCTGCCGTTAAGGTAATCTGTTCATATTTTATTTTGTAGGAAGAATCTGAGTGATTTTACTTTCCTTTTTTCGGAGGGCTGAGTAGGACTTATTTATCTAACTTGAGGTTCTCTGAGCTTCTTAGATGTATGGTTTGATATCTTTATATTCAAAAAATTCTTATTCATTATCTTATAAAATATTTTTTCTGCCTCTTCTTCTGGAATTCCAATTACACAGACATTAGACTCTTTGAGATTGTCTCATAGCTCTTGAAATCGGTATTCTTTTTTACCCTCCCCCCCCCACTGCTTTATTATTCCTCGTGTTCCAGTTTGGGTAATTTTTATAGACCTATCTTCAAGTTCACCGATTTTTTTTTTCTCTGCTCCATTGAATCTACTTTTGAGCCTATCGAAGGCTTTCTGCATCTCTGCTACTTTGATTTTCTAAAAAATTATTTCTAGAGGGGCGCCTGGGTGGCTCAGCTGGTTAAGTGTCCAACTTTGGCTCAGGTCATAATTTCTTGGTTTGTGGGTTCAAGCCCTGCATCGGGCTCTGTGCGGACAGCTCAGAGCCTGGAGCCTGTTTCAGATTCTGTCTCCGTCTCTCTCTACCCTTCCCTTGCTCACTGTGTCTCTCTCAGATATAAATAAACATTAAAAAATTTATTTCTGGTATTTCATTTGATTTACAATTTCTATTTCTCTGCTACAGGTCCTCACTGTCTTCACGCTTGCTACTTATCCCCTAACTAGGTCTGTTAACATGGTAATCATGGTCATTTTAAATTCTCAGATTGATTTAACCTCACCAAACCTGGTCTGTCACTTGCTTTGTCTCTAGAAAGTGGAATATTTTTTCTTACTTTCATAAGGTATTTCATAATTTTTGATTGAATGCCAAATGTTGCATAGACACTGAGGTTAATAGTTCGTGCCTGTGCTGTTGGTGTCGGGAGTTCAGTTCAGTCAGTTTACTTGGGGACTGAGCCGGGTGCTGGTTCCTTGTTGCCGAGATCGGCCACGGTGTGCCTCCAGCGTCGGATTCCGCTAACACCACCTTGTATTTAGAGGGGCCCAGTCGGCAAGTTCGTGTGAATGTTCGGCTCTGTCCCCCACTTTAGGCATTTCCTGTTTGCCTGCGCCTCAGAGGAGGTCCTCCTGACCCCCACCCCGCCTCCCCCCAGGCATGGACCGTCGTCACTCTATGCTTACTGACGTTTATGTCCATACTCTTTTCTGTTTTGATCTCCAAATATTGGCAGCCACGAATTCACACTAATAGCTCTGATTTCAGCCCAACACCATAAGGTTTATCCTGGCTTTCTGCCTTTTCGTATTTCTCACTCTTTCATGATAGTGTGAAACCTGCCTACTGTTATCCCTCATATATGACCGGCCCTCCCCCCCATCCTGTATGAAACCAGTGCTGCCCTCACCAGGCTGCTGCTCGTTCAGGGCATCTTCCTCCCCCGGCCCCCTCCAGGAGTGTACTCCCCTTTGCCTGCTGGCTTCCCTCTCCCGTGCCAGTCCGAGCCCTTCCCCGGGACAGCGCTGGGTGCACCCTAGGCATACCTTCTGGGCGCAGACCCCTGGCTTCAGGAGCAAAATAATATATAATGAAAGGAAGAAGAAAATGGAACTGTTTTGATGCCTTCGGTTTCAGATTTGTTTCCAAATTAGACATTATAAGATGTCTTTGAGACAGGAGAGCAGTTTTTTCATACTTCCATGCTTACCTGACCATGTACTAAATTTTTGGGGTATAGTTGACAGATTTGATTTGTTTTAATATCAAAAGGCATATGGTTCAAAATTAATTATGAACAGCTTATGAAAGAGACGTGCCAGCCTTGGCCGTTTCACATTAGACGCTCAATCTGAAAGTGGAAGCGAAATGTTGAAATTTTGGTTGTTACTGTCGTAGGAAGACCGTGATAACATGCTGGAAAAGTATACGACGTTTCCAGTATTTTCGTTTTTGCTGTTTTTATGCATCAGACTCCAAGAGCAAACATTTCGAAGTGGAGAGAAGCACATACGGTTTGGGGATCAGAGGCTCAAGTCCCTACTCCGCCTCCTTTTCATAACGATATTTGGCAAGCTGTTTACCTCTGCGACTTAATTTTCCTCATCTCTGGAGACGTGAGAGAGTTCGGCTGAGAGTCGTTGTGAGGATCGAGTTCTGTGAAAGTGCCTCACATAGTACCTGACTCAGCAGATACTGCTTCCTGTTCCTCCTCCTCCGACTTTCTCCCCAGTGGTACTGAGGGGAGGGGGATCTTTTTACTTACTGAAAGATAGACACCAGAAATTAATTTCTTAGGATATGGTCTACTCAGGTACATGTAAAGAGAACACGTTTCACTTTTCCGACTTTTTCATACAGTGGAATTTTACTGACTTTTTATACTTCTTGATCATTTTATTTTGAAAACTAGGGTTCATAGCTCTTCTGGAAGAGCACCAGTAAATTTCAGATCTGCTAAAAATGAATTAAACATTGAAAAATAATTCGAATATGACATTATTGTAGTCCTGGATATATAAGAAATTCCTACATCTTACAGTAGCCAGAAAATTAGTTCATAGCTTGACAAAGTTCATCTCTTAATATGAGGTGGCATGTAACTAGAATAAAGAAGATTTTAATGCATCCTGGTTCCTGGCACGGGGAACCAAATAAGGGTTACATGTCATCTAACAAAGGATTCCTCTCTCCTGATTTATTCATGTAATAAATGTGAAACTTTATCATTTTATTTCTCAGAACAAGGCTATTTATGTTAAGTATTCACAAGTTTAAAAAATCTTGGTGATTTATTATGTTTACCTGCTCTTAGCCTCTAATATATGACATTTCTTTTACAGGATTGTCTCCTCTCATTTTTTTAATGGTTATCAAAGTGGTGTCCCTCCCTTAGTAAGATAGTAACATAATATATGTGGATAACTGCATCTGAAATCTGTCAGATAAAATAGAGAAATGGTTATGTGGAGTTTAATTCATGTTTTACAGATAATAAAAAGAAAATAAACAACAACAAAATCTGTCTTCACTAAAACCCAGATGTACTCTGTTGCCAGTAGTGTAGGATTGTTTCTGAAAAGCTGAGGGATATTTTCTAAGACAAATAGAATAGCCTTTTTTTGACCCAGATATTTCCTGGTTTAAATATTAGTCATTATTGTTTTTACTGCACTAATTCTCATTTTATTTTTGGAAAACCTGATATTGCTCCAGGAATTGCTGTTATTTCCATTGAAAATCTGACCTCTTCCTTCTCTGTAGATGTGCTGGTAATTGGGCAAAACATTCCACCAAGCTTCGCTGCCCCAAATAACATTTAAATGCACTAACATTTTTCTCTTGAATGTGTGAGTTCATCCATATATCTGTACACACTCTTACAGGTTTAAAGTTAGGGCCAATACCGGTCATAGCTGATACCATGATTATGGCTGTGGTTTGTCAAATCAGAAGACCAGAAGACAGAGTTTGGAGCTAGCTACCCAGGAGCTAGAAATTGCGGAGTGAAGTCCAGGACAGGAAGGAGCCACAGAGGAGAAGCTCAAAATTCTGCCTACATGAGGCTCTGTGTTTAGACCACATGGTGTTCTTTCCTGTATGTTTATAGACTTTTACCGTAATTTTCTACGTAAGATGGACTCCAACCCTTCCACATCCTCTGCCTGGTAAACAACTTCAAGGTCCAACTCAAAGATTATTTTACTTATTTTAAGCAACTCATTCACCTAGAATAAAATGCACTCACTTTAATTGTATAGGATGTGGTTAAATGCATAGTTAAAATTTTTTTAATATAATTTATTGTCAAATTGGCTTACATACAACACCCAGTGCTCACCCAACAAGTGCCCTCCTCAGTGCCCATCATCCACTTTCCTCTCCCCCACCATAATTTAAATTTTAGCAAATGTGTAATCAGCTGTTGGAGGGAATGTAAATGATACAGTGTTTGGGGAAAATGGTGTCAAGTCAACCTTTTAAATATCAAGTTCTCTTCGACAGGGCCTCCCACTTCCAGGGCTGTACCATCTAGAAGTACAGTGTGGATGCTTAGGAAATACTCGGAAGGATATTTTATTGCAGTAGTGTTTTAGTAGCCAGTATTTGAAAAGACCTGAATATTCATCTAGAGGGCAGTGGTTGAATAAATTAGTACATCTCTTACTGCAGAATACTGTACAACTATGAACGTAAGTTTTATCTAGTAAAATATGCTCGATGTATTCAATGACAAAAAGACCAGTAGTCAGAGCTGGGGGCGTGTGCATGTGCGCACGTGTGAGTTCTGTCCCTCCGGTTAGTTAACCATTGCGGTATTTGGGGCAAGAAATAATGGCTTCTTGAACTCAGATGGGTTACAGAGATGAGAGATTAGATGATTTTAAAGGATTTCGGAGGCAAATTCCAAGGGATTGGCGGGGGGAGATGAGGCAGAAGGAAGAGTTGGGTCCATCTCCAGGTTTCAGGGTTTTGGTACTCGACTGATGGTGGGACAGTTCCTAGAAATTGAGCATTTTAAGAACATTAAGTTGGGAGAGGAAGATCCTCAGCCCATTGTAAGTGTTTCGAGTGTGAGGGGAGTTTGCTGTGTTTAAGTGGAAATAGGTAGCAAGCAGATGTGAGGGAGCTGGTGCTCGCTGGAGAAGTCTTGGTGAGAAGGATAGGTTCGGGGCTTTGTAGCTGGTAATTGAAAGCAGGCACATGTGGAACTGCTCAGGGAGACGGTGTAGACCAGGGAGAGGGGACCTGGAACCAAGCCCGCAGGGACACGGTATTAGACGGTCAGGTGTGAGAAGTACGCATCAGTGAGGGAGGCAGGGAGATCGAGGGGCGGCTGAACACGAGGAGATTCTGGTCAAAACGTCTTAAAGACGATCTGCGCTGAGACGTACAGCTAACTGTTAGCAGGACCCATTTCAGTGGAATGAAGGGGGCAGAAGCCATGTTGAAGTAAGCGTGAGGAGTGAGTGGGAGGAGAGGAAATGGATACAGTGAATGAGACAGTTTTGTAAAAATTGAAAAGGTACTTGTGTTATTATGTTAGTAGCCGGAAAAGATAGAATAAAAATCTTACTACTTAACAATTTGGTCCTTAAAAAAGGATGGAAATGTACCAAAGTGTTTGGTTCAGAATACAGGAACCATGTATGAGTTGTAGAAATTTTCATCTTCCTGGTTTTTAAAATAAGCAAATAATGTAATAAAATATTTATTTATCAGCTAGGGTCCAAATAAGAGACAGAAACGATGCCAGTTGTTTGAACGGACAGAATTGAATATACAGAATTATTAACGAGGCGTAAGAAGAATATTCTGAAGTTATCGTGGAGGCAGCTCCTACCGGAGGGCAGCCAGGGCTGAGGGAGTATGCGGAAGAGGCTTTGGTTACTAAATCTCAGACCCCGTGAGGGGAAGGGCAGAGCAGAGCTGAAGTTCAGACCTCTGATGAAAGTGTGCCTGCAGGCTCGTGCCCCCGCTGCTCTCTCCAGCGAGGACCGAGGGCGAGCAAGGGGGCTCTGCAGGCCTGGGAGAAAACGGGGTTCAGCTGCTGCTACAGGAAGGCCGTGCTGCTGCCGCTGTGACGGGTAGGAAGGCAAAACACCGCAGCGCCTGAGTGTCCCTGCACACGCTTGCCAGGGATACCACGGATACAAGGCCTTGACTGCTCTCTACCCACGTCATTAGGGCCATGCTTGCAGGGATGAATTAATCTCCTCAGATAGGCTTGCTTTCACTTACTGTAGAAGAGAGTCTCCAAGCTCAGTGTTCTTGTGCTACAGCACAGTCCACTGTGTGTGCAGGAATCCGTCAGGGACCCTCTGGATCATACCTGTGGGATTTAGGTGGGGGTGAGGGTGGGGCTGGTATAGCCAGTGTAGATTAACCGAGATCCGTGGCTGAAACTGTGCTGCGAATAATACAGCTCTCTGCCTCTGACCCAGTAGTCAGAGACACTCCGACTCTGGGTATTCATGAAAATGTGGTAGGCCGACTTGTTTGTAAAAAGCACACATCTTGGGTTTCACCATGACTTTGGAAATACTGTTTGTATCGGCTCATTTTGAGTGAGAGGTGTATGTGACTATGTTTCTGCGTCTTAACCTACGGTTTTGTAGTGACCTTCACCTGGTCCTAAGGAACACTTGTCTAGCCTTCAAGGATGTTCCTGCTCATGGTGATGATGAAAATTCATCCTGAATGCAATATAGCGAATCAAAGAGAGAAATTAAGAAGAAGAGAGAAATTAAGAAAAAAAAAAGATTAAGAAAGAGAGAGATACCAGAGTGAGAGGTTTCAAAGAGTGTTTAGTAGGAATTTTAGATGAGTTTAATCAAATAAACGATAGAAAGTCAGTATCTGAGAAGATACCGAGAATGAGGAAAAGCTACAAAAGAGGAAGGGCTGATGACTCACAGAAGGACGACCGCGGACAGCAGAGGGCCCGGTATCAGTAGGTGCCAGAAGACGTTGGCGTGATCTCTCTAGACCGCTAAGATAAAGTAACTGCCAACTCAGGTTTTATATCAGCCCAAAGTGTCATTCAAAAGGGAGGGTGTCAGATACAGGACAAAGAGATAGGCAGTGAGTTAGTAAAATATTTTGAGGAATTTAATTATTGACTACAAAAGGTAAGATTAAATAATGCAAGGTGTAGGAATGTCTTTGGTCTTCATCTGTGTCTGTATCACGATGTCAGTATCTTGATGTCTGTGTCTGTCTCTAATCGGCGAAATAGTCAAGATCATGGACTCAGGAGCTAGACTGCCTGGCCTCAAATCAGGCTTACCGTTTACTGGTTGTATGACCTTGGGCAAGTTAAATTATTTGTTTTAAACCTCAGTTTCCTAATCTGTAAAATGGGAGCGACAGTATTTATCTCATCGAGGGGTTGTGAGAACTGATTTAATATGTGTTTGTCATTATCATCGTCATCATCTCAACATTTCTGTAGAATGTCTTAAGTTCTTAAAATCTTTGCATGTTAGCATCAGATATTTCAGGGGTTTGGGTTGGGATGGAAGAGAAAGAAGATAGGTTACTTGTTTATTATAAATCTCTGTACTTCTTGGCTTCCTGAATTGATTCGTTCAACACTTGCTGAGTACCTTTTATAGCCAGGCTCTCTTTTAAAAGTTCTGCGAATAAAACAGCGAATAAAACGATTTCTGCCCGTTTGTGGCTTACATTCTACTTGTGGGGTAGGGATGAACAGGGTGGGTACGCGGGAGCATGTGTGCGTGCACACGTGTACATACACATACGTGCACTGTTACTGGTAAGCACTAAGAAAAACAGCATGGAAGAGGATAAAGAGATTGTAATTTCAAATCGGTTGGTCAGGGAGTATGTGCAAGGGCGACATTTGAATAGAGACCTGGAGGAGATAAGAGAGAGCCATGAGAGTATCTTTTTATGGCATTTAGTTGAAAGGAATAGCAAAGGAAGAGACACCGAAGCAAAGTCGTAAGTGGCATTCTCAGAGAACAAGAAAAAAGGTTAGTAGGGCTGAAGTAGGTTGCTGGAAGAGAAAGGAAGGAGAGAAGGAGGCACAGGACATAGAGATTCGTTGCCTGTAAAGATTGGTAGCCTCTTAAAGGACTTTGCCCTGAATGGGCTAGGGAGTCATTTGTGCACCCTAAACTCTTCACTTCTGTATTCTCACTCTGCTAGGTTGAAAACCAGCTAGAAGAGTATTCTGTTACTAATTTAACTCAGTAAAGGAAACAATTAAAAGCACTCATGCCTTCTAATATCCCTTCCCTTCTGGAGAATCTACAGTGGTTCTGTGTTAGCAGTTGAGTTACTTTAAGTTTCATTGCTTCCATTTTAAAGTTCTTGGTAATATTGCCACATTCTGTCTGTTTAACCCCATTTCTTCCAGTTCTTCCACACTGGGGAATATCCTTCTGGTCCTAAGTCTTCTTAGGACCTTTTAGCATTGTCCCGTTGCCCACCTTTTGTTCTGGTCAAAGTAACTGGGGCATTTCACATAATGGACATTGAACACATACAAGTTTTTCTGCAAATAAATCAATTGTGGAAGTCTCACTATCGTTGAGCCTCTTAAACGTGTGAAGCAGTTGGTTTGCGCTTATCATCTTATCCAGCAAAATCATAGCGGCGGAAAATGGAATCTGTTCTACTGAGCGATTTTTCCAGGGTACTGACTAGTGAACAGGGCCTTTGGGAGGGCCAGGGCATCAGGTGGTTTTGTTCAATGTAGCTTGGAGCCCCGCAGCCAGGAGAGACGCCCAAACACGCTGGCTGCGGGTCTCCTTGAGCACCAGCTCCGTGGCCTGGATCCCACAGGGTCTCAGTGGGGACAGGCCCCAGTCGTGAAAACGGCTGTCCGAGCCGCCGCAGAGGAGTCAGAACCCTTCACCCCTGTGCTTGCGGGGCGGCTGCCTCAGCTCGCTTACTCCTTCCTTCCAAATAGCGCGTGTTTCGCTGCGCTCGGCAGTGCCGGGGCCGTGTGTTGAACCTTAGGGGGAGTGGACTGGGGAATGTTATGTCGTTTTCCACCCTTTGCAGTACTTGAAGGCGTGCTTGAAAAGAGATTGGAATGAGTGTTGAGTATCTATCACGTTCATAATAAAAGAAATGAGAATCAAATGACAGCGGAGTCTCCTTTTTCAGCTACATCTCTGCCTTGGCTTACAGTGGGGTCATGTCCCGATAAGCCCATCAAAAACGGAAAGTACTGTAAATTGAAAATGTATTTAAATGCTAATCTGCTGAGCATCATAGCTTAGCCTCGTCTACCTTAAATGTGTTCAGAACACCTACATTAGCCTACGGTTATGCAAAATCATAATGTGTTTTATAATAAAGTATCGAATAGCTACTGTAATTTATTGAATGCTGTATTGAAAGCAAAAGACGGAATGGCTGTGTGGTACAGAACAGTTGAAAGTATATCGGTCGTTCACCCTCATCCCCGTGGGCGACGGGACCTGCGGGTTGCTGCCTGTGCTCAGTATCCCAGGGGAGTGTCTGCCGCATATCCGTAGCCTGGGAAAAGATCAGAATTTATAGTTGGTTTCTACTAAGTGCATATCGCTTTCACACCATTGTACAGTTGAAAAATTGTAAGATATTCATTGTCACTTGTAAAATTGGGAACTGTCTGTATGAGACTGGCGGCAGTCAAAATTTTGATAACTTCTGTGTTAACAAGAATACAGGGAAGTGGCTTCTAGTACGTTCTGGTAGGAATGTGGGTTAGTGAAACGAGTGGAAGACAGATTGGCATTAACTGTGAAAACCACAAATGAATATACCCGTCGATACTTTGGTTCCCCTTTTTGGAATTTACCTTACATAGTGACAGAGTTTGGAAACAAGGCTGTGGCATAGGGGACTGACTAAATAAGTTACAGTATATCCATACAGGGAGAAATTCCGCAGCCACTAAAGAGAAGGTTATGGTCGACCTTTGTGGACTGATTTGGAAAGATCTCCAAGGTGTAGAAAAGTAAAAAAAGCAAGGTCAGAATAGAGTGCATGATATTCCACGTTTGAGCGAGAAAGAGACAAGGATTCTGTGTGTGTGTGTGTGTGTGTGTGTGTGTGTGTGTGTGTGTAAACTGTCACAGCATCTCTTGTTTCTGTGCAGGGCTGAAAATGAGGATTTGGTGCGACAAGGCTAGGAACCATGTATACAACAGAACTAATTTAGTGCAAGGTATTTGCCAGATTTTTAAGAAACTGATAGCTGTCTGCATTGTAGAAGGAACTGTGTGGTTGAGAAATAGGAGTGAAAAAGAGACTTATTTTTTACTTTGATACTTTTTGGATTTTGTCTTACTTGCCTGCATTGGGTGCCAAAAAGTAATGTGTTTTAAATTAGCCGTTGCTGCTGTCTGCCAGAATGTTTGTGAAAATAAGAAATGTGAGGGCTACGATTGATTTATCATTGAAGAGTTTGTATATTTGTGAGTAAATTAAGATAAGCATAATATATAAGGAAATTTTTCTCTATGATATTAGGGTGTTGTTTTGGGGCCCTGTGTTACTGGTTACTATATATGTCATCTGTTAATAGCTCAAATTAGTTGAAAATTAGAAAATATCTTTTGGACGTTTACCTCTGGAGGTGAAATGAGAATGCTTTTTACTTAGAAAAAGTTTATGTTTGGAAGCATTTTACCATATTGAATATTAGTTTTTCGTTTGTTTTGAGAGAGAGAGAGAGAGCTTGAGTGGGGCAGGGACAGAGAGAAGGAGAGAGAGAATCTTGAGCAGGTGTGGCACCCAGGGTGAAATCCAGCATGGGGCTCTGTTTCACGACTGTGAGATCGGGGCCTGAGCTGAAATCAAGGGTTGGATGCCCACCTGACTGAGCCGCCCAGGCGCCCCCGAGCATTAATGTTTCTATGTAATAAAGATGTAATATGAAAATACGTGATTAACAAATCCACGATATTAATATTAGGTAAGAACTTAGTCCCGTCGTCCTCATGATAAACAGAAGCAGTACTGTTCACTATGTAATGTAACTAGACTTTACTAAGATCTAAACGGTAATATGGGGAGAAGAGTTTACATTCGCTTTTCTGAATCAATGAGATGAATATAAGAAGATAGTTAAAACTTTAACCGTGTGGTGCCTGGGAAGCTCAGTTGCCTGAGCATCCAACTCTTGATTTTGGCTCAGGTCATGATCCTAGAGTCGTGAGATGGAGCCTCGTGTGGGGCTCTGCCCTGGGCACGTAGCCTGCTTAAGATTCTCTCTCCCTCTGCCTCTCCTCAAGTCATGTGCTCACGTGCACACGCTCTCTCTAAAAACACAAACTAACTTCAAATTGTTATGTTTCTTGAGACTTTTACGGCCAAATAGTTATTCAAGGAAATGGTATATCGTTGATGTATAGGAGTATCTAATTAAAAGTTCTGCCAGGAATTTTTGCCTCATTTAAGGAACCTTGCAGAAACATCTTAACCTCGTATCTGTCGGCATACACACGTTTCTCTGGTAACTTCTACCACCAGGAATGTTGGGGGGGCTTAGTTTAATGTGACCTCAGCATGGAACTTCGATCTGCTCCAGACCTCCAAGCGCTTGTTTGAAGGGTCGAATAATGTTTTATCAAAAAACTTTGACTGCAGTGGACGGATGGAAGCTTGGATGTCTGACGAGTTTGAAATCCGTTTGAGAGAAGGGAGGCCCGAAGCCCACGGGAGAGCGGGCCTCTTTTCCTCCTAGGCTATCAGGCTGCGTCTCAGTCTGGAGCCTTCAAGTCAGCCTCCAGAGGTGGGATGGACAGGCCTGTCCGTCCGGGTATGCTGAGAATATTAGAAATTCTACTCTGCGTATCTTGGTAGTAGTACGTGATCTTAAAAGTTTGGAAACCACTGATGTTAGGGTAGTTTATTGTTTTGGTGCCTAAAGCAGCAGTAATGAAGCATTTACAGTGCTCCAACTTGGAATGTGAACTCAGACTTTTCCTTTCGACAGTGTGGCTAGACCTTAGTGGAAAATGTTGAGACGCGAACATGCTTATGGTAATTCAAGGGCATTTATCTGAATTGGGTGCGTCTCTTTGTTTTAGTATTTGTGCTAAGCTTGTATGCCATTGGATGGACATTTCATAACCTAACATCTCTTAGACTTTTGCCGGCTGAAAAGAGGGATCATATTAACCCCAAAACCGTATCCTTCGCTTTCAGTTCGTTACAGTTTCGGGCCATTACATACCGGGTAGCTTTCCTCGGTGTCCAGTTTACACACATTTTCTCTGGTGGCTGTGTGCCCCGTGGTACCAAAGAGACGCCGTTTCTTCTCCTTGTACTTCTTCCGTGGAGTGTGTGTCCTGTGAGAGTTCGGCAGATGACAGTGGCTTTAATGTATCAAAATGGGCGGCTATAATTTTTTTTATAAAGAATGTTTTTATGTTGTTTTGATCTCAGATATTCAAGATTAAAGCAGTTCAGCTGGCCGAGAAACTCCTTCCTGCCTTTAACACACCTACTGGCATTCCTTGGGCAATGGTGAATCTGAAAAGGTAAATTTTATTTAATCCGATTTTTAAAAATTTTTTAGTGTTTATTTTGAGAGACAGTGTGAGTGGAGGAGGGGCAGAGAGAGAGGGAGACACAGAATGTGAAGCAGGCTCCAGGGACCGAGCTAGCAGCAAAGAGCCCGACGCGGGGCTCGAAATCACAAACCGGCGAGATCATGACCTGAGCCGAAGTCGGCCGCTTAACTGACTGAGCCACCCAGGCGCCCCGGTAACTTTTATTTTCATGTGGTTATTCCTGTCCTGAAAGAATTAGATTAACTTAGTGTTAGAAATTCCTAGTGACCAGCCCTCACCATACTTTATAAAAGACGTAAATTGTTTTTCTCTACATATATGCAGAAACGTATTTCTATAAAACGTTCTTTGATTTTTTTTAATAAGTTCTTCACTTTGGAACAGTTCGCCTACCTTACCTGTATTCCAGTGTCTACTGCTTGTTTCTCTAAGACTAAATTTCTCTTCCTCGTCTGCATGTTTCTTTTATTTGCTTATTCATTTCCGTTTCGTGTTGTAATGGATTCAAAGATAAAGGGTTCAAATGATGAGGGAGAATGTAATTCATGATGTTGACTCTGTGATTCTTATTACAGTCTTTGTACCGTTGAAGTTCAAAGTGAACTCTTCAGCATTCTCTGTCCTCTGTTCTGTTCTGATAGAACACATTGGTTTCACGTAGATGATAGAAATTTTTTTGATAACTTTTTAAGTCATGCAAAGATACATAATTAAAATTAAAAGAATAATGTCAGTATATTTAACTTACATTGAAATAATTTATGCCGACTGAAATCTTTGCTGTGTACATTTTTCTCCAGATGAAATTTAGAATTCCTCGTCATGTCGGAGCTTGGAAATTACATGAAAATTTGACTCTTGTTCTCCTCACCCCCAGCAGGAACATTTATTTTTCTGGAGTCATGATTCTACAGCAACTTTATTTGAAAAAAATAATCTATTTTAGTTATTTCTTTCTAATGGAGAGCTTTATAGAGTTCAGATTTCCATTGAGAAATTAGCATTTAATGCTGAACATTAAATTTAACTTTACTATCCCCTGATTTCATGCTCTATATATAATATAAATTACCTCCTTGTGAGGGGAATAATTTGGCTGGAGTTCCTCAGTGACTTACACAATGGCCAAACGCCGTATGTACATCTGTTCTCGTTCCTTATTTTTAGGACAGATTTTTCTGATGGTTCCTTCAGTACCATCGTCAGAATCCTATAACTCACCTAAATAATAAGAATTATTATTAATTTAAAGTTTAATTATGAGATAAAGAAAGACTGGAGGACTTTTTTTTTTTTTTGTCTTTGTGGAAGAAAGCAAAAAAAATCCAGCTTAAATCACAAAACTCGGAACTCCGATTGAGATGACAGTGGAAAGGCGTTCAGCCATCATGTCTTGAACATTTTATAAGTTCAATTTTCATTCGGTTTCTTTGTGTATATTCATACAAATACCCATTTGATTTGAGTTATAGATTAGAAGTATAATTACTTACCTATTTTTTTAAAGGTCTTTTTCTTTTTCTTTTGGTTGAGGTCTGCACAGGTCCCCCACACAGGCCTTCCTCCTCTCTTGCTGCCCGAAAACCAGCCTCTGTTAACCACCCGGCCTGCTCACCGTCTGTGACACGGTGCGGCATACAGAAACACAGACGTGTGCTGGTGCAAGTTTCAACATTTTGTTGGGCTTTTTGGACGCTTGCTTTTGTGCCTCTTTTTTTCCACACTCAACGGTATCTCATGGAAATACTCTTCCCGATCATGTGACAAAGCTCTCAGTCAGTCTTCGCAGTGACTACCCGGGGAACGTACGATAATACGTTGGTTACAATGCTATGTGGAAGTTGCACCATAATTTATTGCATCGTTTCCATATCAGTGGCGTTTGTTTCCATTATTTTGGTACGATGAACATTTTTAACAATGGCATCCTATTATATATGACCTTGTGTAGTGGGGATTTTTCTCTGAAAATGATTCTCAAGATTATGATTTCTGGATCAGAGGCTGTATGTCTTCTTCTTCTTCTTTTTTTTTTAGTTCATTTATTTTTGAGAGAGAGAGAGAATGAACAGGGTAGGGGCAGAGAGAGAGAGAGGGAGACAGGAGACAGAATCCCTAGCAGGCTCCATGTTGCCAGCGAAGCCCGACATGAAGCTCGAACTCACAGCCACAAGATCTTGACTGCGGTCAAAATCGAGAGTCGGGCTGCTTAACTGACTGAGCCACCTAGGCGCCCATGGCTGTGTGTCTTTTTTATTTTTGTGGGACAGATTATCCAATGTAGGATTGCTGGATCAAAGGGTATATGCGCTTTACATTTAATAGTTACTCCCAAAATGTTTTCCAAAAAGACTATCGTTTAATCATATTTCTACCTACAATGTGTGAAAGCACCTGCACGTCTGCAGATGTAAGTTCTGCTTAAGTTTTGATAGACTGATGGCTGTAAAGTGTTACTCATTGTTATTTTCATTTGTATTTTCTGCCCAGTGAAATTGAGCATCATTTTCATAAATTTATTGGACGCTTAGATTTGCTTTTTTGGCTTTCTAATTTTTCGTTCGTGAGTTTTCAGTTTTTATATATTCAAATGTGTCTTTTATAACTTTTGGGTTTACAGTTTTTGTTAAAAAGATTGTCTCCTATATTTTTTTTAATGTTTATTTATTTTGAGGGGGAAAAAGAGAGACAGAGAGACAGAGACAAGAGTGTGAGCAGGGGACGGGCAGAGAGACACAGAATCTGAAGCAGGCTCCAGGCTCAGAGCTGTCAGCACAGAGCCCGACGCGGGGCTCGAACTGATGGACTGTGAGATCATGACCTGAACTTAAGTCAGACGCTTAACTGACTAAGCCATCCAGGCGCCCCCTCCTTTGATATTTTTTATGTCTTCTAGATTTCTATTAAAGGTTCTATAATACTGCTTTTTCAAAAAAAATCAAGTAAAGTGTTAGCTGCGGATTTCTCTTCAATTGCGTTTGTTGGGTTGAGGATGTTTCCTTCTCTCCCTGTTTTACATAGAGTTTTTATCATGAGTGGATGTTGAATATTGCCAGATAACTCTCTGTCTTCGTCTGTGGTGATCATAACATTTTTCACCTTTATTCTGTTAATATGGTAAATTGTGAGATTTTCAAATGTTCAGCCAACTTTGAATTCCTGGGGTAGTGCTTGGCCGTAATATATTATCCTCTTTATGTGTGGCTGTGTTTGGTATTAGAGTTATCTGGCTTCATGAGATGAAATAGGGAATAGTTTCTCTTCCCCTGTTTTCTGAAAGCACTGGTGTTACTTCTTCCTTAAATGTTTGATAGATTCACCTACACAACCATCTGGGCTGGAAATTTTCTCATGAGGTTTCAATAACAAATTCAACTCTGTGTGTGTGTTATGTGTGTGTGTACATATATATTCAACATATCGTATATATATCTGATGTAAATGTATAGATGGCTATTCAGATTTTATTTTCATTTTGTGTCAGTTTAATAGTATTAGTAAGGAATTGATCCATTTCATGGAAGTTATCCCAGATTTTGGTGTGCAGTTGTACGTGTTACTTTCTTATTCCTTTCATGTTTCTAGGCTTTATAGTGATAACCCCTCTTTCATTCTTGATACTGGTAGTTTGTTTTCTCTTTTTATCAATCCTGGTCGGCATTTATCAGTTTTCTTAACCTTTTCAAAGAACTAACTTTCGTTTCTAGCTGCATTTAGTAACATTAATTCTACAATTTATGTTTTCTGTCTCATTGATTTTAGGTTTTTTTTCTTTTTCATACTTATTTAGCTCTTTCTAAAGCTTTTCATTGGAACTCTGAGTTTTACCTTTCTCTTTTATCCCTAATAAGCATTTTTTCCATAAGAATTTTATTTATTTATTTCTTATAAGAATTTTAAAGCTGTAAATTTCTCTCTAATGACATCCCAGAAATTTTGATATGGTTTCTTTTCATTATTCAGTTAAAGTATTTTATAATTTTCCTTAGGATATCCTCTGTGACAAATCAGTTATTCCTAGTTGTGTTGTTTAATTTGCCAACTTCTAGAATCAGTAAGATATCTTAGATACTTTATTGTTTTGATTTCTAATTTAATTGTGATCACAGAAGATACTCAGTATAATTTCAGTCCCTTTAAAGTATCGTGTCTTGTTTATGGCTCAGCATATGGTCTTTGTTGGTAAATACGCTTGAATCTGTATTCTGCAGTTGGGATAATGTTCTGTCCTAGGTTAAGCTAGGTGATGGTGTTGTGTGGGTTATCTGTCTCCTAAAGATTTTTAATTAACTTAATGAAGTTAATTAATGGTATACTTCTTTTATGAGTTGCTGAGATGAAGTGTTAAACTATTTCCAAATGTGATTGCAGAATTACCTACTTCACTCTATTTCTGTCAGATTTTTGCTTCCTGTGTTTTTAAACTTTCCTTTTGAGGTACTTAATGTTTATGATCTTTCTGATGGCTCCCCCCTTCTGTCATTGTGATGCGCTCTTCTTCATCTCTGGTGATATTTTCACTTGGAAGTTCGTTTTATCAGATGTTAGTAGCTACTCCACCCTATTCTTGTGCTTACTACTTTCCTGATGTATTTTTTTCACTTTCAACTCAACCGTCTTATAATCTTAGTCCTTTTGGAGACAGCACGTAGTTGGACTTTGCTGGTGTGAAGATACCTGCCTTCTAAGCAGTTAACGTGGAATGTAATTGTTGCTGCAGTCTGATTTAAGTTCTGTTTTATCTTCCTTCATTTCCTTTGTTCTAACATATTTTGAATTGACAAATATTCTGCTTTAGTTTATTAGTGTTTTTATTTAACTAACATTATATTTTGGGGGTGGTTGCTATAAAATCACAGAGTACATAGTTAATTTTTCATTTAACAGAGTTAATATTGTACTGCTTCTGTATAGTAACATTTCAACCCTACTTTTCCATTCATATCCTTCCTCACATGCTTTATATGCCATAGTTGTGAAATGAATTGCGTTTAATACACTCTAAATCTCAAAATACATTGTTAAAATATTAGTTTAAACAGACCTGTTTACTTTATAGAATTGAGGGGAATAATATTCCAGTATTTACCCAGGGGGTTGCTATGTCTAGTGCTCTTCATTTCTCTTTGAAGATCTGACCTTTAATCCGATACCACTTCATTTCAGCCTGAAAAAACTTAGCATTTCTTGTAATGCTCATTTGCAGGCTTGAATTCTCACTTGAATTTCTTTGTTTGAAAAGTGTTTTACTTTGCATTTATTCTTAATGGGTTTTATTTTTAGTGCATGTAAAATTTTTGATGATCAGTTTTTCTTTCTGCACTTTAAAAACATTGTTTCTCATGGTTTCCATCGTTTCTGATTAAGTCAGCATTTAAATGATTGTTGTCCTATATATGTATATAATCTTTTTTTCCTCTAAATCCTTTTAAGATTTTTTTTGTTTGTTTGTTTTTTGTTTTCAGCAGTTTGATTAAGATGTGCCTCAGGTTTCTTTTGGTTGTTGTTCCCTCTGTGTCCTCCTCAGGCTTCGCTGACGAGCTGTTGAATCTGAGTATTTAGGTCTTTCACCAAATATAATGGTAAAATTTTGGCCATTAATTCTTCGGATTTTTTTTCTGCCCCTTTCTTTACCTCCTTCTGAAATGTCATTTACTTGTATTTCAGAATTTTCATTTTTGTCTCATGGTCCCTGAAGCCTTTGTTGATATTTTTTAATCTTTTTTATTTTTTCTATGTTCTTTAGACTGAATAATTTCCATTGATCTATCTCGTGTTCACTGACTCTTTCCTATGTTGCTCTAATCTGCTCTTAAACCCATCCAGTGGAGTTTTTACAATTTCTATCTGATTCTGTCTAATTCTGTTTCTGAGATAGAGATTTTCTGTCTTTTCATGAATTGTGAACACATTTTTCTATGTTTCGTAAAGCATAGTTAGAATACCCGGTTTAAGGTCTTAACTGTTTCTAATCCTTGGGCCACCTTGGAGCTGGTCTTATTGATCAGCTTTTCACTCGAGGCTAGGTAACATTTTGAACAAATCCTGGACATTCTGAAAATTTTGTTGTGGAAATTCTGGATTCTGTTATGTTTAGGGGTGTGTTGTGAGAGAGAGGGAGAGGGAGAGATATTAAGTAATCCTTTAACTTAATTCTTAGTTGGATTCAAACGTCAAACAATGTCTCAATTCATTTCATTTCTTTTTCTTTAACTGTGTTGCTCTGAGTCTGTTCTCAACATTGCTGATTCACACGGCACAAAGTTCATGTCTCAGTTCTGCCTAGTATGGCCTTTGACTTTGGGGTAAAAGCTGTAAGAAAGTGTGAAACTTACCCCATACTTGCCTATATTTACAAGTTTCCAGTGTCCTTGGAATCTGACCACTTTTGTTTATTCTCCAGTGACTTTAGGCCACTTTGTAGTTTGTCTAGAGTTTATAATTTTTTTCTGCCGGAGAGATTAGTTAAGTCATTGGAAGATTTCTGGGTCATAATGAGAGCAGAAATTAGAAAAATTTTGTCAGATTTATTCATAGATTCTTGATTTTTAATGTTCTGCAGGAGAGATTAGTTAAGTCATTAGAAGATTTCAGGGTCATAACGAGAACAGAGATTAGAAAAATTTTGTTAGATTTACCCATAGATCCTTGAGTTAAAAAACACTATAATAAATGGTATTATTTAAAATTTTTCATTCCCTACTACTGGAACATAGAATATAGTTATTTTTGTAAACTTATTTTGAATTCAGTGATCTTGCTGACTTTGAATCCTCTTGTTCAATAGCAATAATTTATCTGAGATTTTTTTGTACTTTCTTTATTTACAGGCATCTCATTTTTGAATAGGGACAGTTTTGGTTTTACCCCTTCTCCCTTACTTTACTGGCTAGAATTTACAGTATTGAATAGAAATGGTGACCCAAGGATACTCTTGTTTAGTGGAAAGTGAGTTTTTACCATTAAGTGTGATGCTAGTCGTAAGACATTTTTATTATCTCTAATATTTTAAGAGGTTCTTTTTTAAAATCATGTACTGTTAAACTTTTTCAATTTTTCTGTAGTTATTGAAATGTTGACCAGAATTTCATTCCTCTTTTTATTGCAGGCATTTAACATTGTTTTCCAGTGAGAAACCATTATGGTATTCAGGGAATAAATCCAGTTTGATCATGACGTACTACTGTTCTTTTTATACATTGCTGGATTTTATTTGCTGATATGTCGTTTGGGGTCGTCGTCTCTTTTTCACATATGAGATTGGTGTGTGCTCTCTCATGCGCTTGTCTGGGTTTAATATCTAGGTGGTTCTCTTTCAAAACGTGTTGGGTAGTGATTCTTCTCTGTAAGAGTCTGTTTAAGATTTTTTTTTAATAATCCTGAGATGCTTGGTAGAAGCTTCTGGTAAAGTTACTTGGTTCTAGATTTTATTTTGAGTAAGTTTTGATACTGCTGATATAATGTCTTTTGTCACTTAATAAGTTACATTAGATCATTTGTTTCTGTTTTCTGTTCAAGTAAATTTTAGTAATTTGTGTGTTCATAAGACTGTCCATCAGGCACAGTACATTGCACTCTTGTATTATTTGTTTACTCTCTGTGTTATCTGTTATGTATCTTCCTTTTTCTACTGATATTATACATTCAGTAAAAGATAGCATTTAAATTTTAGCTGAAGTCTCCTAAGCAACATACGATAGATATTTTAGGTGAATCACACAGTTTTTGTTTAGTTTTTCATAGGAAGCACAAAATATGAATCTTTGGCGTGGTACATTTATAAACATGATCTTATTTAATTCTCACAGTATCCATATGAAGTAGACATCTTATTTTATACATGAGGAAATTGGACATATCAAGGGCACATCGGGGTCTGTCTCCTCACAGTTGGTCTGTGCTTCTATCATTTTCTTCTAAGTTTTTATTTAAATCCCAGACAGTTAACATCCAGTATAATATTAGTTTCAAGTGTACCATGTAATGATTCGGCACTTTTTTACATCATCTGGGGTTCACAACAGGTACTACATCATCTGGGGTTCACAAAAGGTACTACATCATCTGGGGTTCACAAAAGGTACTACATCATCTGGGGTTCACAACAGGTATGTATACTCCTCAATCCCCATCACCGGTTTAACCCTCCCCGCCTCCCCGCTGGTAATCACCAGTTTGTTCTGTATAGCTAGGCGTCTGTTTCTTGATTTGCCTCTCTCTTTCTCTGTCTCTCTCTCTTTTTATCCCCCTTTGCTTGCTTGTTTTGTTTCTCAGATTCCACATATTAGTAAAATCACATAGTATTTGTGGTTTCTCTGATGGACCTATTTCGCTTAGCCAAATACTCTCTTGTTCCACCCATGTCATTGCAAATGGCAAGATTTCATTCCTTTTTATGGCTGAGTAATACTCCGTTGTGTGTGTGTGTGTGAACAAGTGTATATACACACCAGTTCTTTATCCATTCATCAGTCAGTGGACACTTGGGCTGCTTCCATGACTTGGCTATTGTAGATAATGCTGCTACAAACATCGGGGTGCACATTCCCCTTCGAATTAGTAATTTTGTGCTCTCTGAGTAAATACCTCGTAGTGCAATTCCTGGGTCATAGGGTAGTTCTATTTTTAACTTTTTGAGGAATCTCCATAGTGTTTTCCAGAGCGGCTGCCCCAGCTTGCATTCCTGCCAATAGTGCAGGAGGGCTCCCCTTTCTCCACATCCTCGCCATTACCTCTTGTTTCTTATGTTGTTGATTTTAGCCATTTTGACAGGTGTGAGGTGACGCCTCACTGTAGTTTTGATTTGCATTTCCCTGATGAAGTGATGTTGAGCATCTTTTCATGCGTCTGTTGGCCAATTGCGTATCTTCGTTGGAAAAATGTCTGTTCATGTCTTCTGCCCATTTTTTAATTGGATTATTCATTTTTCAGGTGTTCTTTATATATTGAATATTAACCCTTTTTCAGCTGTGTTATTTGCAAATATCTTCTCCCGTTCCATAGGTTGTCTTTTAGTTTTGCTGATTGTTTCCTTTACTGTGCAGAAGCTTTTTATTTTGATGAAGTCCCATAGTTTAGTTCTGCTTTTGTTTGCCTTGCCTCAGGAGACATAGCCAGAAAGAAGTTCTGTGGCCAGTGTCAGAGAAGTGACTGCCTGTGTTCCTTTCCAGGGTTTTTATGGTTTCAGGTCTCACATTTAGGTCTTCAGTGCATTTTGAATTTATTTTTGTGTGTGGTGTAAGAAAGTGGGCCAGTTTCATTCTTCTGCATGTTGCTGTCCAGTTCTCCAGCACCATTTGTTGGAGAGAAGGTCTTGCATATTCTTTCCTGCTTTGTTGAAGATTATTGGACCATACAGTTGTGGGTTTTCGATTCTGTTCTGTTGTTCCACGCATCAGTTTTTGTGCCACTACCGTACCGTTCTGATCACTACAGCTCTGTAATATAACTTGAAGTCCAGAATTGTGATGCCCCCAGGTTTGCTTTTCTTTTTCAGAATTGCTTTGACCATTTGGGGCCTTTTGTGGTTCCATGCAAATTTGAGGGACTGTTTGTTCTGGCTGTGTGAAAAATGCTGTTGATATTTTGATAGTGATTTCACTAAATATGTAGATTGCTTTGAGTAGTATAGACATTTTAATGGTATTTGTTCTTCCATTCCAAGAGCTTGGAATGTCTTTCCATTTCTTTGTGTCTTCTTAAGTTTCTTTCATCAGTGTTTTATAGTTTTCCGAGTATGTCTTTGACTTCTTTAGTTAGGTTTATTCCTAGGTATCTTATTACTTTTGGTGCAGTTGTAAATGGGATTGATTCCTTAATTTCTCTTTGAGTGAATTTCCTGTGTCATTATTGTTGTATAGAAATGCAGCAGATTTCACTCTGTCTTTAGCTTCAAAGAACATACTAGGACTGCATTGTTGTGATTATCAGGGGAACGAACATGGCAGGTACCCAGATGTCACGTTATAAAGTAGAAGGCATCAGTGTGCAATCAGCATGATATGAGATCATCAGAGAAAAGGAAGTTTATGTTCATTTAAGAAGATCAGGGAGTTTTCATGGAGTGCTTTAATTTGCTTTTATAAGGAAGTATTATATTAATAGGTGATACAAATGGGGTAGGGCGTTTTGAGTGGAGGAAATAGTTTCACCAAAAAAGAGATGTGGAGATGAGAAACCATAGATGAGAAAATATAGGGGAGAAAATGGAAGTTTTAGAGGAAGGCCTGGTGATGAAATATGGGGGACCAGTATATAAGAACTTCCAAATGCCTCTGCTAATCCTTTAAGTAAGGAGATTTATGAAAGGGCAGAAGTGCCATTTCTGTAAAGAGGCTTAACCTTTAACTGGAACGCTTGCCTTGGAGTTACTGAGGTAAATTTTATTATCAGGAGATTGAAGGAAGATCTTGAGGGAGTGTATTTGAAATTCTTTTCTCTGAAAAAGTAGCAAGATGTACGTAGGACAGAAGTGAAGAAGGTTACTTCACTTCTGGGGGGTTAACTCTTAGAACAGACTGGAAGCACTTTCTTGGAGTTTTTTTTGCCTTCCTGAAGGCAACAACATCCAAAGGCAGTGTTGTTCAACTCCTACATTAGATTGAATTCTCTTGCTCTGTGCATCCATCCAACAGAACCTTGCTTGTTTTGTTCACCATCATATTCTTAACACTCAACGTGGTGACTGTGTTCCAATGACACCTATCCCAGATAGAAGTCTGATATATATAGTATAATTCTTACATGGTTGGCAGAAGCACGATGAATGAAGCTAAACTGAATATGCAGAATACAAGCTGAGCCCAGCAAAAACCCATATTTGGAAGGCCCCATTAAAAACAGAGCAGAAGGAACCACGCGGAGATTAAGGTTCCTAGCCAACAGTTTCGGTATCCTCCACATAAACCTCAGACTGCTGTGTCACTGAATTTCTTCAGCTTGACCCGGAAGGAAATTCCATTATCATACACAGCTCAGCAAAGAGTTCTAAGAAGAAATTGTCTACTGTGATTTGGGGTAAGTACTTAGCTTGGATAGATCTCTCATTATTCAAGAAGGAGTCGGTAACAATTAGGACCTTTAAAAGACAGACAAAGATGTAAAGAGACAAAAAAACAGATTCTTAACTACAGAGAACAAACAGATGGTTACCAGAGGGAAGGTGGGTAACCGGTAGGTGAAGTAGGTGTTGGGGATTAAGAGTACACTTATCGTAGGGCGCCTGGGTGGCTCAGTCCGTTGAGTATCCGACTCCTGTTTCAGCTCAAGTCATGATCTCACAGTTTCATGAGTTTGAGCCTCACGTCGGGGCTCTGTGCTGGCAGCACGGAGCCGTTGGGATTCACTCTCTCTCCCTCTCTCTCTGCCCCTCCCCAACTTGCGCTGTCTCTGTCTTTCTCGAGATAAATAAATAAACTTGAAAGTGCACTTCTAATGTGAGTACTGAGTATGTGTAAAATTGTTGAATCACTGTATTGTACACCTGAAACTGATATAACACTCTGTTAACTATGCTGGAATTTTAAAACAAAAGATGGCAAACCTTAAAATTTGCAGAGCTCAGTCAACAAGGCAGAGAAAATAGTCATTTAACAAAGTTTTACCTTAAGAAATATTTAAATTTTAAACATATGCTTCTCTTGAATTTTTCAATCATGTTGAACTTAAAGCTTTTATAAAATAGTATGCATAAAATATAAGGAGAATAACAAACTAGAACAGTGTTAATTGCAGTAGTAGTATTAATATATGAGTGTCATTCTTAATATATAAATATGGTTAAAGATAAACATTAAAACCTTAGTAATCTTCAGTCACCTTAGTAATCAAAAACATTTAGATTTGAAATAAAATTGTATTTTCTTACCTAGAAAATTGACAAAAGGAAATTTGTATTATTTAGGACCGACAAAGTGAAGAAGTGAGAACCACATAAGTTGTTAGAATTGGAAATTGTAATAACTTGGAAGATAGATGGACAGTAGGTTTTAGAAACTTTGAAATATGCCTGCCCTTTGACCGTATAATTTCACTTCTAGAAATTTATCTTAATACAAAGTAGGTGAAAGTATTTACAAAGGTTTAATTGTGAGGATGCTCATAGCAGTGATGTTTATATTAACAAAAATAGAATTACATTAAATACAGAACAGTGGCATGTCCCTATAGTGAACGGTGACAAAGCTGTTCAAAATGGTGTTCTGAAAGTGAACTTTGAAGAAAGATAATACTCGCGACACTAGTGTTCAGTGTAAAAGCAGTATATACAAGACTGTGACCCTGGTTTTATATTACATAAGCCTACGCCGTCACTTCTAAGTAGGAATAAGCATTCACTTTCTTACTATGTCTTCTTTTCCTCCTTCTCCTAACACTACATAAAGCAACAATAAAATAGATTCCTTCCTCGTTTCTCCCTTTCTCCCTCTCCCTTCTCACTCCCTCCCACTCTCTCCCTTTTCTGCCCTTTGCTTTTTCTCTTTTTATTTACAAAGATACTTTAAGGAAAGGAAAACATGTATTGGGTGAATACACATGTATGAAATAGCATATACTCACCATGAAGTGAGTCGTCAGGTCCAGACCCCTAGTCTTTTAGGTAAGCCACTATTACAAATTTCTTGCGTATCCTTCCAGACAGGTAATGTACTTTATATATGCCTGCATGCCCTTGGCTGTATGTGGTGGTTACTTGTGATTTTCATTTATCAGTAGGTCTTGAAAATTATTCCATATCAACACTTAACGTATATTTACTGCATTCTCTTTTTATGTTTATTTATTTTTAAGAGAGAGAGAAAGAGCGTGCTTACAGGAACACACGGGGTGGGGGCAGAGAGAGAGAGAGAGAGAGAGAGAGAGAGAATCCCAAGCAGGCTCTGCACTGTCAGTGCAAAACCCAACTTGGGGCTCAATCTCACAACCCTAAACCGAAATCAAGAGTTGAACACTTAACCGACTGAGCCACCCAGGCGCCGCTACTAATTATTTTTAAGAACTTTATAACAGCAGTGATTATGAAAGTATGATAATTAATTTAAAATGAATCTGATATTAATGAACTGTGAAATTATTTCCATATTTTTGCTATTAAAAACCACTGGGAGCAGTCCTGCGTATGCTGGGAGCCGCGCGCGCGTGTGTACGTGTGTGCACCTGTATGTGTGGTGGGGTGTCTTTGGCAGAAAGGCTGGATCAAAGAGTTCTGTGCCTGTTTCACTCTGACGGACACGAAGAGGATATACCAGTTGACATTTTCACAATGAATGTGTGAGAGTGCGTCTTATCTAACACTTTGCAAATACGGTTTATTTTTATCAGATAGGCACAAAATGAAATCTTAATATTCATTTCACTGATTTTTGAGTGAGATTGGGTACATTTTATTCAGTGCACAGCTTTCTTTTACCTTTTCTCTGTTTTCTAGTGGATATTTTAAAGAAATCAATCCTTAAGATCTTTTTGTCTTAGCTAAATCAATACTTTGTCATATATGTTGCAAATACTCTTTGCTCTTTTTTAGGGGAGGTTTTTCTTCAAAGATTTACATGTTTTCTAGTATAATAATGGTTTGATTTCTCTCTTATAGCTTCGATCCATTTGGAATGTGTTGTGGTATAGGAAGGAAGATAAAAACTGAACTTTGTTTTTTTTTCAAGACGTTTAGGTTATTCCTCTGACATTTATTAAATAACTACTCGTTGCCTACTGAAGTAATAATTTTACGATAAAATATAATAAAATGTAAAAAGTATTTCCAAATGTATGTGAATCTGTTTTCTAGACTTTATTCTGTTGCAGTGATTAGTGTATTTATTTTAACTCTACATTGATTTAATTACTGTGCTATAATTGCTTTACCGTCTGGTTGTACTTGTCCCTTTAGTATCCAATTTTTCAGTATCCGCTTTTCTGGCATGTTTATTTTCTTTATATGAAATTTAGAATTATGCGTCTAGTTTATTTATTTTTTTTTTTGATCTTCTATAGTTGGGTTTGCACTAAATTTTGAAATTGACTAGGGAACATCTTTCATTAAGTCTTCCTTTCCCATATAGTAAGTTCTGTCTTTTCGTTTCTTTAAATCTTATTTTATGTCAGTCAGTAGAGGTATAAGGCTTCTTTTACATAGATTCTGAACACTTAAGTTCACTTCAAAATGCTTACCCTTTTAAATATTTATTGATACCTTTTGGGGGCATAAATTCTAGAGGAAAACATAGAGAAGGACCTTATGTCATCTGGACACCAAAAGATTTCTACCATGATAAAAAGCCTGGAAGTTGTACAGCCTTGATTAGGGGAGTACAATCACATTAGACATCACATTAAAGACATCACATTAAAATCAAGAATAAGAAAGCATTTCACATTTTTCTGGAGGTTTTAACAAGTGTTACCAAATAGGAAAAGGAATAATGTGAAGATATGGATTAGAGGCAAAATTATAGTTAATAACAGATCATATGATTGCTTTCCTGGAAGAGAAAGAAGATGATCAGTTGAAAAACCATCAGAATAATAAAGAATTGAATACATTGGCCAGTTAAAAATTTAAAACATCTTTTGAACACTAAGGATATTAGGTTGAAACTCTGGGCAGAAACTCCTGCCTTAGTAAAGGACTAAACCAGCCACGGAGTAAAGACAACGTAGATCCGTCCTAGAGCAAAGCCTGAAAACAGTCCTTGTAAGAGCCGAGCTGTTCACAGGGTTTTTAACTGTCAGGAGAAAATTGAAAATGTTTCAAAGGAAGGTAATAAAATTCATATATTCAGGAGAATGTAACCTATAATCAGGAGGAAAACAATTGTCAGTAGAAACATGCACAAATAACAGGTGAGGCAGAGCACAGGAAAGGACTTTAAAATAGTTATTATAAGTATGCTCAGGGATTTAAAGGGAAATATGAACCAGATGAGAAGAGAGATTTTATAAAGGACTAAATGGAACTTGTTGTGGTGAGAAATATATGAAATAAAAACTTCACTTGACTAGCTCAGCAGCAATTTTAACACTGTATCAGGCAAAATCCACGAGCTTGAAGACATAGCAGTAGAAACCACCCAAACCAAAGGAAGCACAGAAAGAAAAATGAAAAGAGAGTAGCCAGTGACCTGCAGGACAATATCGGATGTTTAGCATACATATAGTGGAGGGGTTGGGGGTGGGGGAGGGGCAGGAGGAGCAGCAGAAAAACTTAAAGAAGAAATGACCCCAAATTTTCCACATTTGATGAATTACTATAAATCCGGACACTTGATCCCAGACACTTGATGAAACCCAAACAAGGTAAAATAAAGAAGCATAATGAATGGGTGAAAATCAATGAAAAAAAAAATCTTTTTTCAACACCAGAGGAGAAGCGACATTAAGCACAGGGAACAAGGGTAGAAGTATTGCTTGCTTCTTGTCTGAGGCAGTACAAGCAAAAGATAATGGAATGCATGTCGAAAGTGCTGAAAGAGAAAAGTCAGTCATAGAATTCTGTAATCATTGACAATAGTTTTCAAAACTGAAGGTGAAATCAAGACGTTTGAAGACAAACAAAAGCATGAAGAATTTATTGCCAGCAGGCCTCTGCTACCAGAAGTGTTAAAGGAACTTTTAATGACACCAGTGGAAAGGCAGAGCCACATAAAGCAATGGAAGGACAGCTGAAAGAGTCAATACATGAATAAAAAATATAAAACGCTTACTTCTTTTGTCTTACAGTTTTCTTTAAAAGATAACTGGCTATTTAAAGCAAGCATAACTGCACCCTGGAGGTGTGTGATATATGTAGCAGAGAAGTGTGTGACGACACTAGCACAGGGGGTGGCACGAGGGTGTGGCAGTATACTGTCGTCGTGTTGTTACGTTACGTGTGAAGGGCTGTGATATTTGCAAGGATACTGCGGTAGGTTATTGGTACGTATTGTAATCTATAAAGCAGTCATACCCACAAAAATAAGCCAGCGAAGAAACGGAAATACTAAAGAACACTCAGTCCAGATAAAGGCAGGAAAGAGGACCAAGGAAATAATCGTAAAATACAGACATCAAAAAAGCAAAATATTGGGCCTATGTTGGTGGAATATAAAACGGAATAGCCAGTTTGCAAAACCAATTTTATACAGTTAGAACAGAGTTATTCTATGACCCAGAAATTTTACGCCTAAGTTGCTTATGTGCCCAAGAGAAATGAAAGCAGGTTCGTACAAAGGTTGTTCATCACAACCCCATTCATAACAGCTCCAGACTATAAACAACCGCAACCGCAGTGTTTATCTAACAGGTGCGTAACTCAGTAGTGTGGCGTTAAGACAGTAGGGCACCACCTTGTAATAAAAAGACTTGAACTGCTGAGATGGCAATATGGATGAATCTCAGAGATGTGGTGCATGGGAGAGTCAGATGCCAGAGAGTGTATACTGTCTGGTTATGTTCACATAAAATTCTAGGACATACGGAACTAATGAATAATGTGAGAAACTAGATTAATGGTTTGTTTGAGACGGGGTGGAGGGAAAGTGTGATTTGACTGCAAAGTTGTCTGAGGACAGAATTGGAGAGATTGGCTTGATTCTTACACCAGCATGTTCATTTGCCAAAGATCTTGAAACTCTGTGTCTAAATTGATGCATTTCTGTATTAAGTCATACCTCAGTGTGTTTCTTTGAAAAGAAAAATAGACCAGAGTTGGCTGAGGGGCTATGAAAAAAAAAAAAGGCAACAAAAAATACCATTGATCTATAATTGAAGACATTCTTAAATTTGAAAAAATATTAGAAGAAATGTTTGGAAAAAATAAAAAATAGAAATAAATGACCAATCAACATATAAGTGAAGTTAAATCCTAACATAATCATTCAAATTATGCTTATGTAGGTATGAAATTTTCTGAAAGACTAGATGAGAAAGTCAGAACAAAGGCTGGCTTTGGAGCTGGGAACTGATGGAAGAAGTTACAAGACTTAGAGGGAGATTTTTTACTTTGTGCTATGTTTCATATATATAGTTTTTAAGTTTTTATTTAAATTCCAGTCAGTTCACATGCAGTGTAATATTACTTTTGGGTGCGCGTTATGCTGAGTCAGCACTTCCATACATCCCCTGCCACTCCTCAGTGACCAGTGCACGTCTTACTCCCCATCCCCGCCTCAGCCCATCCCCGCCTCAGCCCATCCCCACATCCCTCCCCTCTGGGAACCATGTGTTTTCTGTAGTTAAAAGTCTGTTTCATAATCTTTTGAATTTTAAATCATTGACTATATGACCTTTCCCTTCTCCCCCATTGAGTGAAAATGTTAACAAAAATGAGATTTCACATTAAAATAAAAATTAAGGAAACGGTTGCATTTATTTTTTGCCAATTTTTTTTTTTTAAATACAACCTCTCGTGGATAAGGATGTGGGAGGAAGGTCGTTCTCTCATCACAGCTGTCCGTGTACCTGGCATCCTCGAAGAAGCGTCTGTCAGAAGTTCTTAAAACTCGTTCCTTTTGACCCAGCCATTCCACCTCTGCAGTTTACTGTAAGGAAATAATTAGAGGCATGGACTAAGACATACGTGAAATGGTATTTATCATAGCCTATTTCATGAGAACAGAGGCATAAGTACATATCGCATGTCCAAGAGGAAGGCTATTGGGTAAGCAGGTTTTGGTGGTACAGAACAAAACAATGCAGCCACTTAAATGTCATAGGGAAAATATTTACATTACACTAAATTTAAAAAAACATGTCATATAATGAGGGAAACCAGAAAGCATTTTGTTTATAAGTGTACAGTTAAGTGTACAATTACACCCAAGAGTGAATGGAGGAGCTGTTAAGTTATTTACTTGATTTCTTATGTTTAAAGACTGACAAATCAGTTTTATTTTATTGGGTGACCTTTCAAATAGTTTTATTCAAAAATAATTTTCCAAAATGAAACCATTTCTAAACAAATACAGACTTACATCCTTGTATTTTTCCAAATTTGAAATTACTGGTACCTTCAGTTGACTCTTTCGTATGCTTTTGTTTTAGAAGGTATTCTCTCTACAGTTGCTCAGACGAAATTCTGCTCAAAAAGCAGAATATTCTCAAGTCTCCATTTTTTGCAATTTAAAGTGTGCGAATATTTTAACCCAGGTAATTTCACAAATGTGATTCTTTTTGTTCAGAGTACTTTCTACATAAAACTTTTTTTTTTTTAAATCAAGTATAATGAACATATATTGTTATAATAGTTTCAGGTATACGTTACCATGATTCAGCCCTTGTATACATTTCTCAGTGTTCATCAATCAATCTGCCCACCCACCTCTCCTCTGGCAACTACTAGTTTGTTCTTTGTATTTAAGAGTTTTTGTCTCTTTTTTTGTTTTTTTTGTCTCTTTTCCTTTGTTCATTTGTTTTGTTTCTTAAATTCCATATATGAGCGAAATCATACGGTATTTGTCTTTCTCTGACTTATTTCACTTAGCATTATACTGTCTGGATTCAACCATGTTGTTGCAAATGGCAAGATTTCATTTTTTATGGTTGAGAAATATTCCACTGTGTATATATGTATATATACCATATCTTTTTAATCCATTCATCTATCAGCGGCAAAATTGGATTACTTCTCTCTCTTGGCTATTGTAAATAATGCTGCAGTAAACATAGGGGTGCATTTTGGAATTCGTGTTTTCATATTCTTTGGATAAATACCCAGTAGTGGAATTACTAGAGGATAGGGTAGTTCTGTTTTTAACTCTTGAGGAACCTCCATAGTGTTTCCACAGTGGCTGCATCAGCTTGTATTCCCATCACTGGTCCTGGAGGGTCCCGGTTTCTCCACATCCTCACCAACACCATCACCAACACCATTAGCCATTCTGACAGGCGTGAGGTGATCTCTCATTGTGGCTTTGATTTCCATGATGATGAGTGATATTGAGCATCTTTTCATGTATCTGTTGGTTATTCTGTTTTCTGTGGGAAATTGTCCATCCAAGTCCTCTGGCCATTTTTTTTATTGGATTATTTGGGGTTTTTTTGGTGTACAACTTCTGTTTTTAATTTGCTTTAGTATTTCTTCTAATTTAGCTGATGCAAAATCGTAAGTTTTCTCAATTTTTTTCCATCGAAGTGTAGAAATATATTTAATTAAAAATAGGAACTCCATCAGGAGTCTTCCTATAAGTCAAGATATTCCCATTTAAAAATTATACATTGTTTGCATTTATATCATTTAATTTTTTAGTTCCTCCTTTGCTTTCGCTGAGGTAAATTTCAGCGTCAGCCTGTTCATGTGCTTTGTTTTCAATAATTGCAGTACACTAAAAAATTCATTTCTCGAATTCGTTGATTAAAGGTTTTCAATGGACTTTGAACAAAACAAAAGCAAAAGATAGATCACTCCTTATGAAAAACATTTCATACAATAATAGGACACATAGGTTGATTTGCCTTGTAAATCACCAGAAGCTTATCAAACATTTGTAAACTCCGGTTGCTGGTGGTCAGTCCAGAGAGAGAGATCCTGGCTTTGCTTGCTTGTTTGTTTTTATTTTTTGGTATTCGTTTCATATTTTTTTATTCAGTTTCTCTGACATATATATGTGTGTGTACATTTTAATATCTACCCCTTTGAGTTGTCATCAGTGAAGAATTGCAGCGTTGGCATGAAATCATGAGCTGGTTGTCTTGGCAGCTCATCACCTCATCAGTGTTCTGTCGTCTTCTTTGGGTTTCATAGATTTTTTTTATGTTTCTGAGTTGTCAGGATATATGTAGATATCAAATTTAATATTTTAGATTGTTCCTGTGAGGTTGGGTGTAAAGTATGTGAAAAATCTTGTTTAGAATTTAGCGTTTTGAAAGTGTTTAAATGCACTTCGAATGAAGTGCGTTCAAAGTTGGGACCTCTGGACAGAAAGTTTTTGTAGGGAAGAGGAAGCTGTTAGACTTCTGAGGGACTCCGTGTTTATACTTGACCACACTGTAATCCATTCACCGCGCTGAGGCCTAGGTAATCTTTCTAAGTGGTATGCTTTATTCCTTAAATATGATGTTATATTTCTTAAAATCCTCCATGACTTTCCATTACACTGAGAATAACATTTTTTAAATTTAGCATGGCCTTCACAGAATTCTTGTATAGTCACGACTGTGCCTAGCTGTCAGCCTCACCCGGTGTCATTCACTTCCCTCTCCTGAGCTCCAGCCACACCAGCCGCGTGCCTTTTCCTCAGGGTCGTTGCATTTGTTGTTTCCTCTACTGGGAAGCCTCTTCTTCTCCTTCTCTTAATGTGGGTTTCAGTGCGAATTGTGTCATTTCAGAAACAGTTTCTCAGAACACCGTATATAAAGAACCTTTCTTTTAACTTCCCTTCTATTACTAGTACTTAGTATTCTATTTCTCTATGAAATTTTCTTAGTAACAATTATCGCTGTTTAAAATGGTAGTGTCGGAGCAGGAATGTGATAGGTCAGGCTCACCACTGTATCTTCAGAGCATGGTAGGCGCTTACTGTTTGGAAATGAAGAACTGTTCTGTGTTCTCCTTTGGTTCTCACTTCTAGCTACAAAAAAATATCTGGAGTATTTTCCTAGCGTATTTTCAAGGACAGTATGAAAATAGCACCAAATAATTAAAGAACTTAATCCATTTTATTGTTTTCTCAAGACAGATAAATAGTAACGGTATATTGAATTGGCAGCATACAAGCGGATATAAAATAAGAGAAAGATTTATATTTTTACTTCCTCCTGAAAGTAGAAAAGACCCTGGAGAATGGTTTAAAGTTCTCATAGGAATAATCCGTCAACTCTGGTACTTGAATAATTAGCCTAGACTTCCTGTTCCAACCACGGAATAGCTTATATCAGACTAATCCTCCCATATAAAACCCAGTCATAACAGCTAAACCGAGCGGTTTGATGGCATTGGAGCAACTAACTCAGGTAGGACTTCCTAGGAGAGCATCATGTCCACATAAATGCTGGCTTTTTCCCTGAGGACATGTTCTAAGTCATGGCACTGGCATAGAGGCCAAGCCTCAAGTGGTGATCATTTGGGGCAGAAGAGACTGTGCTCAGGTCTTAGAGTTGCCAGAATGGCTGAGGCGTGAGGGACAAAAATCTCAGGACAGGAAGTAGTTGCAGAGAAAAAGCCCAACAATTTATGTATACATTCCCCTGAAATTGTTGGCTGATTCTGTAACTTTACATGCATGGGGCAAGACTCGGGGAAACTCAGCAGAAAATAGTAGTTGGAGGCTAAAGGGCAAAGAAAAAAATTTAACAGCCACAGGGTGCTGGGGAGAAAGAAATTAGTGTTCCAGGCGGCCAGGGGAAAGGGCCCTTGTTAATGCCCCAGGCTTTCAGCTGCGGTCCCAGAGGGCACTCCCTAGAAATAGAGGTAGAATGGAAATAGACTCCCCTTAAAGCCTGAAGCTTGAGTAGTCTGCACTCAACCTGTGTTTCAGAAGAAAATTAACCTTTAGAAAGAATATAATGTTCAAACTGTCTGTGGTTTTTCACTTACATAGTGTAGCTTCTAGTAAATTATAAGGCAGGCTGAAAAAAGGCAGGAAGAAACCCTGGAAATATATATGCACAAAAGAAATTTACGTAAGATTATTCACTGTAAAAGTTTTTATTGATAGCAAAATATTAGAAAAATGTTGAAGGACCACCAGCAGAGGATTGATTAAATTATGCTCATGGAATAAAGTGGTTTCTTACACAAGTGTATCAGCATTTGGGGCAGGACAGTTCCTTCTTGTATGACACTGACTTAACCATTCTTGGGCACGTTATATCTTTGGCCCTAACACAATAAATGTAAATTGCACCTTCAAGGTTTGATGCAACTCAGAATCCTCTCAGACATTTTCATATGCCTCTGGGGTGGGGCATTCCCATTGAAAATCATTAATATCATAGAATTCTGTGCAGTTTAAAAAAAAAACGAGAAAGTTGTTTATGAACCGATTATGGAAAGACCACTGCAGTGTATCTTACGAGTAGAATGCAAGATACAGAGCAGTCTGCGTACTTTGCTATAATATTTATTTGGATTGCTTATATATGCATAAAAATTATGTAAGTAATACATAAGAACCTAACGAAAGCGATTATCTGTGGGGCCTGATAGGGTGAAGAGACATGAGATTTCAGGGATGAAATCTATTTACTGTATACTTTTCTGTATTGTTTTGATTTTTTAAAACATGTAGATATATCATCTATTCAAAAAGTTTGTAAATCATAAACTGTTAGATATAAATAAACCACTGGGTTAGATATAATAATTTCTAAAAGAATTAAAATTAAAGTTTTTGTATTCATTAAAAGAATGTTTTGGTCTTTTTCCAATTCTGTCTTCTTTTACTTTTGCTTTCACTCAGTGGAGTGGGGCGGAACTGGGGCTGGGCGTCCGCAGGGAGCAGCATTCTTGCAGAATTCGGTACACTGCACATGGAGTTTGTCCATCTCAGCTACCTGACCGGGGACCCAGTCTACTACAAAAAGGTCAGTTTTCTTGCCGCCTTTTCTTCGTCTAATATGTGAGAGTTCTTTAAGATTTACCAAAGGACCGATGCTTGGAAACTGTTCGCCTTTCCAGAAAGGTATAGATCGGTACTCTGGTCCGGTTTTTTTTGTTTTAAATTATCTGAAGAAATGTCCATTCTCTTTAAAATATTTACTGTTATGTGAGTTTAACCACTAGTAGGTTTCTAAAAATTCCGTTGCCATCTCTGTTCAGCATTGTGTTGCAGTGTCTGTAGCCAACGTGGTAAAACAAGAAACACAAAATGAACAGAAAGTTAAAGAATTGAATTGGATTGAAAAGGAAGAAAGAAAAGAGTAATTGTTCACAGATTACATGATTATCTACCTGAAATATGAAGATAATCTGTATTTGAACTATTAGAAATAAGAGCATATTTGTAGTTTGAATAAAAGATCAGTAGAGATACAAAAAATCACCAGCATTTCTCTACATGGACTACAGCAGGCAACAAAGTATCACTTTACAGAAACATAGGTGGTAGGAATGTTATGTGATAGGAACAAGAAGTGTAACTTTCCTACAAATAAACCCAACAAAAGACAAAGTTCAGAACACTCGAATGACGTTGAAGAGGACCCAAATAAGTGGAAAGGGATGTTGTGTTCATGTAGAGCTGAACAGTGTAGTGTCCTCCAGATCGATGTGTAGCGCTAATTCAGTGCCAGTTAGAACTCCAGTGGCTTCTTTTAAAAAAATGACACTCAACAAGATTCTTCTAGAATTTATATAGAAGAGAAATGTGGGGTGGGTGTGCATCACCCATATCGACACTCGCCCGGAAGTATTGGTGCATAAAGACAGAGAGACTGGACGAACAGAATAAATATTCCTTAAACAGATCCGTACATATGTGGAAACATCATGACAAGGGTAGCATTGCAGATTGTAACACTCTGAGGAGGCCTAAAGGCTTAAATTTTAAAAGACAAATCTAGTAAAGTCGAAAATACATATACCCTGTGACCCTACAATCCCACTCTTTGATACATATAATTATATCATATTATACATAGAAGTATCATTTGTATTAGCAGTTCCTATAATAAAATTCAATACAACAGTAAGAATTGAATTATAGTTATGTTTATCAGTTAAAAGAATATGATACTTTTTTAAAAAGTTCAAAACAAGCCGAGCTGAATAATATATTTTGTGTAGGGATTCAAAGGTGATTTTAACAGAGTTAAGACAGACGAGGAACATAACACTCAAGACTGCGAGTACGGCCAGGACAAAGACAGTGCCGTGTGGAGGCATAAACAGAGCAGCGAAGGTGTCCGTAGTGTTGTATTTCTTCAGTTGGGATGTGAGTGGAATCTGTTTCATCAATTGAGAAGAATTTTCAGGTGAAGACAGCAGTGGAGCCAGACCACCGAAGTTTTCTTTTCCTGGTGAGATCAACAATAACAAAAAGTAAAGACTGGCAAAAATTTATCAACAGCAGTGAAAGGAGGAAAGGCTGCAGCCTCATGTCATAAGCATGTGGGAGCCAAAAAAAAGAAGCAGGAACTTTCCGGCATGGTACTTAAGTCTGTTTCTACCTTGTCCTGAATCCTTGCTGGGCAGAACAAGCACGCCATCAAATTCCTGGTACTCCCCGCTAATCTCATGGGGGACCAGTGCCAGGGGTGTCAAGGGCTCACCTGTCCGCGGCTCCAGAGGGGTCTCGCCTCCATCCTCCTTGGACGCTGGTATCCAGATCTCAAGTTGTGCCCAGGTGGGGAGGGATAGTCCCCTCTCCCCCCGCACGGTAGGAAGGAATTCAGGACAACGCGGCTGTACGACATGAAGCCAAAGTTGAGGTCGGCGCCGACCCTGCGAAACGTGAGCACGATGCGGCGGGAGAGCGTGGCGAGTACAGAAACACGCTCCAACACGGCGGCGGCAGAAGCTTGGCGGGAAATATCATGTAAAAGACTGATAACCAGTTTCAAATTTCATGAAGTCACCATGAGTAATTTATGCTATAGTAGCAGTTGAGCTCAGTAAAATTCTAACTCAAAACAATAAAATGATACAGAAAGATTGCAGAAATAACAAATCGAGACCTCAAACATAATGAATAAGTAAACAAAACAACAAAGAAGTGACTTTATGGAATTGAAAACTGATTTATTAACATGGAAAAGCAGGAGACAATCATAGCGGAAACCAAGAAGAAGCATGTGAAGAGATTAAAAGGTGATAAATTTGTAAATTGAAGATAATCTGGCATCTGGTATTTCGGAAGTAGAGAATGTGACACACAGGAATCCCCTAAAAGTGACAGGAAGGAGAAACAGAACTGTAAACTCCCTTTTTAACCAAATTTAGAGATACTTGATACTTCATGTCACAGAATAGAAAGAAAGGTTGCCATAAATAATCAAGGGCAGAGAGTGGCTGCAGATTTCAAGAATAAAAAGCCAGAAGAGCACAGTTGTCTAAAATTAATGGTGTATCTCGAGGAACAGAACCAGAGTCCTCATCAGCAGCGTTGAGAAACAGGGTCACTGGCTGGCTCCTTTGGACCCAACTCTACGTGTGTGTTGAGAAGCTAGGATAACAGAATTCTGAGGAAACTTCAATGAGGGAAGGGAACGAAGGGCACATTTTCTTTTTTGAGCAGTGCTGCATTGCTAGTCTCGGTTCTCTGGGGAGAAGCAAAGGCACCCAGACTCTGCCTGGCCTCTTAGGCCACCCTTATGTGAATAGCTGGTTTGAGGAAAATAGTAATGAGTAATTCATCAGGAAAGAACAGCATAGAATTTACACAGAGAGATATTATCAGAAAAAAAAGAGGGAAGGAACAGGATATATGAGATGCCCCAAAAATACTTCTCAGAAAATAGCAATTAAATCCCGACCGAACATCACTGTGAGAGGGAAGATAACGAAGCCCTCCTCTCTGTAAAACAAGTGTATCAACAGAAATAGAGTGCCCAGAGACAGCAAGATGTGCTACAGTAACAGATGACAGGAAAAAGCGCTCACCAAAAATGGAAGCCCAATTGGAAGCAACACAAAGGAAGTGTTGAAAATACACAGATAGACTTAGAAGATGAAATCGAGACAAGCTAGTAATGGCATAGACATTAAAAAAGAGATGGATAAGAAGATTCAGAAAGGAAAGGCAGCTCGGAAGGAGGCAGAGAGGATTCAAGGTGTGCCTAATTTTCAGAAGACAAAAGAAGGGAATATTTTGTTTTCCCCAATGGCATCATTTCAAGCTGGCTAATCCTGGCTTGCAGAGTTATTCAGATTGGGATCGTGCATGGAGTTGGCCTCAGCCTTGAAAGAACACACACCGTCCCTGAGCCGGTTCCTAAAACCGCCTGACGACAAAGTCCAACCAAATGAAAAGTGACCGAGGACGTTGTCCTAGCAGGATCTGTGCTGTGCTCAGGTCCGGAAGATAATGAAGTACACGAAGGTTCTGTGAAGATGTTTCCCCAAGTCACGTGTACCGAGCGGTTATCCTTCAGAGGTAAAACATTCTCAAATAATAACACAAGGAATAGAATACATTTGTGCCTTTTTTTGAAGGCGCTCTCAAAATCCATCCAGTCTATACCTGAATGCAGATAAAGTCCCTGAGAAAGTTTCTAGCTTCCTAATATATTTTTGTGATTTTTTTTTTTCCTCCTTAGCTTCAGGGAGATCTTTTAGGAATCAGAATTTTTGGAATTTTAGGAATTTTCAGGATATTTATTATGGAATCAATATTTAGAGTTCAGTAATTTAGTTTACTTTTCATCTATTAAATTCAAATTAGTTTCATACTTTTTATTACAAATGTCCTTTTATGATTTCATTTCTGTGAAATTGTTTTTGTATTTAGATATGTACATATTGACTGTGTGTGGAATCACGTTTTTCACCGATGTTTCTGATGGTTATTTCTGGATAGTAAAATGTCAGCATTTAAATTGTTTTTTTTTCTGTGCTCTTTTCATATTTTTAATTGTTGCTTGATTTTTAAATAATGGTGGTATATCATCTGTAAAAATAATGAGTCATTTATAAAGTAGAAGCCTTTCCTGACCCCACCCCCCCATACACAGAGAAACACACACACACACACACACACACACACACACACACACACACACACACACAGGGGAGATGGTGTAGGTTCTGAGTGAGGAAAAACCACAAAACCTGGAATTAATATCAAGTCTTGATGACATTTGTTTTATTGATCGCATTCTTTATTTTTGTTAAGGTCATGCATATTCGGAAACTACTTCAGAAAATGGATCGTCCAAATGGTCTTTATCCAAATTATCTGAACCCAAGGACAGGTCGCTGGGGTCAGTGTAAGTATTTCTGGTACAGCCGATGCTGTGTTAAGAGGTTAGTTGTCTACAGACGTGCTTGGTGTAGTGAAAAGTCCACCACACGTACCGTTGGACTCCCTCAGCCTCTGAGCCTGTGATCTGCTGGTGCCGTTACCCTTGGCAAACTCCTAATCTTTGGTCGCTTCAGTTCTTCTGCTTATAAGTAAAACACTAGTAACCTGTGTCACAAGCGGTATTTTATTCCATGTACTTCTTTTTCTGTAAGTACTTCATTAAAAATAGCGTGGACTTTGCAAAAAAAAAAAAAAAAAAGAAAGTGTTGCTTCATGTAAATAAGAGCATTGCTTTGGATAAGTATTTATTAAAGGAGTATGAAGAACAGATGAGGATCTCAAATGATTAGAAAGCAGGGTTGGGGAGGTATTGTTGCTCTTGGACAGGCTTCGTCCAGTTATTTTAACAGAGGATATCAGGGTTTTATTTGATTTGTGATAAGTGTTATTATGGTAGAGGCATGTGCTGATGGTGAGACTAGCGGAAGTGACTTTCTCAGTGAGGAGAAAGTATTTTGTTTGATGAGAGTGATTTTTTTAAGGCTTTAGAATTGATCTTTGAAGGAAAAGATTTTTAAAAAATAATGTTTATTTGGAAATGTGGAACTTGCAGAATTGAAATAAAATATGGGTTTATCAATGGTATTCTCCCTTAAAAGATAGGAGAATTAAAACAAAGAGTAGAAGGTGTAACTTTACTCCTGGTATAACATAGTTGGGTTATTTTTGAGACTAATAAAATCCTAATGAAATAGTAAAAAAAGTGGTAAAAATAACAATGACTTAATTTTGTGCATGGAAAATAATATTTAATCTGTGAGAAATTATGCTGGTGTTTGCTACCAAGAGTAGGAGAATGTCATGGAATTTGGGGGGCTCCTCTCGAGGAAATTGCCCTTTATTTTGTCAAAGGAAAGCACATTGGTCAATACAGGTGTGCCTTTCATGGGTTTGGGAATAAATCTCAGTCTTTGGCTCCTCTCCTGTACTTTTCTTTCTCCTCTTCTGGAATTCTTTACGTGTAGCTCATTTTCTTTTTATTTTGAGGAATATATAAGATCTGTGCCTCTACTGAGTGGAAATGATACTTTTTGGAAAAAACAAAACCCCAAGGGCAGCATTGCTAAAATATAAAAATGTGCTTTTCTATTCCAGATAAGAGTGACTGGTCTGGATGTCTGCTTAGTAACTTGGGTGAATGTTATTAAAATTCCGAAGTACATTTCCCTCTTAGAGTTTTATTAAGATTTGGGAATATTCTAACATCAGGAAAAAATTATGTTCAGTTCCTTCTTTATGTCATATGCCAGTGTATATTCTGTAAGGTATTATAGCTTAACTTGAACTGTAAAACATAGCAACATAAAATACTACAGATTTTTTTTTTTTTTTTGTAATCAGAAGAACCTTCTCTGTAAAGAAAAAGGTATCAGTTTTTACTATCTAAACGTTAATCTCTTAGATTTCACAGGAAAGGGAAATAACAAGCTAAGGAAATACAGTTGATTGTATTTGGAAAACAGAGTTTTCATTCCTCTCTATATCAGGAACTCTTATAAGATCATAAGAAAAAAGATAATCATTCTTAGTAGAAAAATACACTGAGAAAAATTCGTTCACGAAAAAATAGAACACAAATGGACAATAAACAGATGTTCATTTTTAACTCTAAAAGTGGTGTTACTGAAGCTATATGGTGACAATGTGACAGCACCCCCTTTCTGTACAGACGGGGCTACTCCGGTAGAATTGGCAAACACTACCATCTTCAGTATCCTGTTTGTGGAGATCTTTGTCCCTCTGTTTCCACTTCACCACCACCCTAATCAGATCAATGCAGCTTTTATTTTATTTATTTTATTTTTTTTTAACGTTTATTTATTTTTGAGAGACACAGACACAAAGCGTGAGCGGGGAAAGGGAAGAGAGAGAGGGAGGCACAGAATCTGAAGCAGGCTCCAGGCTCTGAACCATCAGCACAGAACCTGACGTGGGGCTCAAACTCACAGACCGTGAGATCGTGACCTGAGCTGAAGTCAGCCGCTTAACCGACTGAGCCACCCAGGGGCCCCTATTTTGTTTATTTTAGAGGCGTAGCTGACATACAATATTATACGGTTGACCTTTGAATCACGTGGAGTTTAGGGGCACAGTCGAAAGTGGGAGTTTGACTCCCACCCAAAAACTTAACTACCCGGAGCCTAGTAGATGACTGAAAAGCCATACCAATAACATAAACAGTTGGTTGACACAAATTTCGTGTGTATATTCTTACAATAAAGTAAAGCTACATAAAATATTAAAATCATAAGGAATAGAAAATACATTTACAGCACTATATTGAAAAATCTGCATGTAAATGGGCCCGTGCAGATGTTCAAGGGTCAACTGTATCGGTTTCAGGTACACAACGTAGCGATTCTCAGCGCAGCTTTTAAACAGAAGACACTGTTCTTTATCTGTTAAATTAATAAAGGACATGGACTTATCCCTGTACCCAGAGCTTCAAAAACTGAAAATTTGTATGCCCTTTGAACCAGTGACTCGTTTGTAGGTATTTATTCCGAAGAAATTGGGACATATACACATATATGTACATATACATATGCATGTATACATATATATAAAGTTTATTTACGATAACTTTGAAGTTATTTATAATAGGAATAATTTGGAAACATTCTAAAGCGGTCTTGTCCAGTAGAACTTTCTGTAATGAGAAAAATGTTCTCTAGCTGTGCTATCTGTCCAGGCGTTACTAAATGCATATATGGTGTTGAGCGCTGGAAACGTTAGTACAGTTGCAGAGCTGCATTTAAATTTTGTTTACTTTTAATGAATTTAAATAGCTACCTGTGACTAGTGCCTGTTGCATCGGACAGTGGTTTTAAACATCCTATGAAAGAGATTTAGTTAAATAAATTATAGTACCTTCAGATGTAATCTACTATGCAGCCATTACAAGTTAGGTTGCAGAATATTTGGCTTAGATAAATATGTTATCTGTGTTTTTTCCTTAATGCTTGTTTTTATTTCCTTTTTTTTTGCTTACCTTTATTAATCTAAATTTGATAATGGACATCTATCACTTTTAAAGTAAGATTAGAAACAGGTTTTTTAAAAGTAGCTTTATTGAGAAACAGAACATGGACCATATAATTTACCCACTCAAAGTATACAACTGAATGGTTTTTGTGTTTGTAACCATCCCCAACATCAACTTGAGAACATTTTCATTAACCCCCAAAGAAATCCTGTGCCCTTTAGCTGTCGTCCATCCATTTGCCTGCCCCCCCCACCCCCCGCAGCCTTCTCCTGTGTCTCTCTAGATTTGCCAGTTCTAGACTTCTCATGGAATCACATACTGTGTGGTCTTTTGTGATTGGCTGCTTTGATTTAGCAAAATATTTTAAAGATTCTTCCATAGTATACGATGTATCAGTACTTAGATTTTTTAATGCCTGAATAATACTCCCATTTTATGGGGTATGGCTCTACCTCTGTTGTTTATCCATTCATCAGTTGACGACTTTGGGGTTGTTTCCACCAGGTTATTTTCCACTGTCATTCCTTTTTTTTTTATTATTGATTTGTAGTTGACATACAATATTATATTAGTTTCAGGTACACAACATAGTGATTCTATGTTTTAACACATTATGAAATGATCACCTTGATAGGTCTAGTTAATGTCTGTCACTGTACAGAGTTATTAGAATATTCCTGACTGTATTCCCCTTTGTTGTACGTCATATCCCCGTGACATGTTTATTTTATAACTGAAAGTTTGTAGCTCTTGATTGCCTTCACCTATTTCTCCCATTCCCCCAACTCTCTCCCTTCTGGCAACCACTCGTTTGTTCTCTGTATCTGGGAGTCACTTTTTGTTTCATTTTGTTTGTTTGTTTGTTTGTTTTAGATTCCACATATGAGTGGAATTATACAGTATTTGTTTTTCTCTGTATGACTTCTTTCATTTTGCATAATACCCTCGGGTCTGTCTGTCTTGTCACAAATGGCGAGATCTGATTCTTTTTTGTGGCCGAGTCTTATTTCTTTATTATCTATTGATAAACACTTAGCTTGCTTGCATATATTGGCTATTGTAAATAATGCTACAGTGAACATAGGGGTACGTACATCTCTTTGAATTACTGTTTTTGCTTTCTTTGGATAAGTATCCAAAGAGGGATTCCTGGGTTACATGGCAGTTCTACTTTTAATTTTTTGAGAAACCTCCATACTGTTTTCTGTCGTGGCTGCAGCAATTTACATCCCCACCAGCAGTGCACAGGGGGTCCCTTTCCTCCACATCCTCATCAGCACTTGCTATTTCTTATCTTTTTGATAACAGACATTCCGACAGGTGTAAGGTGGTATCTCATTATGGTTTTGATTTGCATTTCCTTGATGATTAGTTATGTTGCGCATCTTTTCATGTGTCTGTTGGCCAGATGGCTTATGTCTTCTCTGGAAAAATGTCTCTTTGGGTACTCTGCATGTTCTTTAATTGGGTTATTTGTTTGTTGTTGTTGTTGTTAAGTCATAGGAGTTCTTTATGTATTTTGGATACAGGTATATCAAATTGCATATATTTTCTACCATTCAGTAGGTTGCCTTTTCATTTCGTTGATGGATTCCTTCACTGTGCACGGATTTTTTTTTAAATTTTTTTAACGTTTTATTTATTTTTTGTGAGCGAGAGAGAGAGAGAGAGTGGGACCAGAGGAGAGGCAGAGAGAGAGAGAATCTGAAGCAGACTCCAGGCTCTGTGCTGTCAGCACAGATCCCTATGCAGGACTTGAACCCATGAACTGCAAGATCATGACCTGAACCAAAGTTGGACACTTAACTGACTGAGCCACCTGGGTGCCCCACAAATATTTTTTTAAGTTTATTTATTTATTTTGAGAGAGACGGAGAGAGCAGCCATGGGGAAAGGGCAGAGAGAGAGGGAGAGAAAGAATCTCAAGCAAGGCTCCACGTTGTCAGCCGCAGAGCCCAACACGGGGCTCAAACTCATGAATTGTGAGGTCATGACCTCAGTCAAAATCAAGAGTTGGCTGCTTAACCAACTCAGCCACCCAGGCGCCCCTGTGCACAAACATTTTTAACCAAAAAGAGGATGTCATTTTCTACATCAAAAGCTTAGAATACTGAAAGAAACAAGTCCCCGTCTGAGAACTGCCAGCCTTCAAAATGACGAACAGTGTAGCATCGATGGCGTCTTAGTTATTAAAAATATAACCTTTTCTCCTCATTAAATAGTACTGCGCAAATTGAATAACGACATGAAAAAGAAAGAAATTGTACTTTATATCATGTACAAAACTTAGCTCAAAAACTTAGCTCAAAATGCACCAGAGACTCTAAACTGAAAAAATAAAATTGTGAAACTCTTAGGAGAAAACAGGGACAAATCTTCATGACCTTGGATTTGGCAGTGGTTTCTTCAGAAGTAGAAGCAACAAAAGAAAAAGTAGAAGATAAATTGGCTTTTATTAAAGTTAAAAACTCGTGCATCAAAGGATTCTCATCACAGTGGAAGACAACCCACAGAATGTGAGAAAATATTCGCAAATCACATATCTGATAAGAGTTTAATATCCAGAATATATAAGGAACTTCTACAACTCAGCAACAAAAAGATGGATAAAAAATGGACAAAGAACTTGAATAGACATTTCTCCAAAGAAGATCTGCGAATGGAAAATAAATACGTGAAAAAGACTCTCATCGTCATTAGTCATCAGAGACATGCAAGTCACCAGCACAGGGAGACCCCGCCCCACACCTGCTGTGATGGCTATAATCAAAAAGACAGAAAAAATGTGCAAGCGAAGGTGTGGAGAAATCGGAACCCTTATACATTGCTGTTGGGAATGTACATGGTGCAGCCACTGTGAAAAACACTGTGATAGTTCCTCAGCAAGTTAACTCTAGATAACCCACTGTGACCCAGCAGTTCAGCTCCCGAGCATACACCCCCGAGTTTGAAAATAAGGGCTGTCGTTCTTGAATGCTAATGTTCACACAGCTGTTACTCACAGTAGCCAAAGTAGAAACGCCCGAAGTGTCCAACAGATGAATGAACGCACACAATGTGGCACACGCACACGATGGAGCATCGTTGAGCTGTGACAGGAATGAAGATCTGGCACACGCCGCAACACAGATGAGCCCGGAAGCCATCGTGATCAATGAAAAAAGCCAGTCACAGGAAGGCCAAGTACTGTACGGTTCTGCTTTACCAAGTAGTCTAAAGTAGTCAGGTTCATAGAATCAGAAAGTGGATCAGCAGTTGAGTCTTGGGTGAAAGGAGAGGGGAGAGTTATTACTCCGTAGGTACAGAGTTTCTGTTTGGGGCGATGAAGAAGTTTTGAAAATAGTGATAGCTGTACAACATTGTGAATGTAATTAATGTGAAATGGTACACGTGAAGCCTGATTAAAATGGCAACTTTCATGTTACATACATTTCATCACAGTTAAAAAATTGCAATAAAATATTTCATTCTTCCTTGTTTTTCTTCTCGCAATAAATTTAAATCGCTTCTTCAGAATTATTCACTCTTAGCAGTTATTAATGTTGAGAATGTTACAGAAAGGACTGTCCCTTGGTTATTTTGGCAAGGAGACTTTAAAATCCTAGGGAAGCTATCCTACTATCCTTTTAGCAGCTGTAGTCTTGACTAAATTGTCCAATTCGTTCCTCCTAATGTTTTTGTATATTGTATATCAGCCTCAGGAAAGTATATCAGATCCGTCATTGTCTTTGAGCACTGTACATCTGTCACTTCTATAAATAGTCTGCAAAACAAACAGTGACTCGAGCTGAAATGTAACAGTCCGGCTTTGGCGGACTGTATTGTAATTAGAGTAATGGTGGTGTCTGTGACATGCACGTAGCAATCACAGAGAATAATTACTGGTAATTGCCTTCAGGAAAAGTACTTGGCAACCGATATGAAAGAACCTAGTAAGGAACCTAGATTTAAAGGCACGTTGTTAGTATTTTTTCTCTTTTCTCCCTCTTTGTTTTTCCACTAGCTTTCCAAGCACAGTGCTTAGCCTATGCCATTTAATGAGTGAAGTGAAGGAAATACAGAAATTGTTCATTACAGATTCAATGTGTTTTATACCACTAAATTAAAAATTGTGGAAAAATCAAGTGTGGGTATGAGTTGGAAGACTAACCTTGGCTTTCCTGCTTAATAATTTACTCTAATAATTTAGATGAATTATTTAACTTCTCCATGCTTTCGTTTCTTCATCTGTTCTCATTATCCTTTTTTAAATAGGATGATCATGTAGGTCATATTTTTGAGGTACTATGTTTGCAAATGCTTCATGGGGCGCCGGGATGGCTCAGTCTGTTAAGTGTCCGACTTCGGCTCAGGTCACGATCTCATGGTTCATGAGTTCGAGTCCCACATCAGGCTCTGTGCCGACAGCTCAGAGTCCGGAGCCTGCTTCAGATTCTGTCTCCCTCTCTCTCTGCTCCTCTTCTGCTTGCATTCTGTCTCTCTCTGTCTCTCAAAAATGAATAAATGTTATAAAAAAAAATTTTTAATAAATAAGAAAATGCTTCATAATCCATGACATGATACAAATATTAGCTTTCATTCTAGAATTTCCTGTAAGAAAACTTCAAGAAATACTTTCCGTTAGAAACCTGCCATTAACTTAATAACATGCTGAGGCAGATCGTATGAATCGTTGATATTTAGTAGTGCTTTATGGTGTGTTATCAATTTCTGCATCTCCAAAGGACCTTAGAGTGACATGGGTCATCAGATTTGATGCCTGGGAAGACCTGATTCAGTGATTTAAGTAAGAAAGTCAGACTGCTGGTGAAAATTCTGCAGTTACCATGGATCTCAGGCTTTGGTGATTTATTCCATTATTAAGCGTATAATCTTCATCTAGAGCAGCAGCCTAGAAGAGCTGGAGAGAACCTGTTGTCCTAGAGCCTAGGTAACTTCCAGCTAAACCTGTAAACCCTGGCAGTAATTCACAGACTGAAACAACACTTCCCCTAAACCATGAGGCCAAAGACTTTTGCCCTTCTGTGCTATTTACCCTGTTTTTTTACCTCCTTTAATTCTTGTATGTCTCCATTAATCTTGTTTTCTTTCCTGCTTATTTGTGGATCCTTTCTGTAGATTACACCATACCTAGAAATATTTGTAGGCGGCCAGTACAAAATAGAAAATGCCCTGTGTATTATTTTAGTTACTCTTACTTGTAGGAGTGTCATGCTTCAAAGTACCATTTGTGTTCTTTAATTACTCCATGCAAACTCCCATGGCTCAAATCCATTTCATATATTGGTAACTCCCAAATGTATACCGCCAGTCTCTCTGGATTTCCACATACCTGATTGTCTGTTTGTCATATCCATTTAGATACCCAGCTAGCACCTCAAATTCCCCATGCCCAGATTCCAACTCCTTCTGCGTTAAGCCATTTCCTCCTTCAGTATTATCAATTTCAGTGAAGAGCACTATTGTTCACCCATTTGCCCAGCCAGAAATCTAGTAGACATCATCCATGATTTCTCTTTTTTCACTTTTTTTTTTCACTTTTTTTTGCTGAGAGTAGGCAGAAGATAGAGCAGGAGGGGACTTTTGAAGAAGAGATTTCAAATACCTGCTTTAAGCCCTGGGAAAGAACCAGTAATCAGGAAGCCGTACTAAAGCTGACAGGCAATGCTGAGGTTCTCATTCATGGTGAAAGTTGTGAATTTGGGGATAATAGTAGAGCAGACTGACGACCGGGCTGATGTTTTTACTGGTTGGGTGCAACCAAGCAGTGGACCAAGGATCCTGAATCTTGGGGCAGGAGGACTGATGACCTGGTGCTTCTTTTCCTATCTAGCCTAGACTGCATAGGATCCAAACAACTGGGGAATATTCAAGTACTTACCTTCTGTTTTATCTGTCCTTCAAATCCCATTATCTTTCCTTTTCCCTTATCTTTCCCATTTGTAGACTCAGCTGAGCTTTGCTGAAGAAAATCGTCAGTAGTATATGTTGAAGTTGCTGTAAATGTCTAATTTCCAATTCCAACTGGATCTCGAGTACCTCTGACAGTTGTTTGACTTTGGTCAGTTTACGTCTGTTCCTTACTCTCCCCAAGTCTTCTTATCCCCAACCTCCTATCCATCCCCAGCTCACTTTTGACCATTTCCTTACTTTCAATTTCCTGAGCAACTTTATTTAGGTATATCTTGATTTAAAAGTTTTATGAGTATTTATAGAGAGATTAAAAAAATTTTTTTTGAATTCCATTGTAATTCTCAATATTTCTTAAATGGAGTTAAATTTGTTGTGTTACTGATAGGTTAGGACTAATTTCAAGTATCTTTTTTATTTTATTTACTTGCTTTTTAAATGACAGCTTTATTAAGGTATAGTCGGGGAGCCTGGGTGACTCAGTAAGTTAAGCATCCAACTCGATTTTAGCCAGGTCATGATCTCACAGTTCCTGAGATCAAGCCCCGTGTTGGGCTCTGCTCTGACAGTGCAGAGCCTGCTTGGGATTCTCTCTCTCCCTCTGTCTGCCCCTCCCCTGCTTGCATGCTCACTCTAAATAAACAAACAGGTATAATTGACATAATAAACTGTACATGTTTAAAGTGTACAGTTTGGTAAGATTTTAAATGAGTATATACCCATGGAATCCTCACTACAATCAAAATAATGAACATATCCATCACCTCTAAAGGCTTCCTCATCCCCCTTTATGATTCTTCTTTCACTCCCCTTCTCACTTCCTCAAGCAACTACTAATCTGCTTTCTTTCATCATAGATAACATTCGCATTTTCTAGAACTTTATATAAATGGAATCCTTTGTATACTTTATTTTTGTCTGGCTTCTTTCACAGAGCATAATTATTTTGAGACTTGCCCATGCCGTGTTTATCAGTAGTTCTGAGTAGAATTCCACTTTCTAGAACACCAAGATTTGTTTCTCCATTCACCTTAATGATCATTTGGGCTGTTTCCACTTTAGGGTTATTACAAAAAAGTGCTCTGAGCATTGACATACAAGCCTTCGGGTTGACTTATGTTCTCCTTTTTCTTGAATGAAGACCTAGGAACGGAATGGTTGTATCATATGGTAGATGTGTATGCCTAACTTTGTAAAAACTGTCACTCTTTTCTGAGGTGAGGTACCATATTCCATTCCCGCCAGCAGCATCTTCCACACATGCACCAGCACTTGCCATGTGGTCTGCCTTTTCCTGTTAGTCAGTGTAATAGGTAATTGACACTTCCCAAACCACCAGTGAGATGTGTATCTTTTCCTTTTTACTTGCCATCCACGTATCTTCTTCAGTCGGATCCGACCCCTCTCCGGTTGCCCATTTTTAAAGTGGATGTTTTCTCCCAGTCTTTGACTTGTCTTTTCATTCTTTTAACAGTGTTTAAAAGAAAAGATTCTAGTTATGAAGTCCATTTTATCAGTCTTTTTTTTTTTTTTTAGTGAATTACTCTTGTGTTCTTTCTGAGAAATCTGTGCCTAACTCAAGGCCACAGAATTTCCTCCTATGTTTTCTTCTAAAAGTTTCAGAGATTTAGGTTTTATATTTAGATCTGTTATCTGCTTTGAGTTGATTTTGATTTTTATGTAAGTGTCCAAGTTCTTTTTTTCTTTTTCTTTCTTTTTTTTTTTTTTGCACGTGGGTATCTCGTTATTCCATACGCCCATTTGTTGAAAAGACTGTCTTTTCTCCACTGCACTGACTTTGCACCTTTGTCAGAAATCGGCTTGTACATATAGGTACAAGTTTTTGGATTCTTTTCTGTTCTGTTGGCCTATTTATCTATTATTATGCCAATGCTATGCTGTTTTGATTATTGTGGCTTTATTACAGGTGTTGCAATCAGGTAGTGTTAGCCCTCTAAGTTTTTTCTTTCTCAAAACTGTCTTGATAATCTAAGTCCTTTGCATTTCCATATTAATTTTAGCATAACTTTGTCAATTTCTCTAGAAAACTATGCTGGTATTTTGATTGGGAAATCATTTGGGGGAAATTGACATCTTAACAGTGTTTGACAGTTGGCGTCTTCCAGCCCATGCACAGGTGATATCAGTCTCTACATTTATTAGGGTATTCTTTGTTCTTTCTCTCAAATATTCTGTTGCTTTCTGTGTACAGGTCTTTCACGTGTTTCACCAGATTTATCTGCCGATGTTTCATATTGTTGATGCTGTTAAAAATGATACTTTAAATTTCAGCTTCTTATATTTTGTTGCTAATGTGCTGTAATAAAATTGATTTAGTATGTTACTCTTGTATCTGCAACTTGCTAACCTCACTTTTTAGTTCTAGTAGCTTTTTTGTAGATTCCATTGAATTTTCTTCATAGACGACCTTATTATCTCTAAGTAAAGATAGCTTACATCTTTATTTCCAATATGAATGCCATTTATTTAAATATAATTCATTTCTTTTTTGGCCTTTGCACCTGCTAGAGCCTGTAGGGAAGTGTCAAAGGAAAGTGTGATGAAAGGGAGCAGCCCTGTCTGATTTCTGATCTTAGGGAGAAAGCTTTCAGTCTTTAATGGTAGTTTTTTTTGTAGATGCCCTTTGTGATATTGAAGGAGTTCCTTTTACCTGGTTTGCTGAGAGTCTTTATCAGGAATGGATGTCGAGTTTTTTTGTGGGTGCATATTCTTCTTTGGTTTACGGAATAGACTGAATTACATTGATTGATTGATTGATTTTATTTTTTAATGTTTATTTTTGAGATAGAGACAGAGCATGGTGGGGGAGGAGTAGAGAGAGAGGAGACTCTTTCTAGGGTCTGAGCTGTCAGTGCAGAGCCAGATGCAGGGCTTGGACCCATGAACCACGAGATCATGACCTGAGCCAAAGTTGGATGCTTAACCAACTGAGCCACCCAGGCGCCCCACATGATTGATTTTAAATGTTAAACCTGCTCTTCATTTCTAGAATAAATCATATGTATTTATTCTAGATGTTTATGATGTATTAGCCTTTCAGTATTTTTTTGTAATTAATTTGTTAAATGAGAGATACCCCTCTGTAGCTTTCTTTTTTGTCTTTGGTTTTAGTATTATTATGAAGCTGGTCTCAGAATGAGTTGCGAAAATTCCCTTCTCTTCAGTGTTTTAATAAGTTTGCGCATAACTGATATTGTGTCTTCCTTGAATGTTTGCTAGAATTTACCAACATAGCTAACCGAGCCTGGAGCTTTCTTTTGAGAAAGTTTTTAAGTACAATTTCAATTTCCTTGACAGAAAGAAGGCTGTTCATATTATCTATTTCTTTTTGAGTGAGTTTTGGTAATTTCGGTCTCTCAGAATTTGTCCATTTCATCTATTTTTTTTAATTTATTGGCATAAAGTTGTTCATAATATTCCCCTATCCTTTTAAAATCTGTAGGTTTTGTTTCATTGATTTTTGCCCCAACCTTTATTATTATTTGCCTTTTTTAACCTACTTTTATGTTTGTTTTTCCTTTTCTAGCTTCTAAGGTAGAAGCTGAAGCCATTGATATGAAATCTTTTTTTTTTTTTTAATAGGGTTTCATGCTGTTAATTTCCCCATAAGTACTGCTTTAGTGGCATCCCACAAATGCTGATATGTTGGCGTTTTCATTATCATGTGAGTTTATAGTGATTATCAAATTTGGAAAATTTTTGCCCATTATTTCTTCATATAGTTTTTCTGTCCTGTCTCTCAGAGATTCTAATTATCTGTGTGGTAACCCACTTAGTTCACTGATACCTGTTTCTTTCTGTTTAAAAAAATTTTTTTTCCTCTGTGTTTCATCTTTAATAATTTCTATTGCAAGTGCCTTCAAGTTCGCTGATCTTTCTTATGTATTATCTGATCTGCTGTTAATCCCTTCCAGTGGATTTGTTTGTCTCTAACACAGTAGTTTTCATCTTTAGAAGTTCAGTTTGGATCTTTTTATATCTTCCTTGTCTCTCTGCTTACCTATTTGAGTAGAGGTAACACAGTCCTAATAACTTCTACGCTTCTTCTCTGGTCGCTGTATCATTTGTGTCAATTCTAGATGAGTTTTGACTGGTTCCTTATTCTCATGGTGAATGGCTTCTTTCCTGCTTCTCTGCATGCCTGGTAATCTTGGATCAGGTGTCCGATGTTGTCGGTTTTACCTTGCTTGAGTGCCAGCTAGTTTTCCATTTATAGAAATCTTCCCGAGTTTTGTTCAAGGATACAGTTAAGTTATTGGAAACTATTGGACCTTTTCCTGTCTTGATTTTATGATTTATTAGGGGGTTCTGGTGGCTTGCTCCCTGTAGGGCCAATTATCCCCTCCTGCGTTCTCTACCCTAAACTCTAATTCCCCACGAAGTGTGAATTTCTCTAGCCTGGCTCAGGGAAGAGGCATTATTTCCAGTAGGCTCTTGGTGAGCCCAAGACAGTCCTTCCGTGCTGGTTTTCCCGGCATCAGGTAGTTTCCCCACGTGTGTGCGGCTCCGTACTCTGCCAGACCCTCAAGGGAACCCTTTGCAGATATCTGGTCTCTCTCTCTGTGCAGGGTCTGGGGACCCTAGCTGCCTTGGACGTCTGGACCGTGCCTTATTTTCTCCTCCCTGTGCTTTTGTCTGGAAACGTTCACGAGGCAGTCATCTGGGGCAGTCATGGGACTCGCCTCGTTTGTTTTCCGTATCTCACACATCACCGCCCTTTGTTGCCTGAAGCTCAGTGTCATGAACGCCATCTTTCCACGTACATTGTCCAGTGGTTTGGGCTGTTTTAGGTTACAGGGTAAACTCAGTCGCTGGTACTGAGACCATCTTGGTCTGAAACACAAGTCATTTTCTAAGTCAATTTCTGTTACTTTATTTGTTTTTTTCTATTTATTACACATTCTTAAAATATCTTCCCCAAGCAGCCTTATGTCTTTTGTTTCATTGTCTTTTTCTTTACTGGTTTCAAGAACATATATACATTTTCATCTTTTCTAACAATCGCCCTTGAATTTTAACTTACTTTAACTTACACCCCGATTATTTATATTTTTCTTTTTCTTTTCTTTTACTTAAAAAAAATTTTTTAATGTTTGTTTATTTTCAAGACAGAGAGAGACAGGGCATGAGCGGGAGAGAGGCAGAAAGAGAGGGAGACACAGAATCCAAAGCAGGCTCCAGGCTCTGAGCTGTCAGCATAGAGCCCGACCTGGGGCTTGAACTCACCAACCGTGAGATCCTGACCTGAGCCAAAGTCCGACGCTTAACTGACTGAGCCACCCAGGGGCTCCGATAATTTATATTTTTCTAATGACATTTAGAATTAATCATTACTGTATCTTCCCTCTGAACAAGATGAGAAGTTTAGCACTTTTATTGTTCCTTTGCCTAACCTCATCATAAACTTGTTCAAAGTATTAATTTCTTTGTCAGTATTGCTCCTTACATATCTCATTCTATTCTTCTGGGTCTTTAAAAAATTTTTATTTAATGTTTATTTTTGAGAGAGAGAGAGAGGGGGGCGCATGTGCGTGCGTGCGTTGGGGAGGGGCAGAGAGAGAGGGAGACACAGAATCCGAAGCAGGCTCCAGGCTCTGAGCTGTCAGCACAGAGCCCTACGTGGGGCTCGAACTCATAAACTGTGAGATTATGACATGATCCAAAGCCAGACACTTAACCGGCTGAGCCACCCAGGTTCCCCTCTATTCTTCTGGTTTTTAAAAATTATTTTTATTCCCAGAATACCTCTTCTGGTAGTTTTTAGAAAATTGGTCTCCATACCCCTTTACCTCCCTTCTACCCAGGTGACCTTCCTAAGTCCAAGTGAAAGTCACCGGGCTGTATCTCTGTTTTTCCAGCCTCAGACAGCCCTGGGTACGGTTTCCTTTTGACCTGTGTTCTGTATTCTGTCTTCTTTCAACTCTTGAACTCTTTCTTTTTTGGTGTTCTCGTTGTAATTTTACCATGTATTCCACCTCCTGGCTCCTTTTTTAGTTGCTAGGAAGTCCTTTTCTCTATTTCCTTTACTCGTCTTCACTGTAGCCCTTTCTAGCAGACACTCCACCTCTCTTCTTCCTATCGTGGTAACAGCCTTTTGAGGAAATGTTTATATTCGTTGATTTTTCTTGTTTGCCTTCTGTTCACTTCTTAATACCTTGTATTCTGGGCTCTGCTGTCTATCACTCCACTAAAAGTTCTGTGGCCCAGTGACTGTCCTATAGACTGGTTCAGAAAGGACAATGTATTAGTTAGCTATTTCTGTGTAACAAACCACTCTGAAATTTAGTGGCTTAAAACTGTTATTTCTTAAAAATCTCCCGGTCGGCTGAGAGACTCTGCCGATCTTGTCTGGACTGACTCATGTGGCTCCTCGAGCGGGCGGGTGGCAGACGACGGGCCGATCTAGCGCGGTCCCACCCGGGGAGACTCAGCCCTGCTCCCCGGGGTTTCTCACCGTCTGTCGGGCTGTGCGTGCGTCTCTCGAGACGGTAGCAAGGTCCCATAGAAAGAAGTGGAGCACGTAAGGCCTCTTGGCGGTTAGACTTGAAGCCTGCATGATGTTACTTTTTACCCCATTCAGACAAGGCCAGTGTGCTTTAAAGGGATGGGAGTTTCTTTCATATTCTTCTTCACCCAGCTTCTTAAACGTTGGTGTTTCTAGGAATTCTTACTTCTTATCCTTTCACTTTTGCCTCACGGGCCTCCTCTCTTTTCACAGGATGAACTGTGTCCTGTTTGTCTGTGACATCTGAATCAGCAACTGGCAGACTGCGTCAGGCTAGCCAGTTCAGCCTACAAGTTAAAATTAGGGTTTTTTTTTTCCTGCATTTTTTAAGGGTTGAAACAATCATCATGAACAACAACAACACAGAGGAGCACGCGGCAGAGGCTCTGTATTATCCGGCCCTTTCCAGAAAAAGTTGTCCCCCCACCTGACTCCTGATAGAAGTCAGTGTTTCATTACTGATTTTTCTTGGGCTTTATCTTATAACCTCCCATGTACAGGATATTTGATTCCTGTTTGTTCGTGGGTATCTTAAACTCACCAGGTACAAAATTGAGCTTATCATCTCTTCTTTAAAATTTATTCCTCATTGGGGCATCTGGGTGGCTCAGTTGGTTAAGCAGCCAACTTTGGCTCAGGTCATGATCTCACGGTCTGTGAGTTCGAGTCCTGCGTCGGGCCCTGCGCTGACAGCTCAGAGCCTGGAGCCTGCTTTGGACTCTGTGTCTCCCTCTCTCTCTGCCCCTCCCCCACTCTCACTCGCTCGCTCGCTCTCTCAAAAAAATAAACATTAATAAAAAAAATGTTTTTTTAATTTAGTCCTCATCGTGATTCCTTATTTCACCCATACTTTGCATAGTCTGGCCTGTGCCAGAAACTTGACAGTCTGGCTAGACTCCTGTCCTCTTGTTTTTGCCTTCTTAATACTCTACAATCTGTTCCTTCATTTCTTCTTCCCTTTGGTTAATTTGGGCCTTCCGTTCTCCCCCTTATTTCAGTGTCACCCTTGCTGCCTGGTGTGATATAATCATCTTCTCTGACACGTAAATTTTATTTGATGTATTGGGACTGAAAAGTGATGTATTGGGACTGTCGGGGCACCTGGGTGGCTCAGTCGATTACGCGTCTTAGGTTCAGGTCGTGATCTCACGGTTCGTTGAGTTCAGGCCCCGCGTCGGGCTCTGTGCTGACGGCTCAGAACTGGCCTGGAGCCTGCTTCAGATTCTGTCTCTCTCTCTCTCCCTCTGCTCTCCCCTGCTCACGTTCTGTCTCTCTCTCAAAAAGAAATAAACATTAAAAAAAATTTTAAAAACAAACAAAAAAAGTGGCTGTTAACCTGTGGAGTGCCGTTTTGCTTTGGCCGTGTGCTGGAGGCCAGAGCCAGAATGTAGGGGAATAAGGAACAAACAGGGGAGGAGGAAGCAGCAGCAGGGAGTTCAAACTCTTTTAGGAGAGGAATGGAATTGGAGCATTTGGGTATTTTTACAAAATACATTCTTACTACAGTCCCCTGAGTAGTTTGGTATATTGTATCTCGACAGCGAGCTGTGAGAAAATTAAAATGCTCTCGCCGCAAAGATGTATTTATGGAAGGTTTAAAAAACTCCAAATGGAAAATCTTATTAATAAGAAGGTTTTTGTGCGTATTTCTGATAATTCATGTGAATGAAGTGTTTTAAGTATTTTTTAAATTATATTTTTAGTGGATATTTCATGCAAGCAAATACTACAATTATAGACGTCTTAGTGTTGGGGAAAATTAGGAAGGTGTTTAAAAGTGTATACATGTAAATTTTAGTAAAACTTGAAAGAATGAGTGCTTCAAGTAAGTAGGTAATGCATTCATTCTGTAAACTTGTTTTGTCGTTGACTTTGTAAGTATTGGGTGTTATGCTCTATAATTATTCATTTCCCTAAACTGAAAAAGAGTGAGAGACTATGAAAATAGAATCATTTTTTAATGAAAAAATACCTTAAAATAAAAAAGAAAAAAATACCTTAAAGACAAGTTATTATAATTGTGAAAATCTTTTTCTACTGAAAATGGAGAGTCAGCCATTCATTTAATGATCGCTCATTGAGTAGTCCCTGAGTGGGAGGTGCTGCAGGAGATACAAAGAAACTGGAGCCAGTGAGTGTCTCTTGTCAGGTTGCTCACAGTTTGGCAGAGAGGCTAATTTCCTTTAAGGCAACGCGGATTCATTAGCCAACTTTTTTCACTTTTCTCTTTTTAACTATTTTTTTTTTCTGATCTATCTATTTTCAAATAGGCGTGTTAAAATCTTATATATTTGCCCATTTTTCAATGCAAAGTGATCCGTTTGGGCTTTACATATTGATTTTTTTCTCTTAGTATACCTTAAACAAATTTTTTTAATGTTTATTTTTGAGAGAGAGAGCATGGGTGAGCAAGCAGGGGAGGGGCGGAGAGAGGGAACACAGAATCGGAAGCGGGCTCCAGGCTCCGAGCTGCCAGCACAGAGCCCGTCGCGGGGCTCGAACTCCTGAACTGTGAGATCATGACCTGAGCTGAAGTCGGAGGCTTAACTGAGCCACTCATAGCCCCTTCTCTTAGTATAGTTTTTAAAAAAAATTTTTTTAATAATTTATTGTCAAATTGGTTTCCATACAACACCCAGTGCTCATCCCAACAAGTGCCCTCCTCTGTGCCCATCACCCACTCTCCCCTCAGTTTGTTCTTAGTCTTTGAGAGTCTCTTATGTCCTGTCTTCCTCCCTCTCTGTGGCTTTTTTCCTTCCCCTCTTCCCCTCCCCCGTGGTTTTGTATACTTTTAAAATATACTTATTTTATAATTGTTTTCAGAAGGTAGCTGCGTTATTTGTTTTTTCATGGCATAGTAAGTTCTCCTGTTGACATAGTTGAATTCTTTCTTGGCTTGTTCTCCTTATGTGCAATGGAGTTTTGTCATTTGTTTTTTGAAAGGGGGGGCACAAGTGAGCAAGGGGCAGAGAGAGAGGGAGAATCCCAGGAGGGGTAAGGGGGGAGAGAGAGAGAGAGAGAGAGAGAGAGAGAAGCTCCCCCGATGGGGGGCTCGAGCTCACCCAGTATGGGACCCGAACTCTTGAACCTTGAGACCATGACCTGAGCCGAAGTCAGATGCTTAAGGACTGAGCCGCACAGGCGCCCTGCACTGGAGTTTCCGTCTCCAAGCCCAGTTTGAGAGCTTCGTGAAGTGTATGTTTTTCTTTCCACTTTCATTACTTCTCCATTCCTGGCAGTTTTATTAATGCCTCCACTGACTCATCAGTTCAGAACTTCTTCTTTTTCATGCTGGAATCTCAGCTCTCGCAAGGATATTATACATCTATTTCCCCTGATACATAGCAGTTTCTCCCAGTCTCAATCATATAGCTGTCTCTGCCTCCTTCTGCTAGTCCAGGAGTCCCCACCGTGAGTGAGTGCTTCGAACCCCATTATGCTGGAGGAGGTCAGCTTCTAGCTATCTTTACTTCACTTGAAGAAATAGAAACTTCTGCTTTTACCACTGTGAGTTTCTTTGTATTTCTCATCTACTACAGTTCGAATTTTGTTTTCAAGTGTGGAAATGCCTTTTAAATAATTATTTCAGCCTTTGTGGCTGGTATGTGTTTCAGGGAAGAGGCAGGATTTTGCATGAAGATAAAAAATCATTTTGACAGTAGTCATTATATAACTATGAAAAATTTTTTAAAGTTATTCTATAAACCACCTAAAATCATCTTGAATTACACAAGTGGTTGCAAGCTTACAAGTCCCACACCGTCCAGAAACACTGGAGTAAACTAAGATTCCCTAAGTTCCACCCGCTTTGGTTTTTATTCATGATAAGACAACAAGGTGAGCAGATTAGGAGACAGGAGAATGAGAAGTCAAACATCTATAGCAGTAACAAAGTATCCAGAAAGAATTCAACTTGAGAAAGCTTTATTATTAGGACTTCTGCTTCGTGGTGGAAGATTGAACTATAACTTCACCACTGTGGCCAGCCATTCTCAGTGAAATGAAAGTATAGAAAAATGTAGAAAGCAATAAACCCAAGATGGTAAAGAGATTTGGTGATAAATGGGAGATGCTAATAGACAAGATATTTCAACAAATTTGCTTAATGCATCGTGGCCGGGAGTGGAAGTGAGAAAAGCACACCTAGAAAAGACTACGAGAACACTACGAGAACCGTAACTGATGTAGTTCCTGAGAGATTCAGAGTTTGTAAACTAGGTACACGTAATCGAATAAGGGGTGAAAAGTAGAGCTAGAAGCTAGCTATTTATTCAAGGCCGTTACAGGGCACGTGGGCTCCACTTGCATATTCCTGTGCGCCAGCTCCTTCTGACACTTACTGGTGGGCAGAACCATGTAGGACTTCTTTTTCTTTTTTAATTTTTTAATGTGTATTTATTTTTGAGAGGGAGAGCGTGAGTGGGGGAGGGACAGAGAGGAGACACAGGATCCAAAGCAGGCTCCAGGCTCTGAGCTGTCAGCACAGAGCCCGACACGAGGCTCCAGCTCCCAAACCATGAGATCATGACCTGAGCCGAAGTTGGATGCTAACTGACTGAGCTGCCCAGATGCCCCTGTAGCACCTCTTTTTAAAAAATTGAATGATTTCATTGAGGAGGAAGGCAGAATTTTCCATATGGATGTCAACAGCCCAGAATAAAGCCTCCCTTTATTCTGAAATGTGAGCAGATCCAGTTCCACGACAAATACTGTTCTCCTGTGTTTATCTGTATTAAGTACAGATGAATAAACGCTGGTTGAGTGGGGCAGCGGGATAGCAAACAGCAGTGCATACGTACAGCAGCGCGGTTGAGTTGTAAGCACAGAGATCTAGAAGACAGATGCAAGAGAATATACGGTACCATTTGTTACAGATGCCAACAGACGAAACTATAAATAGTAGTGGTTGGGAGAGGGTATCAGATCATTGCCACATAAAAAAAGTGTCTAACCCAAAAGGCAAGATACTGGTTACCTTTCAGGATGTGGGTTTGTAATTGAGAAGGCTACATGAAAGGCTTTTGGAGTACTGACGTTCTTCTGAGTAGAAATTAAACAAATGTTCTCTATAATGAGCGTAACATTTATGTTTTATGTGCTTTTCTGTGCACGTGTTAAATTTCACAGAAAAACATTAGCGTCAAAAGGGGATCCTAGAGGAAACTGAAGTAATACTATAAATAAACATATCTGTTTATTTTGGAGAACTCTGAGAAGATAATGTATTCATAAAATAGGAATAGGGTACTTTGAAAAAGAAAGAAGTAGAGGACAGAAAAGAAGTAAAAGGTATAATTGCTTACATTAAAAACCTCAGTGAAGGGACTAAAAGATAAAATCGATTTTTTAAAAAATCCCAGACTATAGAAACAAAGAGAGTAAAATTTGAGAGAAAAAGGTAGTAGGAAATCAATCCAAGGGGTCCAATTTTCAACTAATGAAGAGAGAAACAAGCAAAAACTGGAGAAAATAAATAAATAATAGAAGAGAATTTTCTCATAGCTGAAAGATACTAATCTTTAGTTTGAAAAGTGCCCAGCACAGTGAATGTAGGAAAAAATTTAACCAGTATCAAAATGAAGATGTAAAGCTTGGAAAGACGAGTTGAGCGGGAGGAAGGGGGCCTCGAGAGAGAACACCTTGAGCCTATAAAGTAGCATCGCCAGTGTTTCTCTCTCATGACACTTGATGTTACAGGACATTGGAGCAGTACCTTTGGGAACCTCTGAGGGAAAATGATTTCCAACCTTGAATTTGGCATCTATATAAAATAAAATTAAAAAGGAGATCATAATAAAGCTACAGTCCACATAGTCTTTCTTGGGAAGTCATATAAGAATATGATTCAGTACAACAGGCGTGAACTAAGACATAGTATTGAGGGAAGGATGGGTTTAACTTAGGAAAGCAGGGAAGGAGAAGTCGGAGGAAGGTCTCTGGGGCGATGAAATGCAGGAGTGACTTAGGGTAAGTGACGTGACCACAGGGATGGGAAAGAATAAAAATGGCAAAAGAAAAAGATGGGAGACAAAATGAAGGCAACTAAAAATCTGGGGGATAAAACCTAACAGCTGTACGAGAAAGTCATGGTTAAAATAAGAGGACAGCTAAGGTAGAGCATGGTTTTAAGCAGTTGATTGGCGTCTAAGATAAGACTGGGCGGCTGGTAAGATAGTAACAGTATCATTCACTGAGTGAGCCCAGATGTTTAATTGAGGTAGCAGTATGTTGTCATAGTTGTTTGGATATAGCTGTTTTAAAATAGTTGCTCGCCAAATAGAAAAGTACTCCCTGCTTGTTCATTAGCAAATAATGTACCTAAAAGGCATCCCTAAACCTTGCTCTCTCCTATATGTTCATTAAATATGAGGGACTTCCCCTGTCTACTCAGTTCCATGCTGTTTTAATATTTTATGTTATCTTTAATGATTTCCAGTAGCCATAAAATATTTAAATCTTTTAAAATTAATTTAGCATCTAATGTCAACCCATCATCATATATTTCCTTCATTATAAAGTTCTTGAATGTAAGTGTGAGGAGTATCGAAAACTGTTAGAAATCCAATTGTGATTTTCTCGGGCAGTCCGAAGCTTGGAGTAAGAGTTAGTTGGACCTTGTCTTCTGTTCCTCTACGTGTCTTCTTCTCTAACCCACAAACACTTAATCTTGGAGACTCAGGAAGCCTACATAAGGCAGAAGGGTCCTTCTAGATATTTACATGGAAAACAAAGGAAATCATTCAGCCGCCAGATCATTCTTGAAAGTATTTTATATGAATGGCTATTTTATGTGAACGTGACAAATCATTTCGTGGTGGAGGTCAGAAAAACAGTTATCTTGGGAAGCTGGGTGTTGATTGGGAGGGCCATGTGAGGGAGATTTCTGGAACGCTGGAAATGCTCTGTATTTTCACCTTGGCGGTGGATCTGTGGGTGTGTACATGCGTGAAATTCATCCTGTGCACTAATGACTAGTGGGAAGCAAGTGAGAAATTAGAGCCTTTGCGATGCAGGCTGTCGAAGGTACAATACTAGCTGCCGTATCAGCAGACATGTTCTTTAAAGTGACTGGTGGCACTTCCCCCATTTATTACTTTCTGTAACAAAAGACGATTTAATTACACGTTACATGTAGTCCAGTGATGCAGAAGTATGCAAGGTAAAAACTGAAGGACAGCTCTCTTAGAGGTAATCACCGTGCACGGTTGTCTTTTCATACCTTTTCTATGCGTACGATAATACTCTTTAAAAATACAAATTTTAGCTGTATCAAACTATATTATTCTGAAACTCGTCCTCCCCTTACTTAAAGGCATGTAACAGACATCCTCCAATATCAAGTGACAGATTCACCTGATTCTGCTTAATGACTGCATGTCCCATTACAGTGTGTTTGTACTGTACTTTATGTAGCTCCTTTTTAGACATTTGAAGTTACCTTATGTTTTTACTAATGAATACAGTGCTCTGATGAAGTTCTCTTTTTACATCTATACTCGTGTGTCTGTGCAGGTATTTGTTACAAGATCATTCCAGAAGTAGAAAACCTTAAATGTTGATAGCTACCACAAAACCGCCCTCCATTCCCAGCAACTGTGAACCATGACTTTATCCACACTGGGCGTTAACCATTTTTTAACCTGTTTGCCAGGGTGCCTGGTGGTTCAGTTGGTTAGTGTCCAGCTCTTGATCTCGGCCCAGGTCAAGATCTCGCTGTGAGATCGAGCCCTGCTGTCAGCCCAGACCCTGCTTAGAACTCTGTCTCTTCCCCTCTCATTCTGCTCCTTCCCTGGTCTCACTCTCTCTCAAAATAAATAAACTTAAAAAAAAAAATACTTTAAAATATGTTTGCCAATTACATAGACAAAATGGAACCTCATTGTTTTAATTTGCTTTTCTCTGGTCACTGATGGAGTTGAACATCCTTTCTTACGTTAATTATCAATCTCCGTTTCTTTTTTTAAATTACTTGTGTGTGTTCTGTAGCAGTTTTTCTAATTGAATTAATTATCAGAGTTCTTTGTATAGGGCATTAACCCTTACATCTGTCCTAGATGTTGCAGATATCTGTTCCTATTCTATTTCTTGTCTTACAGATTCATTAATGGTAGCTTGTACCATATGTTGCTCTATAAATCTTTTTCTTTGTGGTTCCTTCATTCTGTTTTGCTTTAAGAAGATCATTCGCTAAGGAAGAGCTGACATTTTCTTATATTTTCTTCTGGTATGCTTGTAGTTTTGTGTTTTACTGTTAAATCATTAATCCACCACAAATTTATTTTTGTGACCTAAGGATACAAATATTAATATGCATTTTCCTTCAACCAGATAGCCAGCTGTTTCACAAACCACCCAGTGGTCCATCCTTTCCTCGCCGAGGTGAAAACCCAGTGCTGGTACTTCCCGAATGATGGACAGCTCACAAAAGCGTGCTGTTTTTCTTTTCATGCAGGGAGGATATAAGTTTTTAAACAAAGCTTAAGAATGTAGGGCAGAGCTTGTCAAAAATCAGGGATAAAAGAGTATGGTTGCCTTGGGAGTTATGATGTTGCCTTGGGTAGGATTAAAAGTACAGATGGGGTAGAATAAGAATATATATATAGGACAAACATATAAATTATGCAAGGTATTATTACAAAGGAATTCTTGGGCTTTTTTTTTTCCTTTTAGACTTATTTTAATCTATTGTCTATGGCACAGAAATCACCGTTAACCATCCTGTAGAAAAATGGGCTGTTTTGGGTTAATAATCAGATTCAGGTGTGTCTCGTATTTAATCTTCTAGCTTGTATAGTTAAAGTCATTACCAGGTGAAAGAGAATTCTTGTCAGTTCTGGAAAAGTTTGGTTGTGTGACTGCGTACAAACTATGTGGCTGAAGAAAAAGACGCCCAAATATGTGAAATACCTCAGCCAGCAGAAAGAGATTGCTGGAAAATTGGATACCCATGTAGAGGAGAGTGATGAGAGTATACTTTTACTCGGCTAAATTCGAAGTAGGCCGGAAGTAGGCTGTCAGTAATAGTGTTTAAATGATTGACCAATAATAGTCCTTACAGTTGAAAAAGATGACTGAGTTGTCTTCTGTCTTCTCTTCCCTCCACCTCCACCCTCCTCTTTTTCTCTCGTTACAGATCATACGTCAGTCGGCGGGCTGGGAGACAGTTTTTATGAATACTTACTGAAAGCGTGGTTGATGTCGGATAAAACAGACCACGAGGCGAGAAAAATGTACGATGATGCTATTGAGGTAATTCTCGTCAGAACACTCACCTGCTGACCATTCCGTATACGTGGTGTGTTTCGTACTGACCGGGGAACACCTTACATGCATTTATTATCTGTCCTCACTATAGGTTTTAGAATTTTAATATAAATGTCTTGTATTGTTTTCATTTATTGAGACATTTTATTTTATTATAGTTTTCCTCTTCTAAATATAATTTATTGTCAAGTTAGCTAACATACAGTGTGTACAGTGTGCTCTTGGTTTCGGGAGTAGATTCCAGTGATTCATTAAAGAAATTGTTGAAGAATTTGGTGTAACATACTTATGCATAAAACTTTTCATTACGGTCAGTGTCCACCCAGACCGGGAGAACTTCCGACGTCACGTAGACATTTCCATAAACATTTCTTCTTTCAAACGACACTGAACCTGCACGTGGAAAACTTCACGGATAAACGATAAGGGCAAAACACTTATCTAGTACTTTCCACATGCCAGGTGCTGTTGTCACCCCTTTTATGTATACGAAAGCAAATACTCTTTACTATCGTTTTACCGGGACGACCTTACGGCACAAAGAGGTTAGGTGGTGGCCGGCGGTCCCCTATCTGGTGTGTGATGGAGCCTGGAACTGGACATCGTGGCTCCAAGGCCTGTGCTTTCCACTGCTTCACTGGTTCTTATCGATATAACCTTTTACCACAGCGTTGTGGCCATTGGAAACTGGAACAGGTTTCCATCTTGGAAGCACTGGTATGCGATATGACCGAGCAGAACCTGTGAAACAGAGAAGCGTGTTAACCACCTAAGTTACTTGCTTTCTGACCCACTCTAACCCCATAGCCCTTTCGTGATTTTAATCAGTTTTTAAAGTTTTATATATATATAAATATATATATAATTTTTTATATATATATAAAAATATATACATATATATTTAGTTTGTTACTCATTTATTTTTATTGAGGTATCAGTGACACACGGTATCACATTAGTTTCAGGTATAAAACATAGTGATTTGACAGTCTGTACATGATGCTGTGCTCACCATAAGTGTGGTGATCGCCTGTCGCCGTACGTGCCTCTTGGCCCTGGGACCCCCTCATTCCCCAGCTCGAGGCCTGTACCTGACTCTTCTTCCCTGCATTGCCCATCCTCCCGTCCTCCTCGCCCCTCGTTCCTGATACTCTTCAGTTTTGTTTTCTCTCCATTTTTTTTTCTATCAAAGCTGTTTGTGATTTTCAAAGAAACACATTTAGACCTTGTTGACTGTATGATATTTCATATATAATAACACCATTCCGACTGTAGTTGGTGTTCAGTATTCAGAGTTATAGCTGTTTTTAAAGTAAAGCAAAAATCTTATCCTTTTTATATGCTTACTTTTTAGGGAACTCATTTCCTGTAGTTGTTTACTGCAGAGGAGTTAAACTAATACTTGGCATAGAGTGCTGTCTCCATTGTGGTCAGTCAGTGAGTGTTTCTGGAGCGGGCGTTTATCGAGCGTCTTACCCGTAGGAAACGTGCTCACGCCACGAGGTTCAGGAAGAGCAAAAACGTTGCCCTTGCCCTCGAAAACCTGATCTTTCCATCTGCACTTCAGCCTACTGTGGTTGCAAGAACAGTAAAAACTTACAAATCAAACATTTATTGACTGTATGCTACACTGGGAGGCCTTGTGGCATATAACATGACAAGGCATCGTCCTTAGAGTTCTGAACCAAACGTCATCATTATAAAGAATACACAATAGATTTTTCCAGAGCTGGTATTGAACTTGTCAGAGAACAGTCCACAGAATGTGGGTTAATTCTTTTGTACCTCTTTATTGTCAGAAAAGTTCAGTCTCTAATCATATACCTTTTCACCAAAGAGAACCGAATTAATGAAATTTCTTATACTTTTCCATAGAAGTATCTCTAAAGGTAGAGAATTTATAGCCCCTTTTAGCAAAGTCTGAGAACATAGTCCAAAGGAACAAAGCTGTTAAAAATCTCATTTTTTTTAAATCTAATTTTTTTAATGTTTATTTATTTTTGAGAGAGAGAGAGGGAGGGGCAGAAAGACACATACACAAAATCCAGAGCAGGCTCCAGGCTCTGAGCTGTGAGCGCAGAGCCCGACGCGGGACTTGAATCCATGAATCACGAGATGGCGACCTGAGCTGAAGTCAGATGCCCACCCGAGCCACCCCGGCGCCCCCAAAATCTCATTTTTAAAGTTAAATGTGATTGTTGGACTCTACTTTGTGTTACATTCAAGTTTAATGTAAAATATTTCTCTTGCTATCCTACATGTTTTGAGTAAATTGACATTCCAGGAGGATGGACTGTGTTTGTCACTTGGCTTCCCATAGCGGTGGCAACTAAAACTAAAATAAATCTTCAGTTTATTGTACGAAATAGAAAATAAATTGGTAGAGTCTTTGGGTTATAACTTGTTATATAACTATTTTAATTTATTTCTATTCATGATCTCAGTTGATTATTATGAATTCCATTTAGCCTGAGAAGAAAAAACCTGTAATATAGACGGTGTGTCGAAAGGTAGTCTTTAGGCCTGTCTTCCCTCTTCTGCCTTGTCTTCATCGTAGTAGTGATAGGGTATTTGTTTAAGGTTATGTGCAACTTGTTTACTCTCCAAAACTTTCTTCGGGTTTGGGAAAGTTACCAATTCTTTGAATATCATGTTACCAAGGTCTTAGGATAAGTAGAAGGATGTAGTAAGTTTGAACACCAACACTTGGCTTCTAAAATTTTAAATATCTCCTCTTTTTTGTAGGCTATAGAGAAACATCTTATTAAGAAGTCCCGAGGCGGTCTCACCTTTATTGGAGAGTGGAAAAATGGGCACTTGGAAAAGAAGATGGGGCATTTGGCCTGTTTTGCTGGGGGAATGTTCGCCCTAGGAGCAGACGGTTCCAGAATGGATAAAGCTGGCCATTATTTAGAGCTGGGGGCAGAAATTGCACGTACATGTCATGAGTCCTATGACAGAACTGGTAAGAGGATTAATAACACTAACTACTTACACCACAAGCACATCCAAGTTAAAAATATGTCCAGGCATCAGAAGGAAACTGTATGGGTATTTTTCACTTTACAATAGGTAACTCTAACACAGTAAATCGTTTTCTTAAGACCTTGATTTTTAATTCTGGAAATGTATTCCTGCATCATTTTTTTAAATTTTTCTGAATTCTACTACTGACTTTGTTAATGAAGATTCTGAAGAAATTGTAATGACACGAGGAGGGGCATTTGGAGATGTGTGGGCTGACCTTATTGACTGTAGTAAGGATCCACTTTAGCCGTTCATTTCAGCTTCTGTCAGACCAGTTACTTAAAAGAACACAAAACCTGATTTAGATTACTGGCTTGCCTATCCTCTCATGAAAATAAGAATAACCAAAAGATAATAGTTATTCGAATGTGTAATTGGTATGTAGGTAACTAGTAGTCTCTTAGGCAGTTCACCAATAATTTTTAAGTCGATTGTGCCTTTAACAAAAAAGATCCTCTGTGTTGCTTTAGGCACTATTTGGCGGCTTCAGTGTCCTTACCTGAAAAATGAATTGATTCTCTCTGTGGTGAAAAAAAATTGGCTCTTGGGGGTGAAAAAAAAAATCTTTTTTTGGGTAAAGAATACGTGTGTGTGTGTGTGTGTGTGTGTGTATATATATGTATATATATATATATATATATATATATATATATACACATACAGTCATAGATAAACAGTGTGTATGTTATTAAAATTTCATGGGGAGAGAAGACAATTAGGTTATTTTTTATTTAAAAAAATTGTTTTATGTTTATTTGTTTTGAGAGACAGAGAGTTAGCAGGGAGGGGTGAGAGAGGGAGACACAGAAGCTGAAGCAGGCTCCAGGCCCTGAGCTGTCAGCACAGAGCCCCACGCAGGACTCGAGCTCACGGACTGTGAGATCATGACCTGAGCCGAAGTCGGACGCTTACCCAGCTGAGCCACCCAGGCGCCCCAACAATTAGGTTTTCTAAAAAGCCTGAAAAAGGATTGAGAAATACTGAAGTAGACTTGCCAAATTTTTTTTCTGGTTTTAAAAATGTGTTTCTATATGAAATAATGGATAATGAGTTCCCAGAAAAAGTAAAAACTAGTAATTTCTATTTGTGATTTCAGAAATTGAGTTGTTGTTTTATTAAATAACTGAGTTTCCATTTTAGGGTTACTGTGCCATTGGGTACCATGACACAGATGTGACGGGCTTAAAATTTGTCCTAGTTTATTTTAGTTCATAAATCTGTCAGGTTATTTTTATATGATGAGGAACTGAGCTTATGGTAAGATTGACCCTTTGGTTCTCTCACTAAGTCAGGGATTCCATTTCTTGACAAAATACAACTAAGTCAAAAGGACGTTGAAGTAGAAGAGTGTTGGTATGTAGTACATAGCAAATGGGTGATCTATGTTATAAGTAGAAGCTAAATTATATTATGTTAATGACACAGAGTATCAAATATATATTTAAAATACAGCTAAAATTAGCAAAACATTGAGGACCACCATGGATATTCAGTGTCTATACTAGGACCCATGAAAATAAGACTTGTTCTGCAGATTTTGACCACAAATCAAATAATAGATATAAAATAGTAGGTTTCGTACAGCAGACATATTAAAAATGTGGTATGCTATAGTTATTATGATTAATCATTTACTGTATTAAACCTGGAGCACCTGTTGTGTGCCGAGCATTATGCTAGGTGCTTACGGGTGGAGTCGTGACTGAGACCCACTCCTGCCTTTGAGAAGTCCACAGAATACCAGAGTTATGAGGGGGTTCCCTGACTTCCATTTTTGTAAGGACACTGCTGATGCCGATCTGAAATGCTGTGATATTATAGAAAGAAAATGTGGCCCACGATTCAGAAGTCCCATGTTCCACCATTTATTATCTATGAACCGTAAGCAAATCATTTAACCCACCTAAGTCTCAGGTGCTCTATCTGCAAAAAATTGGGGTAATAATACCTATCCTGTCTTCCTCAGAGTGTTGTTGTGAGTCTAAATGAAATTTTAAACAATCCAGTCTGTGGTTGTTGCTGTCATCCTTGTTCTGATTGTCGTTCTCACGTTGCGGGTCAGTGAACCTGTGACCCTCTTTGCCGTGGTATGCCCAAGAAGATTACTCTTGGATTTGTGTCCTGTATTTTCAAGTCTTTCGCTGTTTTTACTTAACTTTAATCTCAGTCTAGATCCTTCAGGTAAAAGGTCCAATCCTAGTGTTGCTTCTTCCCCACTTGGTTATTAGATCTTCTGTGTTTAGTATAGCTGTGCTGTAATTCTTGGCCACCTTGTTTAAAAGTACCCGTTCACTTCTTAGCAGGTATTTCAGCTAAATTCATACAATAATTACTTTGGAATTTCACTTTCATTTGTGTTGGAATTAGAATTAACGTTAATTCATAGTGTGGTAATCTTCATTATTCTGCCCTATTGATGAACGTGGCCTGCCGCCTCAGAACTTGGCCGGGTTCGTAGGAAACGTGGCTCGGTGTGTTCATGAAACTGAGCGGTAACTTAGCCTAGTTTTGGACGTTATTGTATCTTCATGAAAACTAGATTGGGAACACTGGTTTAGCTTCTTCTGAGGTATAATGTGGAATTGGTGCCAAACAGAATAGTAGACTTCCAAAATATCGTACTAGTCTTTCTTCTTCTGGATTTCTAGATTAAAAAGAAAAAAGAAGAAGAAATAACTGAACATCAATAAAATGACTATTATTTAGTTTACTTCTTATGGAAGTTGGGTAAGGTCTTCCCTAGACTACTACTGTCACATTTGGGGGGAATTTTTAATGTGTAGATGTATATAACATATCCAGTGGAAAAGAAATCCATTGGTCATGGAGTTTTAGACATACTTGAAGAGTTTCTCCAACTATTTTTTTCCTTAAAAGGAAGTTACTAGGAGGGAAATAATTTAAGTTCTTTTCCTGATTATTAACCTACGCAAACTATAGTCCAATCGCCTGTCCCAGAATATTCCTCACGCTTTTTTTATCTTCTGTTGAATTTCTTTCATTGACCTGAGTATGCTTATTTTTCCCAAGACCTCTACTGATTCTACATATCTGGAGGAATCTTATGACTTGCAGACTAATCTATGCCTTCTTCAAAGGCACTTTTTATTGTCTTACTATCTTACTATACTTTATTGTCTTATTGACATTTGTCACATTTGATATTTTACTTTGATTTTGTTTTTTATCTGTGCATGTCTCTTTCCTTTGCCTACATTAGATGGTTTTGCATTCTCTTAGAGTTCTTTTTTATCTCGGCACTAAATTATTTGTGGTTTCAACTCCATTTTTACTTGTTGGAAATGAAGTATCAAATGTAAATGGGAAATTTAAGGTAGAAAATAGAAATTAGGGGCGCCTGGGCGGCTCAGTCGGTTGAGCAGCCGACTTCGGCTCAGGTCATGAACTTGCAGTCTGTGAGTTTGAGCCCCGCGTCAGGCTCTGTGCTGACGGCTCAGAGCCTGGAGCCGGCTTTGGATTCCATGTCTTCCACTCTCTTTGCCCTTCCCCTGCTCACGCTCTGTCTCTGTGTCTCTCAAAAAAAAAAATAAACGTTTAAAAAAAAAAAGAAAAGAAAATAGAAATTAAATGCAAGATAGACAGGAAATTATTTTTTACATTTCTTAAAAAAAGAGCACGTAAGAAATGATGCCCTAGAAACAGGAAAAACAGTGATTTGATCAGCCTTATGGATGTAATATGTATGTAATTTAGGCTTGTACATTTTTACATACCAACTCACAAAACAGACATGTTCTCTCTCCGGTGTGTTTTATTTATGAAGTTATGAATAATCAATAAGTGAGACATAATTTTTAGTGAGAAGTTAAAAATATTAATTTCCTGCTGCCAATTCCTACTTCAAATTCAAGTGATATTATCATTACAGAAGTTATCTAACTTAAAGTTAGCCTTAAGATTAACATTTAAAAATTCCACGTGATCAGTTCTTAGCAGTCAGTCTTTGAGAAGGGAAAGACAGAAGAAATTCCGATAAAATGACTTCCTGTACTTTTTTATTAGGTTGGCATCATTTCAGTGCTTACGATGTTTGACTTTTTTAGTCATTTTAAAAGCATTTATTAAAATGCCGAATCATATTTGATCGTATGCTGATCTTGTCAATAAGCTGGATAGAAGTTCTCTGACAAAAAATATTGATGATTTGCTGGTTAATCCTAATCTCAGATCCCGTTGAGCTGGTCAAAGCTTCATGTGCACGCAAAGTTTTGTGTACAATTTCAGACGCTTCTCAGACACAGCTCTGTGGTCTTCTTTCAGAGCCTACCAGAGAGAGAATTCATGACTCGGGTTGAAGTCCTGTACTCGGGTTCTGCTTCAGTTCTCTAAGACTTAGCAGCGCGTTCTTCTGGATCGCGTGTTTTGCTTTCAGTAGAATTATCTACCATTGGTACAGTGTGTTTCGGTTTTATGTTTTCTCTTGGGAGGGGTAGATGGCGAGAAAGACTTTATTTTTTTCACATTTGTGTATGATTACTTAGAGCTTATGTTGTCTCCCTTGTAACACTGAAATTTGGCCACAGCAACACATGTCATGACACCAACTATGGCACTATTCTGTTTATGGTCAACCGGCATTGTCATTCTTCTTCTACTTTTTCTTTTCTGAGAAAATACAAAAATGCCCAGCATGTTTTGAAAGAGGTGAGAGACCTAGAAACTGTTTGCCACCCGTAAAAGGAAGGAAAATGACAGCTGAGAGTGGTAATCGTGTGTGACTCCGGCGTCCCAGAGGAAGATGGCTTTGTATTGGCCGAAGTTAGGGAGCTGGGTGTGATCAGAAAGAGGTTATTAGGAAGACTTCCACACAGTGCTGTATTCTAGCCCGAATGGAAATCCTGTGATTCACGGAATAGTGCGTACTCTTGAAATATGTGTGTAATGGCCCCATTTTCTTCAAACTGATAAATGAGCACCACCGATGAAATTCTTGGTGATTGGCAACTTGAATCTCTTTCTTGCTATATATACAGAGGCTATAGGATAAAAAGAGTTTATGTTTGAAACTGGTTTAAGTTTTAAAATATATTGCATTTTGTATACTATCGTATGCTTGAAGAGAAGAGTATATAACTTACATCTAAATCTAATTTAAAATCTGAGCTCTACAATGTTTTCTTATACATGTGTTGTATTAAAAGGACTTTAAAATTGTCTTGACTTTTAAGAAAACAGTTCTGCAGAGTACGATTATCTGTCTCATTTTATTTTGGAGCAAAACAGATTATGTAATGTGCTTATGTCTAGCTTTGCATTTGTTTCCAGAGAATTACTAGACCCTTGTCAGTATAGTTAGATTTAGCAGCACGTTGGTGAACATTACGTATGAGAAATACTTCGTGTCAGGATAATAGGAGTATTTGTAAGTCTATTATAAGAAAACCAAGTATGGATCTTTTAAAGTCACTGATTTTGCAAAACAGCAAGAATAAAAATAAAACAAAATGAAAATAACTCTACCTTAGACCCCATGTTCTTAGGGGAGAAGGAAGCCCTGGCGCACAAATGCAGATGGCTTATTGTGCTCATTTCTTTCTTTTGTCACGTTGCAGCGTTAAAGCTGGGTCCTGAGTCTTTCAAGTTCGATGGTGCGGTAGAGGCTGTGGCCGTCCGGCAGGCCGAAAAGTATTACATCCTCCGTCCAGAAGTCATTGAAACCTACTGGTACCTGTGGCGATTCACGCACGATCCAAGATACAGGCAGTGGGGCTGGGAAGCAGCACTGGTAAATAAGCCAATATTTCATCTTCCGTGCGCGAGCGTTCAGTCAGGCCTTCCCATCATGCCGTCCGTGTCCCCTCACGTTCAGGAACCGTAGTGCTACCGCCACTTATGTGATGGAAAAGCTTCGTGGCTCAATAGCTGGATTTCTTAAGCAGTAGAAGTGAAGCTTAGAATCCGGTTTAGTCCTTGGTTAAAACTATTTTCCTCCTGGCGTCCACTCATTGTTCTCCTAGAATAACTATAAAGTGTCATTTAGAACGCATTATGGGTTTCAGTATGACTATATAGTTTCCGTACTTGCCAATTAATGCTCAACCTCTAGAAAGAAAAAATCGTCTTGAAACCGCCCATACTCGCAGCCTGGGCAGCTTACCCTCCGTTCGCTTCAGCTCGTGTTCCGAGTGACTGCTTAGTGGACCGCCAAGTGAAGAATCAGTGAGTCGGTAAAATTTTCCCAGGCTGAAAGACCGTTTATTTACCTGTGTATTTATGAGAAAATTTTAATGATTAGTAAGTAAAGGAAGCAAGTGGTTTATTCTTAAAATACGAGCCTTTCAGAGAACACTGTGGCTGTCAGTACTTGGGGAGGAAGAAAAGTATTTGTCTTCTCATGAAAGTGTAGCTTATTCCCGGGAGTGAGGGAGCGTTTATTGTCTGAGATATACTAATTATGATAAATGGCACTAATTATGATGGCTGTGCAGCCGCGATGACCTTGTAGGTGAGAGAAGTGGCGTTAGTAAGTTGCTCAAGTAAGAATGTGCAAGCTGGGTTTTAGGGCAGAAGGTAGACCAGTTTGTGTAAGAAGAAGGTTTCACTGTGGCCACCAGAGGGAGTGCAGTTTGGAGCCAGTATGTAGATGGTCTTACACGCCAGACCGAGGGATGCGTGCTTTAGTTTACCCAGCGGATCCAGAATAACACACACACACACGTGCACACACAGACAGACACTTCTCCCAGCCGCTGTGTATGCGGTTGTCATACAGGAGGTGGAGATAAAAGTCCTTTGCCTGGCTAAACGGCCTGTCACGTCTTCTTTTTCCTCACCGTGTCCTGCCCACCAAGACTGACGGGCTCAGGAGTCCATTCTAGGACTGCTAAGCGTTCTTCAAAGGGAGAGGAGCCGCCGAAGACTTGTTAGTGGGCAGCAGCCAGACAAAAGGTCTGATTATAAGCTGCAAATTGCCGATTTGCGAGACTGCTGCGTGTTCTAGGAACAGCGTGGTGACGACTTGAACTAGAGTGAGGGCACTTATATGTCGTTTGTCATTCAGACCTGGATAGTCTTTGTTGAGTTTAACAAAAAGAGTATTAATGGAGACAAGGTGGCTACACTGAACAGGAAGAGATGCCACATTCGTCGATGCCGCTGTTCTCTGGCCTCTTGATTCCAGAATTGGGAACATAACCGCTGGTGCAGTTCTCTGTACAGAGTCGCGCCACAGCTGGGAAGATAGCCAGATTGTTGCCACAGTGGTTCGAGACTAGGCCACACACACACTCATGTTGATAGCAGTGGCTTAGTAATGCTCATGAACATTAAGCAATATTTTATACACGAGAAATAGGTAAAGTAGTCTGACCTCAATGTCTCCTAATACTTAATGGTGCTCACTCAGAGGAATGAGAAAGATATATCTGAATCGTGTGGGACACGGTGGGGAGTGAGGGCAGAAACCTGTCCGCTCAGTGAGAAACACTGTAGGGTAATCTGTCCTTTTCCTGAGGCTTGTCTTTTCCTGTGCACCTTCTTAAAGCGTTTCTATTCTCTTTCTATTAAAAAGGTTCCACGAGCTCAGGCTTTAACCTAAATCTGTCTTGATTTATAGGAGTTAGAATTTTGTTTTCATAGTCTAGATAGACACACCAAGTCCAAATAGAACAAGAACTGAATAATTACACTTCCAGTTTCAGAAGTATGCCATGATGAGAAAGAGGGGGGCCAGGACGAGAGAGGAGGAGGCACATCTTAAATAGAAGTTGCTTTCTTCCCCGTCACTGGCCTCCCTGCTGGGTGTGAAGAAGGCAAAGGGAAGACAGGCTGAGACCAAAGAATGGTATCTGGTTAGGGTCTTCCGTAACCTTAGCTATTCCATTCACATCTTCAAACTGCCAAACTTGAATATATTTGCACGAAAACTTGCCCTCAAGAAAGGACTCTAAATGGCTTAAAGATTAGTCATGCCTCCCTGCTACTTTCTCAGTATCCTTAAGCTGCTCTGATGGTTTTCTGGTGGTAAAGACACATGATCATTGCGCAGAACATGGCATTTAGAAACCCACAAATTCAAAGTACGTTTAAAATACTTAGATAAAGCAAAGCACCAAACTCTTTGGGAAGAAGACTTTTAAAACTCAACTGTAATTAAAATGGAATTATATAAAAATGAACAGCGTGATTAAATAAAAAACTTTTAGTGTTAATTAGCTTTTCATTAAAAGGAAGAAGACCAGAAGAATAAGAAAATTAGCAAGACTAGGAACAAAAAGCCATGGCAGTAATGATTAAATAAGGATACCTTCATTAGACAGTGTCTCAGGGTCAGGTAGAGAAAGAAAAGAACCATGTATAATTCACCTTCTCATGAATGGCTTAATTTTGGAGTATGATCTACCCCTGCACAAGCAGGATATTTGGTTACCCTGAATTAAAGACAGGGTTTTGAGGGGCGCCTGGGTGGCTCAGTCAGTTAAGCGTCTTGATTTCGGCTCAGGTCATGATCTCACCGTTCGTAAGACTGAGTCCTGTGACGGCACAGAGCCCGCTTGGATTCTCTCTCTCACTCTCTCTCTCTGCCCCCCTCCTCACACTTGTGTGTGCTCTCTTGCTCACTCTGTCAAACTGAATAAACTTTATAAAAACAGGGTTTTGAATGGATTCCATTTGATGGAATGTATTTTATTTAGACATGGTCAAAAGTTGCAAGAAGAGATATAAATTTAGAGTTTCAGCTCCGAGTTGGAGAGTAGAGCACGGCAGTTCCCGGTAAAGTGGACCCTCCTCACACAGCCTCCTGGGTCGTTGGAGATTTCAGTGTCCATACGCGCGAAACTCTTAGAAGAACTTGACATGTAGCAAATACTTCATAGTGGTTAGCTCTTGAAGTTGTAAGATTATTGTAGTGGGTGTGTGGGCGGCCACTTCCTGCCAGCTGGTAGCACCTGTAATGCCTCACTCCCCGGATTGTGGATTGTAGTTCAGTGTTTATCACACAGTCTGTTCGCAGTCAATATTACCTCGTTGCTTCTTACCATGGAGAGCAGAGCTCTTAGGTAATACTTTTTTTAAGCATATTTTGGGTTGTTTATCTTTAGAAGTGAAAAAAATTCCTTTGAAAGTTTTCATTCAAACTGACCTCCCTTGATTTGTAGAGTTAATGAGTTTTTGTTTTTTTTTTTTAATGCCAGACACGTCTCTAATTCAGTGCGAATAGCCTCAATTTGACTTTCTCCAGTTAGGAAAATAGAAGATGTTTTTAAAAGATTAAAGAGTTTTGGAGAGGGAAAGGTTCCACAGGAAACAGATACCGCCGTTAATTTTTCCAGTGTGAGGATATTTCCATTCAGTAATAAATCTTACTCTTAACCTGTCGAGTTCTTGTGTAGATCTTTGAACCTTCGGCTGTGGTTCCTTAATTTGTCCTCCCAGCTTGAAATTCCGTGGAGTCGGTTCTCTGGTCTGCTCTCTTCCCAGGCGATCGAGAAGTACTGCCGAGTCAGCGGCGGGTTCTCCGGCGTCAAGGACGTGTACTCCTCTACTCCCACACACGACGACGTGCAGCAGAGCTTCTTCCTCGCCGAGACCTTGAAGTGAGTAATGCCTTCAAAACATCCTTTTTTTCATCGTCGGCAGGTTTTGCTGCGTAATCACCGCGTGAGGCGTTGTGACTGGTGATCGGTGACACCAGATTTTATTACAAATATCCTTCTATGTAATTGGGTCTTAAATTTTTAGCCGCATCTCAAGAAGAGTGACTTAATCTATGAGGTAGGTATTTTGTCCAATAAGAGGTTAGTACCTTTGTTTTGTCCTCGGCTCTATGAGGTGTGTTAGAATCACCTGGAAGACTCCTGAAGCCACAGGTAACAGGGCTGTACCTTCACACTTCCTGATACGGTAGATCTAGAGCAGAAGCGAAGAATTTGCATCCCAGCTGATGCAGGTCCTGCTGGTCCTGGGACCGCACGTGACCTCCGTGTTCTAGCTTATGAAATCTGTTACCCGTGGAGTTTTAATGGTACTACAGCGTATATGACCACAGTCATCCCTCCTCTCTGTAAGGTTTCCTATAAAAATACACATAAAAGGAACAAGGGAAAAGAAAGATAACTATTATTTGGGCAGAGCTCTGTAAACTGACCGGGGAGATGTGGACACCTTGAATGTGTCCACCTCCCTAAGCATCTGCAAGTAAATCTCTTTTGAAACCCTCTCTTAAATTTCGTATTTCTGTTTCCTATCTATCTGTACCTGAGTGCCTCATAAACCGTCACTTCATTTATTAAAAAAAAAAATGTTTATTTCCAGGCATCGTTCAGGTTAATTGTGAATATATCAGGAGACAAAAAGAACGAAAATCCCTCCCCTCCTAGAGTCTCCCTTCTAGTCTACTTCCGGCTTACGTGTTGGGACATTAGAACTGAAATGTACCTGTCTCAGACTAAGCCTCTTATCTCAAATGGTCATCTTATTCTGGGTTTTCCTTTATTACCCCTCATACTCTTATTTTTCCATCTTTTCAGCGTATTCATTATAAAGTTAGTTCTTTTTTCTCTAATATATCATTAAGTCTTTGTGATTCCTGTTACATGGTTTCTTTATTTTGCACCCTCCTTTTCATATCTGTGACTGATCCTAACCCAAACCCCCATGCTGCTGATGGTTTAGAACATCTGTTCGGTAGTGAGTCCCCGGCCTCTGGTCGCTGCTTGTTGGAGCCACTGTGTGTGGTTAGGCGGGGACCGTGTGAGGTGGAGCCCAGGGCGGGCTCCAGTCACTGCTGTCAGCTGGATGAGCAAGTCAAAGTAAAATTTCTTTGCTTTCAGTTTTCATATCCATAGACTGTGCAAATTGACCCAGATCATGTAAGATCTCTTATTTGGAAAGTTGTAAGGATGGCGTGGTGACTATTTGCTTTGCGTATCCTTTACCTAGATTTACATATTGTTAATTTTTGCCGTATTCCTCTAGCCCTACGTATATATGTGTCCATGTACACATTGTTTTACTTACTTATGAAAATTAATTTATTTGCACTCTAACTTGAGGGTTACTCGCCAGCATTCTGATACTTACCTAACACAAGAGTTTGCAAGAAAAGGGAATAATTCTGCGTCATCACAGTACAGTTACCACACTTGTGAACCTTAACGTTCGTACAACACTGTTGTGTAACAGGGGTCCGTTTTCAGATTTCTCAGTTGTTCTGATAATGTACTTACAACCATTTATTTGCTTATTAAAGTTTATTTATTTATTTTGAGAAAGAGCACGTATGTGAGTGGGGGAGGGGCAGAGAGAGAGAGGGAGAGAGAGAATCCCAAGCAGACTCTGTGCTAACAGCTCAAGCTCGCACTAACTGTGAGATCATGACCTGAGCCAAGATCAAGAGTTGGTCGCTTGACCAAGCGAGCAACCAGGGCACCCCTACAACTGTTTCTTTTTAATCCTAATGCAGGATCCGATAAAGGATCATTTGTTCTATTCAATTGTCATGTCTCTTTAGTTTTCTTTAACCTAGAGCAGAGTTCTCTTATTTTACTTCCGTATTTTATGACACCGACATAAGCGTTCAGGCTAGTTGCTCTGGAGAGTGTCCCTCAGTTTAGATAGTTAGGATTGTTTACTCGTGATCAGATTTAGGTTAACATTCTTGGTATGAATATTACATGTAGGATGTGTCCATATCGCATCCTGTAAAGAGGCACATGTTAACAAGTTAGCCCATTATTGGTGATTCTAAGTCTGATCATGAGGTTAGATTTGATTCTAAGGTCTTTACTCTTTTTGTAAGTGATAAGTGATCTGTGGAGTGATGGACTGGGTGAATATTCTTTTATCAACGGTCCTTGGCTCAGTGTTATTAGCATCTTGCTTAATGAACTATTACTGTAGTAGCGGTAAAATACTAATTTTGAGGCTTCTTCTAGTCTTAAAAAGAAATTACTTGATTTTCAACATATGTAACCCATTTTCTTCATGTCACTCTCCTCAAAAGCTACAGTGATTCATTTATCTCTAGCTTCATTTCTCATTTCTTTTACTATAGATTCTATCCTTAAATCAACCTAATCTGTAGTCATATATATATATATATATATATATATATATATATATATATATATTCCTTTGCATTTCGTTGTCTATTTCATATTTTATTGGCTCTGAGGGAATGTCTTTACCATTTCTATCAGTCCATGCCCCTCTCTTATTTCTTAATTGAGTTCAGATCTCACCTCTTACAGATTGACTTTCATAATTAACTCTCAGATTCCTCTTCAGTGTCCCCATTAGGACGTGGGACAGGGCTGCAGATATGTGGCATGCTGCCTTTCTCTTTCCAGTATGTATGTGGAATATTATCAGCTGACCTTGGTACTTTCCACTGCCAAGTTCAGGAAGAATCCTTCTCAACACAGCACTCTAGGTCACCAGTTATATATATAACTGCCACAATACTCACTTTCAGAAAAACACGTATACAGTTTTGGATCAATAAAAGTGAAAAGGGTGAGACCAGAACAATCATTCAGGTAATTAAAACAAAATCGAGGCTACAGAATCATCACAGTTGAGTACTACATGAGCACTGAGCCTCCTGGTCGCAAAAAGGAAGCATCTTGCTCAGCGTCATTTTCATCTTTTTGAGTTGGGAGAACATGTAACTTTGACAAATGAGACACATTTTTTCTTACTGCTGAATTATAAGATGACCTAATTTGATAGCTTGTTATTAAACACTGAACTGTTAGATGAACCACATAAAAATGCCCTTTTTAAAAGTCAAAAACAGTGGAACACTGGCAGTTTTAGATGGTTCAGCATAATGGTAGATGTCTTCAAACAGTGATGTTTTACAGAAAACGCAAAGCTCTTAATGTGACTTATTCTTTATTAAAACCGATGGGAAAATATAGAATGCATTTGAATCAAGACATTTCTGTGAAGACTAATGTACTTGCAGGTTTGTATTTTTCTTACTATTAAAATAGAGCTTAAAACTCTATAGAAGAATGGAGATTAGTATAACTTCATAGATTTTTCTCTAATACCAATTAATTTAAACAAGCTTTTGTAAGAAGCTGAGTAACAGTTAACTGAAGATTGTGTATTCTGTCAAGTGGTTCATATTTATTATCTGTTCATTAAGGGCAATAATCTGTGTGTTCTGACTCCCAGAGAAGGCAGCTGATGGCCTTGGCAGCGGCAGGGTAAAATGTAAAAAGCCGTGTTCCTGACCTAGTTGAGGGCTGTTTCGCCTTTTACATATGGTTGTACTAGAGCTACAGCTAGCATTTTTCTCCGGAAGGTAAGATGCTGTGTCTGTCCTCTGTTTTTTTCATTGCTCTCAGGAGTTACCAATGTCTATTTCTACAGCATACATACTGATAGCCTAATAAAAACTACGTAATGAGTAAGGTCAGATAGATTTCTTCAAAGCCTCTTTCCTTAAAGCTCGCACGTTTAACACAAGAAATAAAACGCATGCAGATTGGCAAAAAATGTTAAATACAGTGAAGTGTATAAGAGAAATGTTAATGAAGTGAGCAGTCCTCCAGAGGAGGAAGAGTTTACTTTATCTAGAAAGCATAAAGGAAGACTTCATGGAAGTGGTGGCATTTAAACCAGACTTGAAGGTGTAGGATGAATTAGCACTCAGGAATAGCTGTAAGGCAGACCTTGAAATATAAAAGATGAGATACAAACGCTCTAGAGGCTGTAATTGACAAGCGCTAGTATCTCACAGATACAGGGAGATTCATAAAGAAGGAGGAGTAAGAGATAACATTTCAGCTTTCCGTGTGGGTAACTGTAGGATTATGACACCAAGTTGCAAGAAGAAATAGATTTTCAGAAGAGATAATGAGTTACTTTTGACATATGTTCCCAAGAGGCATTTGCAAATATGGCTCTGGAGCTGAAAATACAAGTGCAGGAAGAGTTGGAGGATCAAGAGAAAAGAAAGCATATCAGATCTTTGAAGACGCCTCCCCGTAACAGAGGCGGCGGCCCAGGCTAGCTGGGCAGGGCGACCACTTGCTTTTCCTCCACTCTCCCGTGAAACCATGAAAATGACAGTAGAGGGCTAAGCAGGTGCAAAGGACCGGGACAAAAAGAATGAGAAAGAAAGCAACAGCAGCCAAGAGATGACAGCAGCTTTTTAGAAGATGGAAGACAGAAAGCTGAAGTACCTGCATCAGGAGAAACTCATTGGAAGCAAACCGGCGGGTGCTTCAGGACTTTGGAAAGGCCCAGGACTCTTGGGTGCGAGGTAGGATTGAGAACTGTAGGATTTTTAAGTGAGTTTATAGAAGGAGTAGCTAGACTCCAAGTTCCGCCCCTGCCTCATCTCATCTCTGCCATGAATGAAACCAGAGATGTCTTGTCCGAAGAGCTCAAATCGTGGAGGCTGGGGACCGCAGGGCTGTCAGGCGGAGATTGGAGCGGTCCTTTCCGGGAAAACGGATTTGCCCACAAGAAGGAAAACTAGAGATACTGCTCCTCGAGGTTCCCGCCACAGAACGGCACTTCCTCCCCGTCCCCCAGGGGTGCAGCCACCAGGAAATGCCAGCAAGCCTACGGTTTCTAATCAGCATTTGGGCCAATGGGCACTATTGGCTTAGAAATATTTATCAAAATAGATCTAGAAGGTATATGCATGTTTATGTACGTATGTTATACTTCAAGTTTTTCAAGTTTGTTTAAAAAACCAAGTATGGATACAACAAGGCAATTCAGGAAAATCCCCCAGAACTGGAGGACGTGAGTTTCCGGACTGAAAGCAGCCATCAAGATTCCAGCGCAGCGGGTGGAAAAACAGACCCGCACGCACCAAGGCACGAGGCCGTACTCTGAACGCTTGGGGGTAAAGGAAGGATCTGACAGCTTCCGGAGAGAGCAAGAACGAAGGTCTGAGAGAAACGATCTGACATCAGAAGGGCTTCAGACCTCTCAAGAACAACAGTGAAAGCTAGAAGCAGCGGAGCAGTTCATTCAAAATTATGAGAGAAAATTCCAATTTAGATTCAAAGTTTTTAGTCATGCGGTGTCTCAAAAGTCTACTTTCTCAGTCAGTGTCTTGGAGGATATGTGCCATCAACACCGAGTATAAACCAAAAAAGAAGACATGGAATTAGGGAATAAATGAAAGGAAGCTCAAGAGAGGGTTATCAGTCTGGTTCGAATGGGACAGAAGGCACTGGAGGGATTTTCTCAAGATTGAATTTATAGAAAATTTATATCTGCATATTGTAAGAAGAGATCCAGACTGTTGAAGATTTTGGTATATTAGTAGTAATACAAGGCAGTCTGCTTTTTAGGTGGGGGGAGGGATTATGGGAGAAAGGAAAAGCCAGCCATGACTAGCTTTCAGCTCCCGGGGAATTGCTAAACTTGAGGCATTTTGTTTGGAGTCTGGATTGTTTTACAGAAATAGGAAGTAATACCAATACCACTGTGCCGTACTTCCCCACTTGCAAGAAAGAGACATGTGTTCTTCGATAATGGGTTTGTTTGCGCTGAAGACTGTCTTTCCGTTGGTTTTTAGTGAAGTAGCAGCTGATCAGAGCCCCGGATGCTACAAGAATTCCAAGAGACTTCTCTGTACCTCAGTATCTGCATCTGTTAACTGAGGTCTGATTTGGCTCTCGTCGGATCTCCGCATAGTTCTGTTGCATCTTGATTTGAAGGTCTGATAAATCGAGAAAAGTGTATGCAAAGATCCGTTTCAATCTGTTTTTCTGTGTTCATATATATTAGGCATTAAATGGCTACAAGAAATCACAGGTTATTGGAACCATGGTCCTCTTAAAAGTTTGTTATTGAAAGAGAAACACCATAAAGGCCAAGTTTACCGCCACAGTGTGTCTGCCTTCAATGGAAAGATCTCTGGGGGCGGAAATTGTGTTTTGTGGGCTTCCTGTGAATCTTGCTTGTGTGCTTTTCCCCTTTCTTGTCTCTCAAAATTCAAACTCTGAATATAATAGCAAAATTCTGGAAAACTGTAAGAATATGTCAAGAATCTTAGTCAAAGCTTTAGAAAAAATTTTATGTAAAGGGTGTTTATTGCATTTGTAAAAAGAAAGAGTCATTATATTTTCAATAACAGTCGGATGGTTAAATAAATTATGGCACATCCACAGTGGACATTACGGATCCAGTAACAGAGACTCTTCATGGTGTAATATCAAGGAGGCTAGTATATGCACGTATACACCTACACAAATATATACATGTATATATATACACACGTGTAAATAAAACATGTAGATAAACATCTTCATGTGTATTTCTACACCAAAACTTTCTGTTTTTACTTTTGTAATCAGAAAAAAACCACAATCTTTTAAGTAAATTAAACTACAACCATATTTTCCTGCCTCAAATTTAATCACTGTTTTTGTGCCTAGAGTCCAAAGGAGCTTTTTGAGCCACAAGAAACTTCAGAGGTCATTCAGTCCAACAAAAACCACCATGATCCATTTTTTACTCCTACACACATTCCCAGGGCTGAAAGTGTCTTCACAACATACAGAATATTCTGTCATAAAGTATTCTGTTAATCTTTTCAGTTGATGGGCAACTCACTGCCTCAAAGGTCAACCCATGCCACTGTTCAAAAGCTTTTCTTATTAGAAAAATTTTTCTTGTATTGAGTTAAAAGCTGCTTCACCGTGAGTTCCATTCAGTGATCCATGTTTTGCCCTTTGGAAATTCACAGTCTGCGGCATAAATGTTCTCTAGAAATACTTGTATTTGCCAGGCTAAAGATTGCTAGTCTGTGTACTATTTCTTTCTATGGCCCTGGTGTGCTTGCCTTCTCTGGAGAGGAGTCCTTGGTTTTCTGGACTGAACACTGCATTTAAGATGCGGTTACACCAGTTCAGGTTACCTGTCCCTACCTTGGTCGTTACACTTACGTCAATGCAAGATAATACTGTTTTCTGTTTTCTGGTAACCTTGTCAGTATAGCTTGAAATTTTGCTATGGGTCTTTTTTTTTTTAATGTATGTTTATTTTTGAGAAAGAGAGTGCAGGTGGGGGAGGGGCAGAGAGAGAGGGAGACAGAGAATCCGAAGCAGGCTTGTACTGTTAGCGCAGAGCCCTACACCGGGCTCGAACCCATGAACCAAGATCATGACCTGAGCCGAAGTTGGATGCTTAACCAACCAAACCACCCAGGCACCCCAGTCTGTTTGTTGTTTGTTTTTTTTTTTTTAACATGAACTAAGATAATTACTTTCTTCTATTTGATATAATTAATTTTTCTGAAATTTATTTCATTTTACTTTTATCCTTATTAAATTTTACTTTGTTAGGTTTAACATATTCTGATTTGTTGAAGTTTTTTGAACTCCCGAGTTTTTCATTTAATGCATTAGCTCTTCTAGCTTTGTGACACTTAACAGATTTAATAAATATGACTTCTCCATATATACCAGATTAATCAGATCATACCAACACCTAACCATGTATTCTCTGCCAGTACATACTTACCTGTTTTATCCCAACTCTTACCCATAGTAACTATGTGGACTGGTTACTGAATTTTCTGCCTCCGTTTTATCATATGTAAAAAGGAAATTAATAGTAGTATCACCTGAAAGGATCGTTACGGAAATTAATATAGTGAAGCACTTAGAATTATATCTGGCACAAAATACACGGTAGCAGGTGCAAAGTCATCATGGGATGGTTGTGCTAACAGTCGGGGGAAGAGGCTAGATGTGAAGCAGAGGAGAACAAGGACAGACTGGAACTCACAAGGACAAGTGATCTCTTATCTGGGTCTCGTGGCCTCCAGCCTCGATAAGCTGCTAACTTGCAGAAGCAGCTGGCACCTTTGGCCCTGGGGCTGTATGTGCCTGGCTTAAGAACTGGAAAAATGACTGAGGAGCTCAGCAGGCGCTGCAGGTGGTGAAGGCCTGGCAGCCTCCCCACCCTGCAAGGGGAGCCGGGCCATCACCGGCAAGTGAGTAGTGTCAGCATACATGGCGGCACTAGGCTCCTCTGACGCGTAGTGGGTGTGGCTCTACTTCGGCCTCCGGATCACCCGCAGGGTCCCTCTTCTGTAGCCCACTCTAGCCCAGAACTGGACAGAGAAAGTGGTTCTGACAAACGTAGTTCCAGCTTAGCTGTGTTTGACAAAGTACACAGTCACTGCAGGGGACCAGCCCTTCCGGACAATAAAAGAAATTATAAGCTACTTTATAGCATATAGTATGCAATATTTGTATATAGAACATCTTTTAAAACCTGTTAAGCTATAAAAACTAAGATAAGGTTAGTAATGGTACAAGAGTACCTGGAGCAGTGGAACAAAATAGAGTTCAGAAAGAGGCCCCATTGTATGTGGGATTTCATCCTTGCAGAAAGTCGGTCCAGGTCATTGAGGAAAAGTCAGATTAGTTCACAGAGGATTCCAGGAGACCCGTTCATTAGGAAAGAATCGTGGAGAGTTCGCAGCGCCCCTGCCGAATACCAAAACCGATCTTACGTAGAACATGTTTTCAATGTAAAAAAGTGAAATCAAATCATGAAAGAAGTTGGAAATGTTTGTTCCCGACTCTGGGGGTGAAGACGCATGACACAAAACCCAGAAATCATGGAAGAAAAAGATAAAACACTTCAGCCACTTGAAAATGGAACACGTCTGCGAGGAAAGGAAAAGAACGCTAAAGCAGAAGATGGCGCGCTGGGAAGACATATTTGCGATACATTTGGTAGGCAGCGGGGTAACTGAAATGTGAAGTTAAGGAAAAAATACTGAGCTAAAGTAAGTAAAGGCAGTTCACTGAAAATGAAGATGGACAATCCTGTGGACACGTGAAAAATAACTGTTCGCCCCACTCAGAAGTGTAAAATTAATCAAATATTATGTGTTACTGTCAGACGACTTCAGATTTTGAAATGTGTATTCTGGTGCGGGCAGGGATGTAAGGATCGAGTCACACACACAGGAGGGGTGAGAGTGTTGTTTGACGCGGGGGCAGGCTCCTTGGGAAAGAGCCTGTTGAAATACTAAGTTCACGTTAGTTTTGCTCCAGTAGTCCTACTTCTGGAACCGTCCTGCAGGTATACTCCAGCAGGGGAGCCAGAGGGATGAGAAAGACGCCCCTCGCCTCCACATCGTTGACTTTCTTTGCTCCTGTGTCGAATGAGTAAGATTAAGTGCTGTGGTGACTTTTTGGTCACGTCTCCTGCTAGACCACTTGGCCTGTGCATTTGACCTAGACCTGCCTCCTCTGCATTGTCACTTACATGTCCTTACCCTCGCTGTCCCTTCTGCATGCGATTCCTCGTTCCTTTTTTTATCCCTAACAGACTCTTACTAGTTCTTCGAGGCGGAGCTCAAATATCCCTGTCCGTGAGTTCCCTTCAACACTAAGGCAGAATTAATCGATCCTTAAGTATACTCATGGTACTTCCCTTGTCTAATCGTCTACAGGAAATATTACTACTCTAGAGTTTAGCTTCGTGTGTGGGTTAGAGTATACACTCAACGAATGTTTGCTGAACGATACAGAATGAACAACTTGGCTCTTGTCATATTTAAAATGAGTTGTGTTAACATCTTTTTCCTCTATCGTGCAGCTCCTCAAAAATCAAGGCCAAATGCGTTGTTTGTAATATAGCTAATTTTTTTAATTGTCGAAATAAAATGTGGCTATGGCAAAATGAATTAAGCAGAAAAAAAATGGAAAAGACAGTTTTCTCCGTATTCTACATCCAGTCTCACTTCCCAACGGGAACTGTTATTAAACAGTTCTCAATGTGCTCTTTTAGAGATTTTCTGGGTATAAGCAAACATATAAAAATATATATTTAAAATGTGTATCCTTTTAATAGCCTTTCAACCCCTCCCCACCCCTCCCCACAGATGCAATCATGTATACCTGCTGTTCTGACACTTGCAATTCTTCTCTTTTTATCTAGAAAAGGTTTCCATGTGGACACGTAAATCCACTGAGGAGCGTGTCATCGGTTTAGTCAGTACCCTGATTGTTAGACATAGAAGCTCATTCTAGTTTTTGGCTGTTATAAACGTTTCGGTGAACATCCTTTTATATACACCTCTGCTCCCCATATGAATATAAATATTCATTTATATTCCTCACAGTAGAATGGCTGGGCCAAAGGGCGTGTGCATTATGATCATTTTAGTCAAACAGAGGACGTCTAGAGATCTACCGCTTCACAAAACTTCTCACAGGTAGAAAGCTGTGAAAGTTCAGGGGGAAAAGTGTTTTAGAAAATGAACCGATTAGGAACATTAGAATTGAGAATATTTCAGAAGTAGCAAAACATTTAGATAGTACTTGATGGGTAAAAGTAAGCTGTGATGAATGAGGAGGCTTTTCAAAAGTCAGTCTTAAATTACTTTGAATTTTTAAGCGATTCAAAATAAACTCAGACAAGAAAATAAATCTCGTAATTTTTTTTTCTATAGGTTAACACAGATAAAAAGTCAAACGGAAGTTCTTAGGAAATTAAGAAGGATAAAGGTTTCAGAATTGCTCACCCTTTTAAGCTGTTATTTCCTGGGATCCTGCCTCTTTACTCTTGATGTGTCTGAGCTCCGTGTCCTTACCTACTAAGTAAAGGGTGTTCAGAATAGAGAGATGGCACACTGTCGTATGTGAAATAATTTCTCCAACAAATACTCGAGTGCCTCATACGTACCTTTGCTGTTTTATGTGCCAGGGGTGCAGCAGTGAATGTAATTGAGAACAGTCTCGGCATCAGGGAACTCACAAGTTGTGCTCACACTCCCCTTAACTTACAGTTGCTGTGTGTTTTGAGTGCCTTCCTGTGAAACTAGGCCCTGTGTCTATATACCGTCTGTACGTCCCAGGATTCACTCACCTTTCTCTGCTTAATTGTTTCAGCACTGTTCCCACCTGATACATGCATTTGTTTTTTATCTGTCTCTACCAGTAAGTAGAAGGTGAGCTTCATAACCGCAGGGACTGTTCCTTTCAACCATGCTCACCTCCCTAGCACCTAGTGTGCAGTGTAAGAGGCACTCAGGAAATGTGTGTTACGTAAGAACAGAGCCGGCTGTTTGCGTCTGTCCTCTGATGCTCTCACCTCGTAGTTTGTTTTTCCAGCCTTATTGAGATATAATCGACATACAATACTGTGTAAATGGAAGGTGTACAGAGTGCGTATTTAATACCTCTATCGTAATTGTAATATGATTACCACCTGTAGTGTTAGCTAACGCCTCCATCGTGTCGTGTACTTACCGTTTCTTTCTTGTGAGAGTGTTTAAGATCTCTCTCAGCAGCTTTCAGGGATACAAGACAGCGTTGTGAACTGTAATCTAAGGCTCTACGTTAGATCCCCAGGACTTACCTCCTAACTAGAAGTTTCTGCACGAGGATGGCCTTTGAAGGTTCCGCTTCTGGATATCATACAATCTTCGTCTTTTCTTGTCTGACTTACCTCACTTAGCGTAATTCCCTCAAGGTGCATCCATGTTGCAAATGCCAGGATTTCCCTTCTTTCTTACGGCTGAATAGTATTTCTGAGTGTGTGTGTGTGTGTGTGTGTGTGTGTGTGTGTTTATACACACCACACCTTCTTTATCCATTCATTAGTTGGTAGACACGTAGGTTGTTTCCATATTTGGCTACTGGGAAGGTTAAAAATGGTGCAATAAACATGGGAATGCAGATATTTCTTTGATGCACTGTTTTCATTTCCTGTGAATGTGTACCCAGAAGTGGGATTACTGGATCATGAGGCATTTTTATTTTTGATTTTTTGAGGAATGTCCATAGTGTTTTCCATAATGGCTGCACCAGCGTACATTCCCACCGACAGCACGCAACATCTAGTCTTTTCGATGACAGCCATTTTAACAGGTGCAGGTTGATGCCATTATGGTTTTGATTTGGATTTCCCTGGTGATTAGTGGTGTTGCGCGTGTTTGCATGTACCTGTTCATCATTTGTAGGTCTTTTTTGGATAGATGTCTGTTCAGTTCCTTGGCCCACTTTTTAATGTTCATTTATTTTTGAGAGAGAGTGAGAGAGCAGGGGAGGGGCAGAGAGAGAGAGGGAGACACAGAATTCGAAGTAGGCTCCAGGCTCTGACCGTCCCCTACTCGAAGCTTGAACTCACGAGCCGTGAGATCATGACCTGAACTGACGTCAGACGCTCAACTGACTAAGCCACCCAGGCGCCCCTCCTCAGCCCACTTTTTAATTGAATTGTTTCATTTTTGTTATTGAGTCATATGAGTTCTTTATATATTTTCTGTTAACCCCTTATATATGATTTTCAAGTAGTTTCTCTGATTCTATAGGTTGTCATCCGTGTGTGTGTGCGTGCGCGCGCGCGTGTGTGTGATTTTACTCTGCAGAAACCTTTTCGTTTGGTGCAGTTCCATTTGTTTATTTTTGCCTTTGTTGTCTGCACTTTTGGTGTCCTGACCAAAAACTCATTGCCAAGACACGAGTCAAGGAGCTCTTTCTCTGTGTTTTCTTCTAGGAATTTTGAAGTTTCAGGTGTTAAAATAGTAGTTTTTAGTTGTGTCATTTTATCATTTCTGATTGTATGTTTTAAGGCATCCCCTGATCATCCTATATAAAACCTCAGATTGCTCCCACTTTCCCGTCATTTCCCCTTACTTTGCCTTTTCTCCCTAGCATCCAGCTTCTAACGTAACTATGTAATTTCCATAGGCATGCCCCAACCTAATTTATACTAAGGAGTATAAATTCCTTGAGGGCAGTGATTTTTGTATATTTTAGTTGTTCTCTCTCTGTATCTATGGCAGGACCACACATCCTTGTTTCAGAATTAAATATCTGTTGAATAAAGGATTGAATTATTTGATTCCAAGAGAGACCGCTGAAAAATAACGATTTTTAAAATCTTGCAAAGATCTTTGCTTCCCTCTCTTAGTTTCCCCTTCCCCTATATTCATCTGTTTTGTTTCTTAAATTCCACATATGAGTGAAATCATATGGTGTTTGTCTTTCTCTCTAGCTCCATCCTCATCATTGCAAATGGCAAGATTTCATTCTTTTTTATGGCTGAGTAGTATTCCAGTGTGTAGATATACCACCCCTTCTTTATCCATTCGTCAGTGGATGGATCTCTTTTCTGTTTGATGGCATTGGTCATGTGCTTTTGAAAGGAATCAGGGAAAGAGGAATTACGTCTGTTTACCATTTGATTATATGTATCTTGCTTTTAATTTTTTTCTAGGAATTTTTTAATTCTCCCCTTGAAAGTAATGGTATTTAATTCACTATTATCAAATAAGCAAGTATTACCAAATAATGTGCTATTATTAAATAAAATTCTAGATATTTTAATCTCGGTGCTTCTTAGAGATGGCAAAGATGGACCCGTAGCAGCCAACACTTGTGGCACCGGTCTTCCTCTCAAAACTCAAGGAAGTATTGTTGCCTAAAGTTTGTTCAGAGTTTGTCCTGATTTTTAAAAATTCTAGTGAGACTTCCAGTTCTCTCTTTGCAAACTGTTTTCCTAACCAAGTTTTTCTTGATATTTTAGCTAGGTTTGCTAATTAGCTGCTCTCTCTGGAGAGAATATTTTAGTATGATGAAAGTAGTAAGACACGAGGAGAGTAGTAGACTTGTCACCGAGAGATCTACCCGAATGCTCTTGGTAGCATCTAGGCAGTAAGTACGTACGGGCTTCGCTGTAAAATTCTTTCAAAGTTTCTGAGGAGCGAAGGTTTTATGGTAAAATACTGAGGCAGGGAGGAGGGGAAAGCTAGTGAGTTGGTGCACAGGACAGATATTGTTATGAATGTTGCTATCCTGTCCTCTGGTGGTGCTGGTTCTGCTTTTTATAGCTCCTGTTATCTGCCTGGGCCTGTGAAGTTATTCTCAGTATAAGCAAATGAAAGCACAGTTAGCCGGCTATCAGACTCTGAAAGCCTATCCCCTGGTGAACAAAGTTTTGAAGTAGGTTCAAAGACAGTTCTGATCATGGTTTTGTCAATAAAGCATCAAGAGTAGTATGACTTTTAGGTTTATAAGCAAAAGTGTCTATGTAATATATTTGAGAGAGAGGCAGGAATCCATGAGATCGTTGGGGTGAGGATCGTTAGCCTAGGAAAAAATAATTCAAGAGAAAACAAATAATTCAAGGGAAAACAAAGCGCTGTTCCTTTCCATTTATCTTTCATCTTTTATCTTGTCTGTAACCGGATCCTAAAGTTAACCTCCTGCCGTGAGAGAAGGACCGTTTTTTCCCGCCGGATAGGAGACAAGTAGCGTGTTAGGTCGCCCGTTCTGGGCTGTTCTCTGTCCTGACAGCTGATTTGCAAACTAAGTCAAACTCAGAAGTATTTACTAAGTACCACTCTCCTTTCAGAATTGTGCTGTTCGGGGATTCAGGCGTTTGAAACAACACCGTGTGAGGAGCTTGCAGTCTAATTAAGAAATCACTTATTTCTGGCGATGGGCAAATTCAATAAAAGTACAAAGTATATAGTCAAGTACTAAATAGAATATAAATGTTTTCGATTCAAAGGAGGGAACTTTGGCTTGGGCTGGAGCAGTCATGAAGAAAGCGTGAGAAGATGCTGAATGACACTGGACACATTAATAGGGGAGGCAGAGTGGAAGGTCATTTCACGAAAAGGGAGCCAGCTCGGAGAAAAGAAACGCGACCTCTCTTTAAAAAGCCGGTGAGAAAACTAGACCGACTAGAGAACATTGACTAGGAGTAACGGGACACAGGCTTCTAACACCAAACTCCGGGCAGCAACTGTACGGAACGGCAACTATATAGAAGGGCACTGAGAACATTCCGTGAAGTGAAATGAGCCAATCACAAAAAGACATACTGTTACGGTTCCACTTCCAGGGAGTACCAGTGACCAAGCTGATGGGAAGAGAGCGTAGAAGGTGGTTACCAGGCACTGAGGCAGGGGGGCGGAGAAGTGTTGCTGTCAAGGGTACAGAGTTTCAGTGTGGCGAGATGAAAGGGTTCAGGAGTCGGCTTCATGAGAGTGTGAATGTAGGCGACTTAAAAATAGTTATGATGGGAAATTTCTTTCTTTCTTTCTCAAAGTCGACCCACAGTGTTCCGTTAGTTTCAGGTGTACAGCACGCAGGTTGAACAACTCTCTCTCTGTGCTGTGCTCCCCACAAGGGCAGCTGCCACCTGTCCCCGTACAGTGCTGTTAGAGTAGTGGTGTCCGTAGTTCCTCTTCTGTACCTTGTGTCCGCAGCATCCATTGTTCATCTCATACCCGGAAGCCTGCGTCCCTCTCCCTTCCCCCATTTTGCCCATTCCTTCACCAGATCCCCTCGGGCACCATCCGTTTTTCTCTGTGTGGGTCTCTTTCTGCTTTTTGCTTGTTTATTCCTTTCTTTTGTTTTTCTGATTCCATATATGAGTGAAATCAGAGCGTATTTATCATTCTCTGACTTATTTCACCTAACATAATACCCTCTAGGCCCGTCCATGTTGTCACAAATGGCAGGATCTCATAAGGTGATAAATTTTACATTATGTGCTTTTTCCCACAATAGAAAAATAAAAGAAGAAATGGCACACTCAAAAGGGAATCATAAGATAAAATGCAGAGCATCTACACTTTAACTCCACCCCCTTCCTCCAACCCGTGTAACTTACGCTGGGGCTGAAATTAAAGGAAAATAAATATGGCTGAGAGAAAATTCGAGCCCCAAAGGAAGAAAAGTAACTTGTTATTTTAAATGATTGCAAGTATCCTAAGAAATTACATATCAAAGTAGTATTGGAAATGTAATTTTGTAATCAGTATTCTCTCAGGAATGATGGAGAGAAACAACAGAATAGATAGCTAATTTTAAAGAAGGGAAAAAGTTGAATTAAGAAAAATAAAAGTAGATGGATTTATGTCCGTTTTCACGAAATTCTCGAAAGTCATGGTAGGGAGACTTTGGAGAAGAATTAGTACTCAAGAAGAGCCAGAAAGGCTTCCCCAGAACAGGTTCTCGCTCCACCAGCTCCACTCTTCTTTGTGGACTGGCTTCATACCCGAGGACTACGTGGTTCCGTGAACGTAGGTACATGGCGTTCAGCAGATTGTTGGACAGAGTATCTCAAGACGGAAGAGCAGGCCTCTTCTCTAAGGTGAAGTAACAGGGCTCAGAATTCACCCTTCCACCTAAAGCAGACAGAGAAATAATGTGGGCAGCAGTGGTTTTCAGCTCTCCGGAGAGGAGGCAGGGAAGGAATGGGATCTCTGAGAGGCAGGAAACGAACGAGCAGCCCTGGGTTTGCCCCCGCTTGCTGCCTCCATGGAGTTTCCGGGCCACCGCATAGGGAGGGCGACCTGAGGCAGAGGGCGGCAGGCTCCCTAAGGAGCTGGAATTGTGAGTCCAAGGAAACTAAGATGGCTGGTGTGGAGAGGAGAGGAGAGAGAGGAGAGAGCTGCACAGAGAGAGAACCCAGGAGAACCCCCAAGCATACTCAGAAGGAAGAAGCATCTGTGCCTGAGTTGGGGGAAAGAATCACCTATGAGGGATTAAAGGGGCAGTGTGTGGTGATCACACAGGCTCAGGGACAGTTGGTGCCTATTCCCAGTAGCCCGACTGGAAAATCTCATCATTCATAGGGCACTGAGTAGAGTCCTCGGGACAGCCCTGCCTCCGTGGTGGAGAACAAGTTACTGCTTTGATCCGCATAAGAAATCACAAACACAAGACCTGAAGGGATCAAGCTGTTTCCAAGTAACCTAACTATATACCCAAACAAAACTCCAGATTTATAGGAATACAAAATTATCCAGCAGCCAAAAGGGAAAACTCATAATGTCTGGCATCCAGCCAAAGATACCGTGTACACAAAGAGGCAGGAAAACATGATCAAAAACGAAAATAATCAACTAAAACTAAGAATTCATATAGCTGTTAGAATTAACAGATGACATTAAGACCATTGTTATGATTATATTCCATGTATTCAAAAACTTAAGTAGAGACATGGAAGATATAAAAACCCAGATCAAACTTCTAGAAATGGCAATGGCAATGTCTGAGTTGAAAAATCCACCATATACAGTTAATAGCAAATTAGACATGGCAAAAGAAAAGATTAGTGAACTTGAAGACATTGCAATTGAAATCAAAATGAAATGAGAAAAAAAAGGATCATATAAAAATGCAGAGTATTGGTGAGCTGCGCAACTACTATACATGGCTTAAGTTTTGTGAAATTGAAGTCTCTGAAGGAGAGGACAGAGAATGGATAAAAAAAAAAAAAAATACTGGCCCAAATCTTTCCAAACTTGATTTAAACTCTACACCCACAGAGCCAAGAAGTTGAATAAACTCCAAGGACAAGAAACATCAAGACTTCATCAAGGCACCTCATAATCACATCGCTCAAAAACAGTTGATAATGAAACAAATCTGAAAAGCAACCAGAGGGAAAACACAAGTTAGGTAAAAAGGAGCAAATGTAGGAATGACAGCAGGTTCTCAATGGAAACAAGACTAATATCCCTCGTGTGTATAAAGTAGCTAAACAGGATTTTAGCAAATCAAATCTAACAACCTATTAAATAGATAATACATCATGACCACCAAGTAGATTCATTTATCCCAGGCATGGAGGCTTGATTTCGCGTTTGAAAATCAGTGAGCTGAGAGAGAAAAACCATATGATCACTTCAGTAGACCTAGAAAAATTATTTGACAAAATGAACTTCCTTTCCTGATAAGACTCTTCGCAAACCAGGAATAGAAAGGAACTCCCTCAAGCCTGATAAAGGGCATAAGAGAAAAAGCTACAGCTGACTTCATACTGAAAAACCGAATGTGTTTCTCCTAAGATCAGGAACGAGATAAGAATGTCTGCCTGTTCTCTTCATTTCTATTTAGTCTTGAACTGGAGATTCTATATGTATATTCAGTCAACAAAAAGAAACAAAAGCCATCCAGACTAGAAAGGAAGAAGGAAAACAATCACATTTTTTTTGTAAAAAACGTGATTATCAAGGTAGAAAATTCTAAGGAGTTATCAGAAAGTTACCAAAATTAAGAAGCATTAGCAGAGTTGAAGATGCAGGATTAAAATGTCAAAATTAATTATATATATACTAAGAATGAACAATCAAATTGAAATTTAAACCACTTAACAATAGCATAACGTTATAAAATATTCAGGGATGAATCCTGACAAGACACATGAAAGACCTGCATACGGGACACTAAAACTCAGTGCGGAAAGAAATTAAAGACCTAATTAAATGGAGAGATTCACTTGGTTGGTGAACTCAGGATTGTTAATTCTCCTCAATCTATCTATAGAGTCAATGAAATCCCATTCGAAATCTCAAGAGGCTTCTTTATAGAAATTAATAAGCTGTTGGAAATTCCATGTGGAAATGTAAAGAATAACCAAAACAAGTTTGAAAAAGAACACAATTGAAAACCTAACACTTCCTGATTTCAAGACTTCTTATAAAGCTATGATCATCAGAACACAGTGATTAAGGTATAATGCTAGGTAAATGTATCGATGGAACAAAATAGAGAGTCCAGAGAAGAAAACCTGAGCTATATTTGGGCACCTGATTTTCGACAGGTATAAAGGCATCGTGATGAGAAAAAAACAGGCTTTTCAACGAAAGATGCTAGGATAATTTCTTTATGCATATACAAAAACATCTGTTCAAGGGGCGCTTGAGTGGCTAAGTTGTTAAAGCATCTGACTCAATTTCGGCTCAGATCATGATCTCACAGCTTGTGAGTCCGAGCCCCACAGCAGATTCTGCCCTGATAGTGGGGGAGCCTACTTGAGGTTCTCTCTCTCTCTGTCTCTCTGGTTTTCTTTCAAATAAATAAACTTCAAAATGGATCGTAGACCTAAATTGAAAACCTAACAACTTTTAGCAGAAAACATAGAAGAAAATCTTTGTGATCTTGGGCTAGGCTAAGATTTCTTAGATACTACACCAAAAGCATGATACTTAAAAGAATGAATTGATCAGTTGGTCTAAAAATTTAAAAAATATCTACTCTTTGAAAAATGTTTTTAATGTTTATTTATTCTTGAGAGACAGAGCATGAGCAGGGGAGGGGCACAAAGAGGGCGAGGCACAGAATCCAAAGCAGGCTCCAGACTCTGAGCTGTCAGCACAGAGCTCGACACGGGGCTGGATCTCACCAGGTATGAGATCATGACCTGACCTGAAGTCGGACGCTCAACCAACTGAGCCACCCAGGTGCCCCTGAAAATTAAAAAATATCTACTCTTTGAAATACATTTGAAAGAGAATGAAAGAAAGTGAAGGAATGAGAAGATACATACTTGTCATACTTGGGAAGTATGTAACTCACAAGAGACTTCTATCTGGGCTATCTGACAAATTCTGAAAACTCAAAAATAAGATAACGTGCAACCCAGTTTAGAACCCGGCAAAAGAATTGAACAGATATTTCATAAAAGATACAAGGATTGTAAATATGCTCATGGAAAAATGCATAACATGATTAGTACAAATTCAAACTGTAGTGAGATACTACTGTACATGAAATAGACTATCAGAATAGACACACACCTGAAGAGATGTCACGCTTTATTTTCTGGCTTCACACTTGTTTGGAGATGTAAGGTATGGTGCGTCATCTGAGGAGAAAGTCAAAGAAATCATGGCCATCCTCATTACTGGGGGAAAAATTGGCACTCAGATCTTCTGCCAATCCTGAAAATCCTCTCCGTGAATATAGCAGGAAAAGAAACCATTTAAAAAACTATATGTATCATTTGATAAGCGTTAAACCATATTGCAATTTGCATCACTGGCAGATTGCAAAGACAGAAAGAAATCTCACCTTGCCGTTTAACCAGGCAGATACTATCCATTATATACATGTTCTAAAGATAAGTGATAACTTATCCTTAGATAAGAGTACTCTCTCCACAGCACTGTTGGCTATAGGTAGTTCGTTGTGAATTCCCATGGGAATCGGAGTGGCCATAATTGTCTTTATCCAAAGGAAAAATGATATACTTCTGTCTCTGTGACACGGAGGTGGGTACAGCTTTGGAGAAGAGGCGTCCAAGCCAGCTTCCCACAGCGATAGAGACGTTGGGGTGCACCTTCCTTGGTGCTTACGTGGCAAAGGCAGGCCTTTAGAATAAACTAAATTGTAAAGCTGGCAAGAGGTTGATATAGCTTTTAAAAAGGTGTATGTACATTTCAGAGGGACAGCTAAAAGGTTTCTCAAGGCAGTGATCTAAGAAAAGGGAAAGAAGGGTAAGGTCTTTTGGCACCAGGAACAACATAGTATTTTGTTACAAACCTTGACAAAATCTTTACAGCCCAGATAGTGTTGTACTGCTGAACTGACCAACCTTTATCGCCGTCTGCCTCTGGGCTTTTTGTTATAGGAACTAACCCCCATTGTTTATGTTTATCCTATAGAACACCTAACCTATTCCAGCCAACTCGTTCGTCCTGACTTCTTCAGCCCCTAAAAGCAGAGGAAAAGGAGGCCTTCCCAGGTCCCTTATATCTCGGGACAAAGCCTGAGCCTTTGGAGTGATCAGAAATGTCTGCTTTCTTCAGTTTATCTTCAAAAACAAATGCATGTTTGTTTTGCATTTGAATTTGTAATATACCCACATTGGTTTTAATATTTTTTTTCTTTCCCACCCCTTCCCCTTAAGAAAAAAACTTTAAGATTTGAGAAAAGATGCGGGGAAGAGCAGAGAGGGGCAGGTCTTTTGGAGAGATTAATAATCGCGTGGGTTAATGTGTTGTCTTTCAGAGTAATTTTCACTGAGTATCTTAATTTAATTTGATTTCTAACCAGTCTGTCCCAAAGACATGGTTTAAACATGAGAAGTATAAACGGAATGGAAGTTTTAAGTTATTTTTCGAACAGTCTAAGGTTGTTTTAGAAGTTACGCATGCATGTAAACGCAAGCCTTTTTGAATCGTAACGTCTTCCCATGATACCCTGGATGTTGGCGTAGATGGTGGTGAAGGATAAATGAGTCATCAAGGCGTGGTCGGCAAGTAAACAAACATAACGGGCTCCGTAAGAACCCATTAACTTGACAGTTGGTTCTTGTAGCCTTACCATTTCTCTGTCAACCTTAAATTTGTCTCCTCAGATTTGGTTGCCTTTTCTGTCTGTAAAACTTACCTGTTTGGTTACTACCAACACTTGTGTTGAGATGGCTCCGGGCACCACCACTGCCTCCTTGTCTTTAGATAAGAGAGAGCTAGGAGAGACCTAGGTGAGCAACATTTAAAATCAGCTCTGGAGGGCGCCTGGGTGGCTCAGTCAGTGAAGAGTCCAGCTCGTGATCTCGGTCCAGGTTATGATATCTCGGTTTCTTGAGTTCGAGCCCCATGTCAGGCTTTGTGCTGACAGCATGGAACCTGCTTGGAATTCTCTCCCTGCCCCTCCCCAGCTTGCACACATGAATGTGTGCTGTCTCTCTCAAAATAAATAAACTTTAAAAAAAAAAGCTCTTTATTATAAGTTTGTGAGAGAGTGTATGTGGTGCGTGTGTATGTGAGTGTGTATGCGTAGTGTGTGGGAGGTGTATGTATGTGTGTGGTGTGTATGTCTGTATGTGAGTGTGTGTGGTGTGTTTATGTGAGAGTGTGTGTGGTGTACATGTGTATATGAGGGTGTGTATGTGTAGTGTGTGGTGAGTGTGTGTGTGTGTGGTGTGTGTGTGTGGATGTATATATGTGTGGTGTGTGTGGATGTGAGTGTGTGTGGGGTATGTGTACGTGTGGGGTGTGTGTACATGGGGTGTGTGTGTACATGTGGGGTGTGTGGATGTATATATGTGTGGGGTGTGTGTACGTGTGGGGTGTGTGTACGTGTGGGGTGTGGATGTATGTGTGGTGTGCGCGTCCCTGGACGTCTCAGCCCTGCCCTCTAGTCTCACTCCAGACCCCTTGGTCCAAGCAGGCAGCAGTGCTTAAGGGCCGGAGTTGTCCCGGAGGTCGGGGGTGGAAGTTGTGTTAGTTCCTAGCGCTGCCTTAACAGATTAACCACGGACTTGGTGGCGTTCCAGAAATTTATTCTCTCGTAGTTCTGGAGGCCCAGAGTCTGGAACCAGCTCCCGCCAAAGGGCTTCCTTGGCTTGCGGCGGCATCACTAACCTTTGCCTCTGGCTGCACGTGACCTTCTTGCCCGTGTGCGTGTTGGTCCGAATCTCCCTTTCCTCTCCTGAACAGATACAAGTCGTCGGCTTTAGGGCCCCCCCCTAAATCCAAGATGATTTCATCTCGGGATCCTTGACTGATTACATTCCCAAAGACCCCGTTTCCAAATAAGGGCAGGTTCTGAGGCTCTCGGTGGGCACGAATGGGGAGCAGGGGGCGCTGTTCGACCCACTACAGTAGTTTTCGATTCAAATCCTTTTTAGAAATGATGGTTGAAAAATAATATCACTTTTGGTCATCTAAAACTTGCACATTCATTATTTGCTGGATTTTTAAATAACATCTGTGTTTATATCAGCCATGCTGCTGTGGTATCTCCATGGAATCATTTTGCAGGAAACTCCTGAATTTTCTCTCTCGAGAAGTGACGAGGTTAGAGCAAGCCCGAGGCATCGGCCCACATTTAACAAGAGATGTGGGGTTGTCCTGAGCCAGCATTCCTGGATCCGTCGGCCCACAGAGCCCCACTGTGCTCCTGGTCTCCCCCCCACCCCCTCCGCTGCCTGCTACGTCCAGCCACCTCTGCGTTTTCATGCCCAGCGCCTCTGCCTGTGACCTGGTCTCAAGCGTAGGGTCCGAGAGTAAGGCCAGAAGCCCGCGCCTCTCCCTCCAGCCGTACCGGTTGTAACGTTGGTGTGCGGTCCCCGTTTATCCCGGCGCTGTGGTTTTTGCTCTGTCATCTAGAGCTCTACTAGTAATCAGAAAAGAGATTAATGTGCCTGTTTTTAAAATAAAGACATCTCAGCAAAAACACTGTAAAGGAATTCTTCACTGAAGCCTAATGCTAGGCCCCTCTAGTTTTTGCTGAAATGAAGAGTTAGAACGCAGGTTTCCTGACTCAGTGCAGTTGGTTTTTCTGTGCTCGCTTTGACGACCCTTTAATAGAATTCAGATTGGAATATGCCGAACATTATGGGGAACAGTTAGTGCTTGTGTCAGCTCTGTTGTTTTGACTTCTGAGTGACCATCACAGCTTGCAGTGCCCATGGAGAGGGCAGGAATCCTCGCCTTCCTGTAAACAAGGTTCTTACCTAGCGAGAGCAATGTGAGATTCTTAGATCTCCTATAAATCCATGGTGTTTCTGAAATTTTTATTTAACATGTGCATTACCTGCTCAAAGAACTGCAAAAACTACTCAAGTATTAGGAGTATATAAAGATCCTTGCTGGGGGTACCTAGATGGCTCAGCCAGTTAAGTGTCTGAGTCTTCATTTTGGCTCAGGGAATGATCTTGAAGTTCGTGAGTTCAAGCTCCACATCGGGCTCTGGAAGGACAGTGTGGAGCCTGCTTGGGATTCTCTTTCCTTCTCTCTGCACCTCCCCGTTCTCGTGCTCACTCTCACTCTCTCAAAATAAATAAACTTAAAAAAAAAAAAGTCCTTGCTGTGTCCTACTGATGTACTAGTTCTTCCCTTCAGTGTCTGTTAATAAATGCGAATTGATTAATTTCTGGTTGTCCTATGAACTCTGTAAGTGGCCAAAACATATGACTGATGTTATATGTGACACTTTTTAAAAGAACGTGAGATATTACGAAGCAGTCGTTCCATTCCGTCGCACAGCTCTGTTGTCTGACGTGCTTCAGACAGGTAGGTGGGACTCGTGTAACTGTCTTACTTCCGAAGTCTAGTCGTGCATCTTAACTGGATTTTCTCACCCGCCGCGCTTTTCTAGAACTCGTTGTGACTGTGTTTTACATCATGTGGGTGACGGAGTTTCATCCTGTGATGTGCTTTTCGTCAGAGCTGCTCAAAGTAGGTTATTGGTTTCTTCTGCCACCGTAGCCAGATCATGCGATCTTCCTGTTGAATTCTAATCAAAGCTCATTTTTCTCTCTTTCATTTTCAGATATTTGTATCTGCTCTTCTCCAGTGATGACCTTTTACCTTTAGACCACTGGGTGTTCAATACAGAGGCCCATCCTCTGCCCGTGTTACATTTAGCCAACACCACACTTTCAGGAAACCCTGCTGTTCGATGAAAGCGGCTCCAGAAAGACCATTCTCTCCTGTGTTTTGTTTACATGGACCACGACAGAAATCAGTCTGGAGAGGGGGCTTTGGGAAACCCGGACCTCGTAAGTCAGCGTGGCGGGGTGACACCTGACTGTGCCCCACAAGACTTTTCAACTTGTAGATATCTCAACTTTGAAACGATTCCATTTTCTACCTGACCAAAACATATTCTGGTATGTGTAGGACGGCGATCTGATATGCTTTGGTTCGCAAGGAGATGGTCACATGGGAAATCATGCCTGTTACTACCATATTGTTTTTAGAGTCCCAGAACCTGGAGACCAGACCCTCCTGAGAAGAAGCCAAGAACGCGGAGCACCTTGCGGAAGCGAGCGACGGCCTTTGGAACCGATCATATACTTGTTCCTTCCAAAGTGGAGCAGGTTTCAGATCAGATATTTACTCATTGTTTATCCCTTTTTTCTCCATTTTTAATAATGGAAGAAACTAAAACAAACAACAGAAGAACAGTGGATTGCATGAAGAGCAAGAAGACTGGCAAAAGACAACAGAAGTACCCGCCCCATCTCAGTTTTCAGGTTCCCCATTGGACGATCAGACTGGCAACCATTTCAAGTCTCAATCTATTCCACTGAAATTTCTTGGTTAAATTTCATTTCCTCGGGGGATATGATCTCACAAGGAATACTCTTCAAGTCTTCGTCTCCATACGGAATCATTAAAACTGCTGTTTATCCGTAACCACTTACTCACGAGCCTGGGTTTGGGAGTTCGTGCATGTTGATCAGTCTAGTGTCGGAAGCATGACAAAAATGGGGGAAACGCTGCTGTTCGTTGCCTTGAAACCTGTTTTGAGAGAAAGCCTTGGTTTTGTTGGTAGGAGATTTTTTTCCCAAACCAGCAAATCTACCAAGTGAATTTTATCCACTTAAACCTTACAAATTTAGTAAAATCCCTCAACTTACAACTCTGTGTGGCTTGGCACAATTCACAATACTGTTACGCAGCTCCAAATTTACCTTCGTGAGCCAAATCACGTTTACCACCTTACGAAATCGAAAACAAAATACAGTGAAACCTGTTCAGACATTCTATCTGGAATGGGAACAGGGGAATCCTTTATTATCTCGTCAGATGAGCGAACTTTTCACAAATATTTTATGTCAAAAATAAAATTCAGCTTTTATTTTCTCCAAGGATATTTATAGAAATCCAAAGAATTAATCAGAACCGCTTCAAAGTAATTTTTAGTGATAACAGTGTGGTATAATTAATCATATTAACTAAATTTGGGATATATCTAAGGGAGTTTCTCGTACCATAAATAGATTTTGCAGTGATATTTATTTTTAAAGAAATTACTATTTCTTTATATTTGGGGGGAGGAACTTAAATTTTATCAAGAACTGTATTGTAAGATAAATATGCTTGTAAATTTTCTGTCCCTTGAATTTGTGTCACAGTGCAAGACCCTTTTTCTTCTTTACATTTAATACAAACAGCTTCCATTGACAATAAAAGTTGGGAGCAGTATAATTAGTCTAGTATTTACTCTGAACTTGAAGATTTCATGAGACAGTGTTTGTGCAAGAAGCTCACCTGGGAATTCCGAAGGCTTATTTTCTTATTTTGATGGCTTTTCTTTTTAATCTCTTATTAGCATGTAGTAGATTTTACTTGGAGAAAAGATGTAATAAATTAATATAATTCAGTATTTTCTGAGGGTGACCGTCTTATGCCACAAATAGTCTTCACAGTTCCGCAGTTGACCCATGAACGAGAACTAAACCCTTCAGTACACATAGAAAACGATGTGGAGCCAGGTGCGTTATCCAAGTTTTTAAGAGAGTTCAATTTTAGCACACATTTTGAAATTGTGTCGTGTACGACTTGAAAAATTAAAATTTGTAAATGAGAAGGGGAGATGACTAACTTGAGAAAAGGAGACTATTTGGCTCTCAGAAAAATGTTAGCCTTCCTCCTAAAAGTAACATAAGCCCACTTACGAGTCACTAAAGAGTGTGAAAAACTTGAGGTGGTGAAGACCCACTGCTGCCGAGTAGACGGCAGCGAGCCTGCCCACGCTCCGTTTAGAAGAGAGCAAACGGGCTTCTTGGTCTCCCGGAAGCTTCTCAAGGAAAGAGAAGATGGAGCTCCCACCCCCAAGTGCTCCGTTTCTATTTCGCAGCTGACTGGGGCTTAAGAGAAGGCAGAGAGGCACAGGAGTATGGCCAGTTCTGTGCAAGCGAAGAACCGGAGAGGGGCAGGGGCAGGGTCGTCTACGCTACCCGCTCCCTTCCCTACGCCTAGACTAGAGCTTATCCCAGCGCGTCCGTTGTTTTCTTCTCTGGATACCAAAGGCAATTAAAGTCAGCTACAAATGACTTGGCCAGTGTCATGTTTTGTTTTTATTACAGATTTTTAAGATTATTTCCCCTGAGATCAATCCTTACCCTGTATTCTGCTTAGTTTCCAAGAGGATTCACTTTCTTCTATCCCTTATGGTCCATCGCATTTCGTAGACCTTATTCCTCAGGTTAAAACACTCATTACGTGTCCAAGACTCTCTGCGAAGAGCCCAGAGGTGCTCTTTCCAGATGCCTCTTTGGAAAGCCAACACCTCGCGTGGTGCCTTTGGCGTAAGCGTGCTGAATACGTAGATCAGTTGGCACGAGAGAGAAAAGAGAAATGGAGGTTGAACACCCCTCTCCCTTCTACATTTCACTCTTAGAATTTTAGAATCACACTTTTTTTGTCGAAACTGGTGCGAAGTTGATAAAACCAAGCGAATGTGGCCCTAACCGCGAAGTCTCAGTGCAGAAACACAAGACCCCGGCCAGAGGGCTCTTCTTTCTGTTTTATGTCTGATGTCAACTTACTCCTGTCGTTGAGCAGATGTTTATATGTATAAACCCCGGGTGCTGGAGGAATGTGTTCTCCCTCAATTTCTGTGATGTCGTGCGAGGCACCCCAGGGCTCCACTTGGTAGGTCTTAACCAAGCAGTTTGGAATCGAGACCGTCAGCTTCTCCTCTCCACTCTCCGTTGCCAAAGTCTTCGTCAGAGCCACAGGTGTGTCGATGAAAGATGGTGCTTGCCATTCTCGTTACGCAGTTTCTCCTTAAGCGTGGATTTCCGCGAATGAATGCATGAGCGAATGAGAGAATGAGTGAACGGACATGGCGGGCGTCAGACATTTTGTGATTCCGGCGGCACGCACACCACTTTAAATGTTTTCCGGGATGGATCAGGTTACAAAATCCTTAATTTTCTATGTCATTTAAATTAAAGAGGGCAAGAAATGGTTTATAATATATTTTAAGCGATGTGTTACTATATAATACTGATAGCGATAATTGTAGTTAATAACTAACGTCTCTTGGAAAATGTTAAAGAAATACTTGATTTCTGATGCAACTTTGACTAAAATATTTACTTTTCAAAGTAAATTAAAACATTCTTATTTTGCTATATCACCTTAATTCTGTAATTAAAAATTAATGTTTTATAGACATGCTGGTTATTTTATATTCACGTAACCTTTGTTCTGGGTAAAATTTGCAGTCGTAAATTGTTTTTGCTCTGCCAAGGGTCCTACTGATGGTCCCATGCTGTTAAATATAAAGAAAAATATACTGAAATATTTCTAAGTTCCAAATAATAGTTTCTAGTAATTGTATTTTGAATTCTTATTTTTCTTTAGGTCTCCTTACCTTCAAGTTGGCTAACTCATATCTTATCCACCCTTTACGTAGATTATATACATCACTACAATTATGCACACAGATCTTTAATATTGTCTGTGTCGACAAACACTAACAAACACAATCGTTAGTAAGTTTCAGCTACACAAATACTTAAGCAGGATATGACCTGGAGATATTTTAATGTATTTATTCTGGTTCCAGAACCCAGGTGAAGATGGTTTTCTGTTATTTTACCAGCTCCTTTCTGATCATGATGGAAACATTCTTTGATCTCTAATGGGTCAGCAAGCTTTTTTGTAAAGGGCCAGATGAATATTCAAGGCTTTCTGCAGCTACAGTCTCTCCTCTACTCCTCCGCTCTGCCATTGGAACATAGGAGAGTTGGTTTAGACAGTGTGTAAGTGAAGGGAGTAGAGCTGCGTTCCAGTCAGACTTGATGGACAAAAGCACAGAGAGCCGGGTGTGGCCCACAGGTCATTGTTGTCAACCCTTGATCTCAAGTTTAACTTCTGTAAGACCCTGTAATCTTTGATCTGCATCTTTTCTCTGTGTTTGGGTTACAGAATTCACTTTTAAAGCAGAATGGCGTGTGTATGTACGATCGTATGAAGCTGTGTAAACCTAACGCTCTGTGTTTTGCGGTCTTGAAAATAGATGCGTTCTTCCAGACTCCATTCCGGCCTCAGTATGATACGACTCTCATGACAGAGGCAATTTTGTTTGTTTTGGAGGCATGCCACTTGCCTTGCCTTGCCATTGAATGCCACAATTCCAGACTCCCCACATAAAAAGGAGGGTCTCTGTGGTGTCAGAGTAGTCTCCCTTCTCCCAAGTTCTGCCTGCTCGCTGACCTTTGGACCAGGACTCTGGATTGCGGAGCTGGAAAGACTCCTCCACTTGTCCTTTTAGATCCCTCCAGTGAGAACATGCTAGAATCTGACCTTTGTGCCGCAGAAACCAATCTCTTGAAAACTTTTACGCAACAAAAAATGAGTTACGTGCCTCTTTAGCCGTTTGGCAGCCACTGTTCCTTTTGTAGACCGCAGAATGGTCCCGCTTCTGTTCCCTCTCAAACATCTGAGGAGTGTAGAGAAGAGATCTATCCAAGAGGAGAGTTCTCTTTTCTCTTACTGCATATCGTGACTCAAATCCTGTGCAAGTCAATACCATGACTTCACAATGCCAGTATGCCTCATATTTAAATTAAAGCGTCCTCAGCCTCAGCCTTGAATCTCCGGTGCGTAACAGCCCGTCTCCTAAGCTCTGCTGGGGCCCAGCAGCACTCACGAGATGACACCATGTCACTAGTACATACATTGCAATGCGAGAGAGAGATTTTTCATGAAGTTTATCAAATAGGTATTTCACTAAGTTTTGGAAATTCTGGAGGGAAAGCGTGTAATTGAGCTGCCTTCCTAGGTCCGACACACACAGATGGCCCCGGGGCAGTGTGGATCTTAAGTGCGTGGATGCGCACAGAAACACAAACCCACGTCCGTACATGTCAGTACACAGAAGATCTTAAACAGTTGGCAAATGTCTTGCAGCTATTGAATGCTACAGAATTCTGCAAATTGCTTAACCAGAACACTCCATAGAGATAAGCTCAGCTTGCTCTTGGGAAAAATGATTTCGTAGAAGACAAATTAGTTTTCATTGGATTAACTAAATAAGGCATCCCCAGTTTTAATTACTAGATTTGGACATTGAAATGCCATTCCTTAATCTCACTGGTCTCAAATTCACTGATAAAACTTTTCCCTCAGCTAGTAAGTGGGGTAAGTATAACCTCCTGAATCGGTACCCACTGGCCGCCCTTGAACTGATTTCCAGTCATGTCCTCCATGTGTAATTTTTATAAGTTAAAGGTAATATTGTATATTAAAGATCAAATAAAGATGTTCCTTAAGTGAAAGTCTTTTGCATATCCTTCATTTGCACCCACTGGTGGCAGCACAGTGCAGTCTTGCTTACACGACAACTTTGACTTTTACGGTAACTGCTAGTCTTCAGTCTCCCACCTTCAGTGAGGATTTCTTTTGGTTCAGCTGATCTTGACATTTATGTTGTAGAAAGAGGAAGAGCTTGTGTAAAGGGTAGTTTTTTTTTTTATCGCATTCGATTTTGAGAAAACAAACTATAGACCAATGTGATAATCTTGACAGTATTGCTGTGCCTGGTACCCAGTCTAGTCCAACTTCTGAGGTCATCGAGCTTGAATCTTGCCTTCACCACTGGACTTCATTCTGTCACATTAAAGTCTGACCAGATTCTTGGGCAAAAACAGACCCCAGGGGCTTGAGGAATAGGATCGGCTAGACTAATAGTGGTTTAATCTACTGATGCTGTGAAGATGGGATATTTAAAACCGTAAGCCCACGTGGCAATGGTGAAACCTTCTGAGGCAGCAGCTAATGTACACCCTCGAGGTCTCATCCTTCCTGGCACAGTGGATGTCAACTTGATCAAAATTTTAAACCAGGAAATTTACATTGCGAGTGTACCAAAATGCGTCGTGGGCTTCCCTTTTCAAGATCAGCTTAGGGGCACCTGGAGGGCTCAGTCAGTTAAGCGGCCGACTTCAGCTCAGGTCATGATCTCACGGTCTGTGAGTTC